>CM041636.1:45105940-45120100 GCA_023333625.1 Bothriochloa decipiens | reverse complement strand
ACCGCTCAGAGCTCCCGCAGTCCTGCTAGCGGCTCGGCCCTCTGGCTTCGGCGCCTTAAGCGCTTAACGGCCACCGGCGGCGCAGTCATGATTATTTGGTGCGTCAGAATCGTCCCCCAATCGATGGCACTTGAGGGAACGCTGGCTTCAACTGCCATGGCAGAGGTTGCTTGATGACCACGCCTCCTTCTTGCTGGGATTCAGGCGATGGTAGTAGCCCAATGTCTCTTGTGTTTCCGCGCCAATCAAGTTTTGATCCAGCATGGTATAACATTTATTCCTACTATATGCTGATTTACTGTTGCTTTATGCAATGATTCATCAACTGCTGTAGACTGCAATGACTAATACAAATGTTATTTTTCTGCTGTGCAGATTTTGTTCATTATGTACTAGAAAGACTGGCGCTGCTTTGCCGCACTGCGCCTTCCAGTGAGCGCCAGTCCAGGGTTTACAAATATCGATGATGCCAGGATTCAAAAATATCAATAATGCTCATGATGTCAATATGGAGTTACTGGAGCTGGCACGGCCTTGGGTACCTGCATTCCTTGAGTTGCTAGTGGTATAACCAGTATTCTTCCGTCTTCTACACATTTATAGGTATGACAGTGATTTCTATAACTTAAATCATCATTACAATAAGGAATTTTCTTTTACTACCATAACATAGGACATTTAGCCATTTAGGTCTGAACATTCAATTGAAGGGAAATTTCATTCCGCAAGTTGAACACAACAGCTGCATCTAGAACTATCTCCAAGCAAAGTCATGTCCTTTTTGCTGAAGATTAGAAGACTGCTATATAGGGCATGCAAGTTTGCCTCAGCACAGGTCACCCGTCAATTACTGAACCATTGATCAAACCTTTTTACATGGAAGGGAGGGGATCATCTCCTCATCATGTATATGCTTTCCATTTGGATTCACATAGCTGCAAGAGAATTTATCTGTCTGTTGCGTCTGCTCCTTAATACATCATTGATCACCCATTGCAGGAACAAGCAAGTGTGACAATTTGTAAGTTGTCACACACTTGATCAAGCCGCATTCTACTTGTTTGTATATGGATAATTACAAATCACTACATAGTTAGTAATTAGAGAATTTGTCAGTCATCAGTCACCTGAGCAGCACTCTACTTGCTTAATCTTCTTAGCTGGGATTGTGTCATCCAGCCTGAGTCTTCTCTTCAAACCAAGGACAATTTCATGGCTAAGTGCGTTGTGCTGTTTTAGAAGAGCCAATTTTGTTCTCTTGAGGCTTGCTCTACTTCCACTCCATATTTTCGCTTTGAACATGGAAGAGTTGCTGGATATGAAGAATACAGTTTCACAGATTCAGACCAAACTACTGTGTAATCATCCGAAATGATCTTCCACCAGCATATATATTATATGCCATAATGACATCTTTCTAATATTAATAAGTAAATCATCTAGTATCAAACAGATCAGGTAACATTCGTGCAATATGTATGACTAATTATACTCAATGTGCAGATCAATAAGTAGCACCTGATAATCAACTGACAAAGAATTGTTGCATCAGTTACATCAGTTACAAAGAATTATCTAGTTTACAGGTATGCAAAGCATGCTTCTCTTCAAATCTATTTTTTAATGTCGTTTGTTGTATCCTAAGTATGCTTAACTTGGCACAATTTCAATTTACTGGTTATTAGCCAGTGATAGTCTCTTGCGGCATTGTGTTTGTGGCCAGCCATAGCACCATAAGTGCTGAGCCTGACAATGTGCGGCAGTGCTGGATACTGAAACTCAAAGGATAAAGGATCACTGATATTTGCTTGCAACAAATCGAAGGAGGAACGGATTACCCTATAGAGATCGAGGATTGAGATACACTGTTTGTACCTGTTGACTCTACCATTTGGGAGCAGCACACATTAGCATGATTGAGTTGGGGAGTCAGCAGCATGCTCCCTCATCTAGCAACCGCCGTTGCCACCGTGTGAGGGCCAGCGAGCGAGCATGCGAGCCTGTGTGTATTGTGGATGGTGGAACTCCTGTGTTCACAGCCAGTGGCGGGAATCAATTTGCAGTGGCCCGAGCAGGCAGAAGGACGGGGGGCAGGAGCGGAGCAGTGATGGAGGAAATGATGAGAAGTCGAGAACGTCACCAAGCGGGTTCGCTAGCTTAATCAGCTGGTTGAGCTTGAACTCATGATTCGATATGAGAAGATGTTGATGTAGAAACTTTGTTTCTCGGTCTAATATCAGCCTTTACTTCGCTGAAACTAAGAGTTTCAAGTTCTAAGATATCACAGTTACAGGTATCAGTAGATGAACTAAAGAGTTTTAGCTGGTTCTAAGTTATGCAATGACTGACAGCAGTATATAGTTGATTAAGTTAGTATTTGTTTTCAATCAATTCATCTACTGCTACCTGTGGAGTAACTAAAATCCTTGCACTTCTTAGATATAATGTATGCATACTTAGTTACTTATGATTCTGGATGCTAGTTGTTCTATGATTCTGAATTTTTCTGCACTCAAGATGATGAAGATGCTTTTTCTAACATTACTCAAAGTAGTAATGCTGTTGTGAATCAATGTAGCAGTTAACATTAGCAGTACAAGTGGCTTCTTTATGTAAGGATGATATTCAGCAATATCGACTAGCTATGGTGCAAAATGTTCAAGGAGATCAACAGGGATAAAAGAATGATGCTCCCTGGTAAATGTTTCTTTTTCAGTCGTTTTTTGTCCTTTTTTCTTTTTCTCTTGCTAACAAATAGTTCAGTAGCCTGGCAGTTGCCTTCAGGTTTGTAAATCTTTTGTACAGTCCTTGTGTTTCTTATATCGTCTAATAAAAATAGCGGCAAAGCCTTTGCCGTCCCTTTCAAAAAAAAAGTTAACATTAGCAGGTCCTGGATACCTGAAAAGGCAGTTAACTAATATGAAATGGCAGTTTTGCTTGTTTTCTAGTGAACAGTATGGAATGGCAGTTTTTCTTTTTTTCTAGTGAACTGACTGATGACAAGTGGTAGCTATGCTTGTGCATTTCACTTGCAGTGATCATCCCTGTACATATTTTTCTGAAATTTGAGTTAGTGTGCCCATCAGGATGCTACCTGTAACCTGTTTTTGGTGCCTGTTACCTGTTTTCTTGCCAAGAATTTCGTAGATCCTTCTTAGTCTGCTACTGCACAGCCCACTGTATAGATCTAGCACTCGTAGTTGATCTCACCATATTGTGAACTATTTTTCTGCAGGGCTATCTGTTTATTGTAAACAGCAGGAGTCAACTATGCTACACGCCGTCCATGGAAGAGGAAGAAGAGTTTATTGAAAATAGCAGTCCTATTTTTGCTGATAGCAGTTCTGTTTTTGGTGATTTCAGTTGATGGGGATGTGTTTTTGGTGATTTCAGTTCTGAAAACGACGCTTTTATACCGTAATGGCCGGCCTATTCGAGATGTCTGGGCCGCTGTGCCAGCAACCTATACGCCAGTAATGTCCAAAAACATTATGGCAAGGTAGTTGAAGATTGAACCCGGCATTTCAGTAATGTCTGATGGTAAGAAGAGTGGTCCAGTTGTTGGAGCGTCTGCTGATGAACTAAAGCAGAGAGCTCTTTTCAAACGCGCTCTTGAGGTGGCATCTAGATCAAAGCCTCTTGGTGAAGGTGCATTTTCGCAAGCAATGTCAGCTATGGAGTGATGAATATAAGAGGAAGCAAAAAGGACTCGACTGATGAGAGTGTCGCTTTGCCATATCTGCCGGCCTACCAAGTTATATATAGCAAAATACATGTATAAAATAAAAAATTAGAGTGAACTACAATTTAGAACCTAAGGTGGATGATCCGATTCCCTTTTCCCCGTGTTTGCTTTTTCGCAGCACCACAAGCCCCGCCTGGCACCAGGTTTGAACTAGACGGTTCGGATGACTCGACTCGGATCTTATTGATGGCTGCGATGAAGTTCCGGCCTCCGCTGGCCAGCTTCTTGCTTTTAGCTGCCAAGTATCAACTTTATCTTTTTCCTCAGCCATCTTTTTCTCCTTTGTAAACTAGTTTCACATGGAGTTACTAGGATTTCTCGGTGGAAGCTATGTTTATCATTGTTATATATATACTTCTAAAATGGCAAATCTCAATGATCCTTCTTTTTATGCTCTTAGTAACTGTTAACATGACAGGTAAATCAATATTTGCGCAGAACCTAAGTATGCTTCCTTTTTCTTAGAGTTTAAGGGCACGACACCCCAGCCTTTCAATTATTAATCATTAATCAAAAGAACAAGTCCATTACAGCACAGTTCAAAAGATAAACACCCAGCTCCATCCGGCAGCCGGCACAAAGTGAGGGATGGAGAATTCCCAACGAAGAAAAGGAAAGTCTGATTTAACCTCTGCCAGAAACACTAGGAACCTATTACATTTTAAGAAAATCTTCATTTAATTCCTTCCACCACAGGATGGTTAGGGCAGATAACATCCCAGCAACGGTACAAGAGATGACACATTACTAAAACATACTCCCTCCGTTCCAAATTATATCATTTGACTTTTTTTATTTATATATTTTACTATATATATCTAGACATACTCGTACTTATCCTAGCTACGTGTACTGGCTACTAGACAATATAGATTAGGTTAGGCAGGTGCTCACTAAACTAGAGAGACAATGAAGCATGTCTAACAGTAATTAACACCCACACCGTGATTAACCGACTATTATATTTATATATCTTCCTATTATCTATCCCCGTCCCGGAGGCAGTAGGTGGGTAGGTGTTGACAGTGTGCGTTCATCACGAAGGCGACAGCGACCCTGCGCACGCACTCCAGTCTCACTTCCACTGATCACTGTATTCAGCCTCGCACTGTACGTTCGTGATGAAATGTGAAGTTGCCAACCTGCACGGTTTTACTGTATTTTCCTCCTACTACTATAGAAAAAGCACCGCAAAGCTGGACGCAAATCAGTGCGAGTGCTGGAGAAATAAAAATCGCGTCAAAAAAAAAAAAGATGGCGCTGGTGGATGCGTCTAAAAACAATATCAACGAAGGTGTAAATGAGGAATTTAGAGTAACAAATTGCCATTTAATATCAACTAATCTGACACTTAATAGCAGAGAAGTTGTACTCCTAGGGAAGTAATGTTTAGATCATGTTCAATCTACATCGACAGTTCTACATATATAAGCAATTGACCATAGTAACCACATTGTACCATCCCTCTTCTCTAGCTGATACCACCAGTACTACGAAAATTCTCCAGCATCTTAGTACTACCACAAGGCAGCCACTCAACATCTCAGATTAGGCCAGCAGATCGACAACTCATCCAAAAACTTCAGATGCCATGAGAATGTACCCAACAAGGCCTTCCAATACCCGCTAGGTTTTGCTGGGATTCAAGAGTTCGCCGAGATTCAAGTGCAAGCTGTTCCTCATGGTTCTCCTTCCTGTTGCACCAGCATTGCCCTTCCTCATCATCGTCGTGAACTCGCTGTAGTCGATTTGACCATCCTGAAGTGGAACACCATATCAAAATTAAATGGCGAACAAATCAAAACCAAGATTTATAAATGCAATTAAAACATAGAGACAGAGAAAGTAGATTAAATATAAAAGGGGCTAACATTGTTCTGGTCAATATCTTTAATCATATCCTCGAGGTGGACGTCATCAAGACCAAATTCACGACATGCTTGTGACAGCTCATCAATGGTTATAAAGCCACTTCCATCTTTGTCAAAAAATGAGAATGCTGAAACCAAGTTTTCCTCCCTCTCCAGCTTATTCATGTTCAACGTAGCTGCAATGAATTCACCGTAGTCAATGGTTCCACTGTTATCAATATCAGCCTGAAACAAATGTACCGAAAGGAAAAAATCAACATCTACAGAGCTTATTTGCAAGGAATTATGATTGAACTAGTAAACGTAAAAGGCTGGAGGAGCACTTACTGCTTCCATTAGAGCCTGGATTTCGTTCTCCGTTAATTCAGAGCCTACCCTTTTCAAGCCATCTTTCAGCTCATCAAATGTTATAGTTCCACTATTGTCAGTATCAATCATCTTGAACAACTCCTTGAGGCCTCCAATCTCTTCCTCAGACAGGCTTTCTGCAATAACCTGATATTGAAAAGATGCCTATAGTCCGTCATTTTTTTTTTAAGATGGTCACTGCAAGTTTCGCGTTATGTACTGAGCATTAGAGGCATTCTGCAATCCCGGTGACCCAATAGTCCCAATTAACAAATTCACTATAGCTAATTACCAAGTAAAATGGCAGAAAAGCAAAGGCAATCCAGAACATTATATCTGATATCTATGAGGTTTTGCTTTGATAGTATGACTCAGAAAGCATGGATAGAACATTGTGGGCAATGTGACACAGAGAAGAAAGCAGGGGTGTAAATAAGCACGAGGTCGGACATATGAGTAGACTATCCATCCCGTTCTACTAGATTGTATTTGATTACAGAATAAAGCACCACTTTTAGATTGATCATAATTGAGGATCTACTACAGTTAAACAGTAAGATTCTCAGAAAGAACAGGAAAATAGAGCCATATGGAGTTGGCCTTGGTATATCAAGAAATAGGGACCATGCTAACGGTAACATATATGATGCCTTAACTATTAGGGTCCACATAAAACCAAATGGTGTAGAATCAGATACCAGATCAAATAAGGACTAGTAAATATCCATACCCTTAATGCCATCTTTTTGAGCTTGTTCATTGCCGAAAAATGCTTCAGCCTTGACAAAACGGCTGAATCAATAGGCTTATCAGGTGCCACGGCATCGTCAACAATCCATGGGTGGCCTGACATAGTGGCATAGACAATGCTATTATTATGGAGTAAAAAATGGATGTCCCATGTCGCACCCAGGAAATGTATCCACACTCCATCTACTTGAGATAGATGAGGGAAGGAATGTACTTACAGAGAACTTCATGAGCACTAAATCTATTTTTAGGATCCCGAGTAAGCATATTACGGACCAGATCCTTAGCACTATCAGAGATACTAGGCCAGGGTTCAGATTCAAAGTCAAGTTTGCCTCGCAGAATCTGCCTGAAGATTCCAGCCTCAGTTTCTGAAAGGAGAAAATCATATAACATAAATGGGAAACATGTGAATTTCCAGTTACAAAGACAAACAAATTTGATGGTTTGAATGACAGATACATTACCTGCCCAAAATGGGGGGACACCACAAAGCAAAATGTACAGAATTATCCCTGCGCTCCACACATCAGCTTCTGGACCATAGCATTTCTGAAGTACCTCTGGTGCAACATAGTAAGGGCTTCCAACGACATCAGAGAATTTATCACCTGGGAAAATAAAAATGAGTATCTTGCATCATCAAGAATCTTAACACAAGGGGCACTGAGAACATCTAGCAACACAAGAGTCAAGCCGAGTACAATTTAGAACGCAAATACCGTTGTACCAAACACATCAAAATAGAAGTTCATAAATCACTATCTTGAAACCACAGATGGCTTCTTGTAAGCTTCTATTAACAGTTTCAGTAACTCCTTCAAAACTAGGAGCTTCAACATGGTTTTAAATCTTTTCTCTTACCATTATCGTTAAATAATGATACAGATGCCTTATCATCAATATGATAGATAGCATTGTCATTCTATCAAATCAAATAATAATAGCAATGCCTTATCATCAATATGATAGATATCATTCTGATTCTGTCAAAAACAAACGAGCAGAAAGCACTAATGCCAAATCCATCAGACTTGACCGTGACATTGTATCAAGTGCCATTGTTTTAATAACAAACTAAAAAGGTCATTCTAACACAGCAATTAACTAACTACCTTTGATTTGAATCAAAATTATCAATGGCAACAGCAAACAGCAGCAGTTGACCTCACCTACCAAATTGAGCAATGTAAACAAAAGCAAAGAAACCCACTGCATACCAGGCTTGTAGAACATAGAGAGCCCAAAGTCAGTGGCCTTGAGTGGGGCTTCCTCGGCGGTGCTGGCAAAGAGAAAGTTCTCGGGCTTGAGGTCCCGGTGCATGACGCCGAGCGAGTGGCATCCCTCCACGACCCCAACAATGGTCTTGATGAGCTTGGCCGCCGCGCGCTCGCTGTAGTGCCCCTTGGCGACGATGCGGTCGAAGAGCTCGCCGCCGGCGCAGAGCTCCATGACGATGTGCACGAAGAGCGCGTCCTCGTAGGCGCCGCGGATGCGGACGACGTTGGGGTGCTCGGAGAGGTGGTGCATGATCTGGATCTCGCGGTACACATCCTCGTAGTCCTCCCGGCACAGCAGCTTGCGCTTGGGGATGGACTTGCACGCGTACTCGCCCCCGTCGGCCTTGCCCACGCACGCGTACGTGGTGCCGAACTGCCCCTGCCCGAGCTTCTTGCCGATGCGGTAGTGGTCCCGCACGTTCGCCGTCTTGTACGGCAGCACGGACGCCGGCCGCCCCGACGCCGGCGCCGGCGCCGTCACGGGCTGCGGCAGCGGCAGCTTCGCCTTCGCATTGCCGGCGGCGTCCCCGCTCGGGTCCGGCTGCATTGGTGCGCCCCAGGTGTGCTCTCCTCCAAATCAAGAACCGTGCCGAGGCCGCCACCGCAGGAAACGGAAGCCTGTTCTTGGACAAGAAACCGGAAAACCCGGAGAAAAAGAAGTGAGAAATTTGGGGACACGGCGACGACGAACCGGTCAAATCAGAAGGGAAGAGAAATCCACCTCTCTCGCTACAAATTTCTGCAACTCCTCCAAGGATTTCTGCGCCAAGAACAGGGGGAGATCTTGGAGCGGGGAATCAGAGGAGCCCTGCTGCCGATTGAGATCGAGAGCGGAGGACCGAACGAAGCTTTATGAGAGGTTTATCGAGCAGAGCAGAACGGGAACGAGAGACGGTAGCAGCAGCAGCAGCAGCAAGGGGGGTGAAGAAATCTGTGCTCTCACTTTCTCAGGTGTCACATGGGGGAAGATGTGCAAGCAATCCTGCCAAAAGAAAAGGGGGGAGCACAGCAAGCGCGCGCGCGGGGGGGGGGGGGGGGGGGGGGGGTGGGGGGTGCCGAAAAGATTAGCCTATTCTTCTATCTATCCGGCGTGGAGCTACAAGCTGGCCGCGCAAGAGGACAGGATCTTGGCGGCGTGGGTGATGGCTCCACCTCCACCCATATTTTTATAGGAATTTCGGAGTCCAATGGAGGAGAGGAGATGATGATGACGGTGAGAGCTCAAATATCTGCGTTTTGATTTGCGATTCAAGGTTGGGAATGGGCAAAAGGGAGGGCGCGTTGGTGGAGGAGAGTACTGGGGGGAGGGAAATGTCGGACACGGAGTGCAGCTAGGTCGTATCTAAGGAATTCTCCATGGGTGACCGACCGGGAAGGAGGGAGGAAGGAGACGAGACGACGATGATGTCACCATTGTTTTGTCTTCATATTATTTTTACATGCTTTTCTCTCCTTTTGTAAATTGTAAATCACACAACGGTCCATATCTAGTAAAAATTATGTATAGTGACCAGTGAAATTGAAACACACCAAGTCTTTTTTTTAACACAAAACACATAAAGTTAAGTCGGAAGGAATTCAAAAAATTTAAGAGTTATTTGGAACACATAAATTTAGTAGAAATTGCACAAATTTACACGAATCAATTCATTTTCACATGGAAAACGTAGAAATAGGTGAAAAATCCCGGGTTCTAAACCAAAGTCTACTTCAAGTCATAAAGCAAGAGTGGCACGTTCTATAATTTTTTTTCGAAAGGACGGCAAAAGCTTTGCCGCGATTTTTATTAGACAAAAAAAGAAAAAAGAAGGCAAGTGTGCCGCCCAGTTTTTGAAGTGAAAACTGGGCGAAAACCAAAAATACAATTGAGGAGGGTACCCTACTCCTTCTGCACACCCAGGTACCAAGTCAGCTCAACTCGCGCCATATGCGCTAACTCAACTCAACTCAACTCCACGCTTGGTCAGATTAGGACATCGACACAAGCCTCTAACCGTTAGAACTCAATCGGATTGGGTCGTTGACACGAGCCTCTACTTTAAACCCCTAGGAGCTCCACTACTGACACCATAAATAACTAAAAGCTGGCAACAAAAACCTAAAAACTAAGCAACTAAACACAAACTAACCCTACTCCACCACTGGTACCAACCACGAACACGTTGGCGAAGACGACGAAGAAGCGCTGCCCAAAGACATCCCGACCGAGTCGAATTCCAGAATGACGCCTTCAAGAAGGTTACGACGGCCAAGCGCCGCCGTCGTCCGTCCACGACAGGACTGGGTGAGACCCATGGAATGTGCTGGGGACGCGATGCCCTCAACAGGGGAACGACACTCACAAGTGTCGTCATCGCCAGGCTTTCGCCCAAAAAATCTCGAGCACCGACATCAGCCAAGATCTCGAGTCTTCGCCAGCCACCAAGACATCGCTGTCGGCAACTCAGAAGAAAACCTCAACAGAGTAGACGCGCCGGCCACGCGAGAAGCCGCAAAGCTACGCCAGCACCCTGCCAGGCCCCCTGCCAAACACTAGCCTTCCGCCACCGAGAACGTCCACAAACCGCCCGCAAAGCCGTAGCCGCAGTTGACCACCGCCGCCGGCCGAGCACGATTGGGCACCGCCCCAGCCCGGAAGGTACCGGAACGGGGCAGGGCCCTGAACTAGCAACCCAAAGACGCCAAGGCCTCCTTTCATACAGCGACCGCCCCGCCGCGGCAGCCAAGCCCAAGGGGAGAGGAACGGTATAGACGAGGGCCGCCCCCCAACGCCAACCTGAACCCTGCCACCACCACAAGACAGCCACCAACAAGGAGGAGGGGCGAGCAGCAAGAGGGGAGCCCGCCGCTGCCCCCTACGCCCCACCGGGCACCAGCTCCACTCCGCCTAGCTGGCGAACCCCAACGAAGAAGATCCGCCTCCACCGAGCCCGGCACTGCCGGCGGCAGCACCATGGCGCTGCAGGGGCGCCACAACCACAGCATGACAGACGAGGATGAAACCACCACCGAAGATCGGGGCCCAACCGCCGCACCACCACACCATCCACCCACCGTCACCTGAGCGGGCCGGGCCAACTGGATCTAGCCAGGGAAGGTGGAATCCGGCAGCTGGCCGGAGAATCGGCCGCCGGCCCTCAACCCTAGGCCATCCCCAAACGGGAGCACCAGGGGCAAAGAGGAAAGGAGGCAGCCATACCACCACACCACCTAGGCCACCGCCCCAACCCCTCCACCGCAACCAGTCATGGTGGCCGGAAGAAACCCCGGCTGAAACCAAGCAGCTCCGGCGAAGGGAAAGGGGAGCTCGAGTAGCTCCACCCGCCGGAGGGGGGCCGCGCCGCCAGATCGGGCCCCAGGGCGACGACGCCGGCGTCCCACGCCAGCACCCCGCAAGCAGAGCCGTCGCCAGGACCGATGCCGCCAACCCACGGGCCACCACCGCTGCCACCACGGGGGCGGTCCGATCCGGTCGACCGGGGGCTGAATCCAGCCACCTGGGCACCGGATCCGGGCGCCTAGGCACCGGACCGGCGAGCCCAGCCCCTGCCGCCCGAAACTCCCCGCCGAGCACCACGCCGCTCGGTCGGAGGAGGAGGCGCCGCCAGCTGCCAAGTGCCCCGCCGCCGCCATCCCAGCCAGCCGGACGGCCATGCCGGCGGCCAGCTCCGGCGGCGGCGCGGCTGGGGAAGGAGTGGAAGGGGGGCGCCGCTAGGGTATCGGGGGGCCTCCTGAGTCGTCCGCGTGGGTGGCGACGAGGAGGGAGGGTTGTGTTCTCCTCTCCTTATTCCACGTTCTGTAATTACAGGAGACGCTTCTAACAAAACTTAAAACACCCTATGATATATCTACACTTTTCATTTCAATCAAAATAAACTGCTTGAATTTATACTTTCCTTATGTTGCTTCAAATCGTGCTCGTAACGTATGCGTTGGATTTAGTGCAAAGGTCTAAAGAAAAAAACGTTCCTTTTGTCTTAGACGGGGTCTAACTCTAGAAAAAGCTGAGCACCACACCAGAAGAGAAGACAAGGCCAAAATATCCATAGCGAAGTTTGGCCAAATGAGACATGACATCTTTTACGTGTACACTAACATTGGCTTCGCATAAAAACAAAGTTGGGTGCCCTTTTTTCTCGGAGGGAGACTAGCTAGTCAAAAGAGCACTTTTTTACAGGTTATAATTCACAATTCTTAATTACAGCTCCTAAAATGCTGAAAATTGTTTTAAAGTTTGGACAGCGGTATTATAAGAGGGTAAACATTCTGTTTGGACAGTTAAAAACGTTTACTGGCGACAGTCCTCGTAAAAAAAAGTCACTTACACTAACATACAATGTTGAGAGAAAGAGAAGTATTTTACAACTCAAAGGTAAACAGATTTACTGAAGTTCCGCAGGAACAGCTGGAAAATGGCGAGAAAACATATTGGATTCACGGGGGTATGTGTGTCACTGTTTCGTTCATAAAGAGGCAGCGGATGACAAGGACGGCAGTGAGGGTGAATACAAACGTTTTCTTTGGAATTTTCAAAAACTTGTTTGTTTTCTACCTCGTGGGCTTTGTTTTTTTCCTGCCGTGACTTATGCCATTGGACAAATTAGAGAGAGGCATATTCCTTGGGACTTGCACTTTTAATATACCATCTTTTCAGCACATGATGAGCACCCTGTTTTGCAAAGCCAGACTTCAGTAATGATGGTTAAGGAGACAATTATACACGGCCACACGGGGATGGAGTACTACCTCCATGGAAAAATAAATCAATCTCCACAATGACATAAAGTCAAATTATCTTATCTTTGATTAAGTTTTCATAAGAAAGGTAACATCATCTGGGACACCAAATAAGTATGTTACGAAAATATATCTGATAATGTACTTGATGATACCGATTTGGTGTCATAAATACTTTTGTACTTTTCCAAAAATTTGGTGAAACTTAAAATAGCCTGAATAACCTTAGAAGTTGGTTTATTTTGTAATGCAGGAGTATCTAGCAATGGAACCGAAACCAACTCATCTATCATCTAACATTTAGCCTCCAAAGCTCTTGAAAACCAGAACAATCCAAAATTAGTAGGGCTATTTTCCCAAGAAGAAAAGCCTTAAAATTTCAAGTCAAATTTAAACTATTATTCTCTCCGTTTCAAATTATAGTTTACTTTAACTTTTTTTTCATGTATTTTGCTATATACCTAGATAGATAATATTTAGATATATAACAAAATACATGAACCAAATAAATCGAAGTGAACTACAATTTTGAATTGAGGGATTACTTGCTTGACCGAGTTCATGGAGAAAAATATTAACATATGACTTGAGAGTGAGCTTTCATGCGTCGTCACTCAGCTCGACGATCGTGTTGCTGTCGCTGGCTGCTGTAACCCAAAGCCAAAGATGTTTCAGAAGCTTCGGCCGTCTGTCGGGGTCTCGGTGCTGATAGATGGACTGCTACG
This sequence comes from Bothriochloa decipiens, assembly GCA_023333625.1. Lineage (NCBI taxonomy): Eukaryota > Viridiplantae > Streptophyta > Magnoliopsida > Poales > Poaceae > Bothriochloa > Bothriochloa decipiens. Next base: position 45,106,644 of record CM041636.1, on the reverse strand, counting down.
ATGGCCGTGTTTATATCGCCAAATCCGACAGAAAAAGCACCGTGCCAAATTACTGTAGCTTCCGGTAGCGTTTGGTCTGTAATCGGTAAAAATTGTCTAAACTTTAACTAATTAGGTTTAAAATATTTGTCTCGCAAAGTACAACAAAATTATATAATTAGTTTTTAATTTTATCTATATTTAGTACTCTATATATGTACCAGTATTTTAATATAATAAGAAATAAAAATTTTACATAGTAAATTTAATGGCCAAATTCTGAGATCTAAGCAAGGCCGATAAACGATATGATGACCATGGGCTGCCGCCGCTAGTCATGATCCATCTCTCTCAGTTTTGTTTGAAGCTTGTAACAACCTTAGAAATCCGGATACTAAAAATACGGGCTTTCAAAAATTTTTCTAATGTTTACCAGTGAATGGTGGATGTCATGTAGCAACCCGTCAATAGTTGCACAAATAGCACTCAATGTTAGCCCAAGCATTGCATTTAATTACCAGAGTTTGATTCGCCTCTTATTCGATTTTATGTGATGTTAATAAAAATCGAATAACCTTTTAATACATGTATATATATATAGGCCTGTTACCGACCCTCGCTCTGGCCCAGCCAGCGGCCCAGCCCCGTCATGCGCTCGATCGCCGGCGCACACGCGCTCGCTCGCGCGCTCGCCCGACCGCCCGCCCGAGCTCGAGGCCCAGCTC
>CM041636.1:44993241-45083879 GCA_023333625.1 Bothriochloa decipiens | reverse complement strand
TGGATCCTGTATCGACTACTGCGGGATAATGAGATGGTTTGATGCTTTAAACTATTATATTACCCGCCATTCTGTGTGTTTTCCCTTCGTGGAAAATTGAGGATGTTTCAAAGCTAGTCTAGTTATCTTCACTTCGGGCTCTCAGCTTCAGCCACGCAGCAGAGTGGTGCATTTAAGTTCCTACTAGTTGCAGGATTAGGTTCATTGTAATTTGCGCGTTACAGCACAGCACCTAATTAAGCTAGCTCTCTTGCCTCTTGCTTGCGTGTTCAGGCAGCAGCGAGTGTGAACGGATTCAACTGTTAATTGCTGAATATATACTGTAGTGCAATCCTCCAGCGGTGGATGGATTCATGGGCATGTCAGCGGCCTGCGGCCAACTGCAGAATCACTCATCAGAGAGTGAGACCATGTTTACTTTCCCAAATTTAGGTCCACGTTCACTATGAAAAAGAAGATTCTTCATCATATCAAAATAATGGCATATGTATGGAGTACTAAACGTAGATGAAATTAAAAATTAATTGCACAGTTTGGTTGTACTTTGCGAGACGAACATTTTGAGCATAATTAATCAATGTTTGGACAAATAGTACCAAATAAAAACAAATGCTATAGTGTTGAACATTGCTCAACAGTACCTTGGGCGGCGCCAGATTCGGAAATCTAAACAAGGCCTGAGTGAGACTGTTAGTGCCTGTGTGCACATCGCTGTCGCCTTCGTGACGGACGCACACTCGTTGGCCCTGGGCATTCGGTTACTCGAAACCGATCGGTTTGGTTCTTCGGGTAACCGGCTAATTCGGTCACCTGGAATTCGGAAGCGATCGATTTCTTAGAAAATTCGGAACCGAGGATTTTCGGTTTTGGGTAATTTGGTTCGATTTCAGTTATGACCGAACAGAACGGAGGTGCCAGGAGCAGAGAAAAAATCGCAAATCTCACATCACGAAGGACAAATCGATGAAGAACTTATCATCTGTGAATCTCACATCACGAAAAACAAATCGATGAAGAGCTTATCATCTATATCTGGGTTACATATCCAAAAACAGTTGCGTCGCCGCGCACCTCACCCTACTCGCCGCAGTGCTGCTCCCCCTGCTCACTGCAGTGCCGCTCGCCTAGCCTGGCTGCCACGCACCTCGCCCTGCTCGCCGCGGTGCTGCTTGCCCAGTCTGGCCGACACGCACCTCACCCTGCTCGCCGCGGTGCCGCTCGCCCTGCCTTGCCTCGCCCTGCTCTATGTCGCTAGATCTGAGTAGGAGTGGGCGAGTGGGAGAGAGGCGGAGGGGAGTGCCGTGCCGGAGCCTGAAGGGAGGGGTCGCGCCGCGCAGGGTGCCGGAGAGGATGGCGGATTTCGACGCTGTGGGGGCGGGGATGAGCGCCAAGGTCGGGGTCTAGGGTCTCGGGACGGGGAGGGGGGAGTGGATGATTGAGGAAGTGATTGAGGGCCTTAGGGTTTGTCTTTGTTTGGGCTGGGCTGAATTGAGGGAATTATATGGGCCTTTACTAATTTCGGGTAATTCGGTTAACCGAGGCCTGGAACCGAATTACCCGTATTAAATTCGGTTGCTGAGATGCTGGAACCGAATATGGAACCGAAAACGATCGGTTCGGGTTTCAGTTTTGGGTATTTTGGTTCGGTTCTTGGGTATCGGTTTTTGGTGGCCAGATTGAGTTGGCCCTTGTCAGCGACGCAGTACCAAATTCTACGAGGACATGAACACTGCTTGATCAATGAGGACATGAACAGTGCCAAATTCCAGCAAGGACAAAGGCGGCGTAGGAATTTTAAGATAGAATTAAAAATAGTCCATTTGACTGAGAGAAGGCACGTTTTAAAATTTTTATTAGTCAAAGTCAAACAGTTGTGAGTTTGACTAAGTTTAAAAAACATATCCATATCTATGATACTAGATTATCACCATTCAATTAGTATTATTTAAATCCCTAAACTCTAGAAAGACGGAGACACATAAAAGTATGGGTTATTTAGATTGGTACCATTGTAATTTTACAAGTTTAGAAATATAACATCACAATTCGCATAATTGGAAACATACCATTGTAATTCATCTCTTGTTTGAACCATGCCATTTTCTACGTATTCAGCAGCGTCAGGTCCACATGCAGGCGACTAAAGTCTACTGTATTCTCGTATGTCCTAAAATGCCCTTGCTACTTATCTCCCTCCCCTGACTGACGTGTGGGCTCCACATGTCACCTCCTTCTTCAACCTCCAGCTCCTGCACGTACTGCTGCTTCCTTTCCATCTTCCCACCTTCTCCACGGCAAAGGCCCCAGCACAGACTCACCTCACGTAGTCACTGCGTTGCCTGCGTCCTTGTCTCATCTGTAGAAGATGAACTTAGAGAAGAAAATCACTTCCAAAACCACCGTGGGTAGCACCCCAACAAAAAGATTTCTTCCTGTAGCTTGAAAGGGACATCTCAAGAGGAAAGATTAATTCACGTTCTAGTTCTGGACTCGACGAGAAACATGCAGTCAATCTGCAGAAAATCAATCCAAGCACTGTTGCTGCCTTGAACTTGATGGACCTCACGGACCACGGACACAGAAGGCCGACGAGCTCCACGCGGAAGCTCACCCGACGCAGGCGGCCGCCTCCCCCGGGCCCCGGGCCTACTCCTCCCCAGGCAAACCCGCCGCCTCCTGCTCGCGTCCGGGCTCCTGTTCGTCAGCTCCTCCCAGGCCACCCTAGCACCTCCTACTCGCGTACAGGCTTACAGCTCACCGGTTCCTCCGCAGGCCGCTGGCCACTACCCCAACGCAGCTCGCGGCAAGGCAGTCAACCGTAGGTCGTGCCGCCCGCAGGCCCAGCTGCAGCAGCACCCTCCCCAAGAACCGCAGGGGCGCACGGGAGTGCCATAGTGGCCGGCTGGAGGTTGAAGAAGGAGGTGACATGTGGGGTCCATATGTCAGTCAGGGGGAGGGAGAGAAGTAGCAGCGGCATTTTAGAACATACGACAATACGGTAGACTTTAGTCACCTGCATGTGGGCCTAATGCTGCTGAATATGCAGAAAATTGCATGGTTTAAACAAGAGAAGAATTGCAATGGTATATTTCTAATTACACGAAAGGTACATCTCCAAATTTATAAAATTGCAATGGTACCAATCCAAATAACCCTAAAAGTATAGCAAGATTGTCATGTAGTTTAGACCTTCCTGTTGTGGACATGCATGTAGGGATCTGAAGTTTTGCAGAAGCATTCGTGAGCTGAACCACTCAGATACAAATGTAATAAGCATGTAGTATCTCACTATCTAATAGGACGGCGAGAGATTTGTGTTTCTTTAAAAAGAAGAAAAATAGTACAAAGTACAGATACAGTATATGTGCTACTAACGAATTGTTATATTTCCCGTCGCAAAAAGAACAATGTTTCGGGTTTTTATGCCACAAGTTTTACTTGATTTTTTAAAAATATATGCAAGATTTATATTTTTAAATAATTTTATTAAAAAGCTAGAATTAAAGATCTTTCCAATGATACTAATCACTTAATATAAATATTAATATATTTAAATATATAATTGCCGGCAGTCATTTCTCGAAAACGAGAACATCTTTTTTTTGGGACAGAGGGAGGATGTGCCACCTATTCCCTCCATCTCAAATTGTAAGTTATTTCAAGGATTCTGGAGAGTCGAAGTATATCTTAGATTTGACCAAGATTATAAAAAGAATTATAAAGATTTATGATATTAAATAGGTATATTATAAAAATATAGTTTATGAAGAATCTAATGATACTTAATTGATATTTTTTTGAGGGAATGATACTTAGTTAACACTCTAAATATTATTTTGTTATTTGTATAAATTTGGTCAAAGTTGAGATGCTTTTACTCTCTAAGTTTTTTAGAATAATTTACAATTTAAGACGAAGGGAATACTAACTAATTGTGGTGCCATGCCATTTCAGATAATAAATAAAGTTCGTTGTCGTGCCATATTAGTTTTTTTTTCAACTTATAAATTGACGAGGTGGCATGCCATTTTAGTGATTACCGGGTTCACCCAACAACGACCTAAAGCATGCGAAGCCTATTACAAACCTGGTCATTCTCTGCCTCATATAATATAATCATGTTAATAATTAAATGAAATAGAATAAAAGGACAAAGCTACCGCATCTTGGGGGTAAAAGTGAGAGGAAAGTTTTTTACGGCCTCGTTTAGTTGCCTCAAAATTGCTAGAAATTTCACTCTGTCTGCATCACATCAAATGTTGTGTCGTATGTATGAAGCATTAAATGTTAGTAAAATAAATAACTAATTATATAGATTAGTTGTAAATCACGAGACGAATCTTTTAAAACTAGTTAGACAATGATTAGATAATACTTGTCAAATACAAATGAAATTCGACAGCACTTTTGAGGCTACAAATTTCAGGAACCAAACAAGGCCTATGTTGAGGGGAAATATTCCTGCAAGTTGCCAACTTTACATGTCATCAGAGTCAGAACGGTAGAGCACAGTAGAGGCAGGCGATCGAGTGCTGAAATTGTTGGTGGGTAAAGGGACAGCTTGACAGCAGAGGGATGAGATGAGTCAGCTGGAAAAGAGGGGGATCCCAGCCCACGGAGAAAAGGGGGAGCTGAGCGCATCGCATGATGGCCCCCAAAATCCAAATCCAAATCCGGATAGGCAGCGGCTGTGAGATACTGAGATATGATGCGAAGGCACTCATTCTTCAGTGTTGAGAGTTGAGGCATCATCTGTACCCTACTTTGTGACGAAGAACACTGTCAGCTCCTACCAAACATTTGCGAGGATAAGATTGATTCCCAACGCATGCTGCAGTGCAGCCTTTGTTAATTAAATTAATTAAACAGCTCGACGAGTCGCTGGCGCTGTAACCCAAAGCCAAAGCTGTTTCAGAACCTTGGGCTATCGTCTGTCGGTGGCTGCTGACACCGATAGACTGATACTGATACGACACAATGTTGCTGCTAATGATCCGTCGTCTCTCTCAGTTGAAGCTAGTGTTGTCACCTTCAGGCTTTCAGTTTCAGGCACGCAGCAGAGTGATGCATACATTTGTGCGAATGGGAACGGAGACTTTCCAAGTCAAAGTCGTCTCCTTTTCCCCGGCCCTAATTACGGTGTCGGTGATTGCATAGTATGCAGCTCTGCACCATCAGACACTCTGCAGTGTACTACTCCTAGGCCTGGTTTAGTTCCTTCTAAAAGTTACAATTTTTTCACTCTCTCCATCACATCAATATTTAGCTGCTTGCATGGAGCATTAAATGTAGGTAAAAAAATAACTAATTACACAGTTTAGTTTAAAATCACGAGATGAATCTTTTGAGCCTAGTTGGTCCACGATCGGACAATATTTATCAAATAAGACGAAAATAATACTATTCATCGGATTCAAAAAAATACCACAATCTAAACACCCCCTGCTCTGCATGTACACGTTTGACCTAGGATTGGATGGTTGCGTGTGCACGTCGCTGTCGCCTTGGTGACGAACGCACACCTCAGCACCTACCAAACTTTCAACCAGCTGCTGACCCATACCCGGGGCTTAGGTTATCCTATCCTATCCTATCCATAGCCCCAATCCAAGGCATCCACCACCATCAGCGCCTTCTTTCTTTGACGCGCGATGTCAATTAATCAATTAAAACTAATCTCCGGTACACGCACGCACGGGTTTGCGTCGAGCTTTGCGGTGCAACACGATATCGGATTCGGACCGGACCAATTCATTATTATTATTATTCTACTGCCGCCCGTCCACGTCACACCGAAACCGTACAGACATGTCCACGTGCGCCGCGGCTGCACCCTGTGTTGAGTGTTGACTAGCTGCTCAGCACCATCAGACACTAGCCGATCGAGCTTGACACGCCGTCAGTTGTTGGTGGTGGAGTACTAAACACGGTAGTACAGTACAGGATTTATGCACACACGTACGGTCGATCCTAGCTAAAAGATGAATCACAAAGCAGAGTGCAGCACTCCAGCTGCCATAGAGTCTGCCGACCAAGACCGGATAAAAAAACATAATACGACACCGTGATGTCACCAACTAAATTTCAGTAAAAAACAATAAACAACTCTTGATAGGATACAGTGATACCTCTGACCGAACTGCTCTTTTTTTTTTTTGCGAAAACCGAACTGTTCAGTGTTCACTTGTTGAGGCTCCAGAGAAGGGCATGAAATGAATCATAGCGATGGCGCCCACAGTCCACACACACATGCCCGGCCGTGACCGTGTGCAGCGTCATTTCTGTACGCTTCCTAGCCTCTAGACCATGTACCGGTGCGTGGGGTGGGTGTCAGTTGTGCTTGTGCGACTGACCCATTCAACGTCAACCAACCCGGCCTACTTGCCAAAAAAAAAAAAAAAAAAAAACATCAACCAACACTTTTTGGTGGTAGGGACGAAATGCCTGCCAGATTGCCCGGGCCTAGGCTATCAAAGTATCAATATCACGGTCCAGGCATCCTTCACCAACCAAACCGTACAGACATTACATTACATCCTTTATAAGGAAAAACGTACAGACATGTCCACGTGCGCCTCGGCCCGTGGATTGCAATCCCGCAGCCGCAAGTCCAACTTTTCGATGGCCCAACCCAAAACGAAACCATTGACAGACAGCGTCCTGAGTCCTGACCAAAGTCTGCACGGCCGCCCAGTTCCATCGGCATGAAATTCATGCCAGCAAAACACGCGACGCCCTTGATGGGATATGGGATACAAGACCGAGACAGCTTTGACTCAACTGTTTGTTCACTTCTTCTGTTCAGGCAGAGGATTCTCGAACAATTTAATTCCCAGGCAGAAGGCAGCCTTTAGTAATCCAAGCTCGTCGCCCCGTTCGCCGTGGCCGCTTGCCTCTACGTGCCGATGCAGCATCGGACATCGGGTGAGAGTGCGCTCACTTCAATTTGGCCTCAGTTTGCTTCATTTCCTGAGTTTGGTCTATGCTGTTGAAAGGATACTTCTTCATCGATGCTGCAATTTGGTGAAACCTGTGGAAACTGCTAACTGCAGGGTTACTTTATTTTTTTTCAACTACTAGTCCAACCTAATCCATGACTCTTATTATTGATGTGTTTGGCTCAACTTGATCAAAGTTCAATCAAGCCACTGTTAAGTAAAACTTAAAAAGAGCGAGAGCACTCAAACTAACATTTTACATTGGTATTGTTCTCATCTGCATGCTTCAAGTCCTTCACAAAGCATGTGTTCAAGTATAGGAGTCTTGCTTTTTTAAAAAATAAAAAAGAAAAACATTATGTGAGTCCATGGGTATGCTTATCTTACCTAAGTGGCCCATTTCGCGAATAGAACGCGACTTCAACCTCCACACAAACTGATTTAGCGACCTGAGCCCGGCTACCATACAACCATGACAGAAATTTCTTGAAGTGGTGGTGGCGCTGGGGGGGGGGGCACGAGCCCCCTTGATCTACCGTCGTCCATGGGTATGCTTATCTTACTCTCTGCACTATTCTAGTCCCTGCGATCCCCCGTTTTAGAAAAGTCAGGATGCACGCCAGACAAATTTTTTATCTTATTCAATGTCAGGTGTAGTATATATCTTTGTCTTTACCCGAAGCGGGATGACAGACGTCATTTCCTTCCACATTACGTATGCTTATCTTTCTTTCTACCTGCTCTAGTCCTCTGCGATCTTCCGAAATGCCTTGTACTCATTCACACTCCTAATAGACTACGAACAAAATACGTATAAAATTTTTTGAGTGGGATATCGTTACCTTCTTTCCCACACAAAAATGGATAACCATTATGTCTTACCCTCGCCATCTTCTTCTGCATGGAGGTTGTCAATCATGCACTACTTTATGAAGTACTTGACAAAGTTGGGAGTTGGGACAGCATATGAATCATTGAGGAGCATAAAATTTTAGTTAGCTTTGAAAGTGAAATACTTTGCCCATGGGACTCCGTGAGGAGCATAAAGTTTCAGATATATTATTAATTAGACATTTGGAATTGAAGATGTAGTGTCTACTACTTTCAAACAACGTGCACATAAGCATGTATATGACACAACTGCAAATGTTTAGGGCGTCCATAAAACGGTTAGAGACTTAGAGCGGAAGATGAAAAGTTTATGTGCGCGTGCTGAAGAGTAAAAGCTTATGTGCATGCGCTAAAGGAAAGTGACACCACTATTCCTAATCCTCTAGCTAGGTAGCTAGCATATGCAAGTAACATATCCTAGAGAGGAGAAAAATTTACGAGCACACACTGGAGAAGAAAAGTGATGCCTAACTACTCCTAATCCACTCTCTAGCTAAGTAGCTAGGCTGCCCAAGGGGGGCACAAGCCCCCTCCCTACCGTCGTCCAAGGGTATGCAATATGCTTATCTTGCCTAGTCCCTGCGTTCTCCTAAAATGCCTTACATTCCTTCACACTCCTGGTGGACTACGAACAAAATACGTATAAAATCCTGCATGGATACTGTTACCTTCTTTCCCATGTAAAAATGGACGAACATTATGCTTTACCATTGTCATCTCCTTCAATAGAGAAGTTGCCAATTGTGCACTACTTTATGAAGTAATTGACAAAGTTGTGAGTTTGGACAGGCCGTGACTCATTGAGGAGCATAATGTTTCAGAGATACTATCAGCTTCGAAAGTGAAATACTTTGCACATGGGACTTTGCGAGAGGGGCATAAAATTTCAGATATATTGTTAAGTAATTAGACATTTGGATTTGAAGATTGAGTGTCTACTACTTTCAAACTATGTGCACGTAAGCATGTACATGACACATAACTGCGAACATTTATAGTGTCCATAAAACGGTTAAAGACTAAGAGAGGAATGAGGAAAAGTTTATTACCCGTCCAGGCCAATTGCCCAGTCGTAGTGCCACATCCAAATTTTTACATGGTGGCTAGTAAAACATTGTTACATCTTCTGCAAGTTTTTAGCGAGACGCATATATACACACGATAACACACGGAGCTCATACTGATTCAATTCTATGGGCATGTCCAACAGGGTCAAAGCGCGCATATGGAACTACAGTCTTCTCCTTTTGTGTGTAATCCAGCTTCCGGGAGAACACAAAAGTGGCATGAACACGTAGAGGAGTTTGTAGATCGTAGGCTATACATTGCCCCAATCCAGGCATCCACCACCACGGGTTTAACTAATTATTATGAATCTCAAGGCTTGACGCGATCTTAACTAATTTTTATGAATCTCCGGTACACGCAGGGGTTTGCGTTTGCGTTGCTTCACATGATCCCCAGCAGGGTAGTACATTACAGCTCAAGGTATGGCACGCCAATTTTTCTACTCGCAAAAACATTCCTCGACAGTAATAAGATTCTGCTTGGATCAACCGGATACCGGACCATTATCATTATTCTACTGCCGCCCGTCCTCGTCAGCTCGTCACAACCAAGCCGTACAGACATGTGCACGTGTGCCGCGGCAGGGCAGCTCTTGCCATTGCAAATTGCAATCCCACAGCTGCAGGCCACAACTCAAAACTGTCATCGATGTCGGCCCAAAACGAAACTACTGACAGTGTAAAAGTCTTGCACGGCCCACGGTTCCCCTCGGCATGGAAATCATGCCACAACGCCATGGACCATGGTAAAAAACCAAGTTACTATTCCTCACAATCGAAACTACTGCTGTCCCCGAGAGGGTCTGTCTCACTGTCACACCGAGGCCAGCGATGCCAGCAGCGGCATCGTCTTGTTGACGGCAGCGTCGGTGGCCGTGGCCTGCGCGTACATGGAGTTGTGACGCAGGATGAGCTTCAGGCCCTTGGCCGCCTGCGCGGCGGGCCTCGCCGGGACCGCCCTCCGGTTCATCGCGTGGTGGTGGCTGTTGTAGTAGTTCTCCGCCAGCGTCGACGCGTCCAGGCACGACCACGCCGACCCCCGCGGCGCGCTGGCCGCCCACATGAACCGCCTGGACGACGGGTCCATCAGCGACTCGCGGAACGCCTTGGCCCCCTCGCAAGGCAAGCCCTGCGCGTGCAACGCAACAACAGTTTCAGTTCCAATGCCCAGCACAGAACAGACATGGTCATCTGAGATTCTGAATGACAGACTGAATGTGAATGCAAGTGATGATGGTTACACGGTTGTGGTACCGTACCTCTGCCATGGCCTTGATCTTGAGCGTGACGCTGTTAGACAGGACAACGACCTTCTTGCCACTGCGGAGCCTGCTGAAGACGAGGGCGCAGTCGAGCACACGGTCCTCGGGCCTGGGAGAGACAATGTCCGCGAGCGCGGAGCTTCTGGGGGAGAAGAGCGCCGCCATCGGGTTGAAGGATCTGGAGGAGCCGATCTCGATCTCCTCGTCGATGCGCTGTGCTGAAGGGGTTGCAGGCGGGGTTGGTGCCACCGGGAACATGTCGGCCGAGCTCTGGACGTGGATCCACCAGCTCTCCGTTGCCATGCACTCCTCGATCCATTGCAGGATGGAGGTGGCTTTGGTTGACCGCCTGAACAGGCCCTCACGCTGCTTCATGGAATCCAACTCCCTGATCACTGAGAAAATGACAAAGAAAAGCTTAGTACTTCAGGTAGCAGCAGCAAGTAAGTAATTCAGCCGGCAAGTGCAAGCAGATCTGTGCCACAATCATCAAACAGGGGCACGCGATGCAGATATCACAGGCAAGATGGATTAAACCAATTGGTAAATGGGAGGCAATAGCACTCAAAGCACATGAACCATCAGTTAACAGTCTGAAAGGACAGTTCAGATGTACAAAATGCAGAAGATGCAGCCCTTTAAGATGTTGACATTATAATTATAAGCAATATAGGTTTACTGTTGTGATCGAGTTTTGAGCATCACAGGCAACAGTAAACAAGCAAACAACAGAATTAATGGGAAGATATCACAGCAAGATGGATTAAACCAAATAGTATAATGGGAGGAATTAGCACTCAAAGCGCATGAAACGTCAGTTAACAACCTGAAAGAACAGTTCAGATGGAAAAAAAACACACAGAAATGAGCATCCCTCAGTTGATAACATTATAAGCATAGGTTACCATGATCAACAGTAAGCAAGCAAACAACAGAATAAAAGATTCATGCAAGTAAGCATCTGTTCAAGATTCAAAACATTTGGTGATTGTATTTGCTCTGAACTTACCAATCCTAGGTATGAACAGATGAGTTCCTTTTAGGCCTCTTAACAGCATAATGGCCTTCCGAGATTCGTCATCAAGAAAACTGTCTGTATTAGCCACCATAGTCCAGGTTTTCATACCTTGTCCAGCACTACCTGATTCTTGGTTATTACACTGTCCAGCATAAAGATTGGTCACGTCAGATGCAAAACTAAAACGAAAACACATTCATATGGAGCATAAAGATATAATCACTCAAATAACTTACTGAAAGGTCATTGAATTTGTCTTCCAACTTGATCACCAAGTCAGCAGCAGCAATGTCAGCTGGCCTAGCAACAGCACAGATACTACCAAGCGAACTAGCAGGTCTCAAAGGAGAATTTGACAGAAGAGTCTGGAAGGGGAGCCTATCAGCAATCCTTTTCTTGGCGATCGCACTTTCAACACGTGTACGGTTTTCAGATATATCCCTTGTTTTCCGAGCTGCAGAAGATAATGGTGTCAAGTTCTCCTTGTCTGAGCAGAATGCTTCATGATCTTGATCTAAGTCGACTGAGAGGTCCTTGGGAAAACACTTCCTTGCTTTCATGCCTCCTGAAGATATAGGGGCCAAATTCTCTTTATCTGAATAGAAAACATCAAAATCTACTGCGTGGAATTTTTCGGATTTTGATGATAATTCGCTGCATTGCTTCTTATTTGAACTATTCTCTGTTGACACTGAAGTATCCACCCTCGAGCCAAGAACTTTTTTCTTATTTGAAGCATTTGCTGCTGAGACAGAATTATCCATCCTTGTACCAAGAACTCTCCTAACAGTGGTCTTCACCTTAGAGGTTGGAGTCACATTCTCCTTGTCTGAGAACAGATTTTCCTGCTTCACAGTGGACATAGCCTCAGGCTTCCCCAGAGCCGTCACTGAGTTCTCCATATCCAGAAGGATGTCATCTTTGAATTCCAGATGTGAAGTGGGCATTAATGGGTTAAGATTCTCAGAGACAGGTCCATTTGATTTCATCTGATCTCCAGTGTTTAGCTTGGAGTTCTCATTTCCAGAAAAGTCGTCATGATCTAAACAGAGAGGGGAAATGGAATCCATCAATTGCTGGGAAATCATAGGCTTCAGACCTATATGGCTCCTCTCCATTATTATGTTACCTGATACATTGGGGGTGATTTCATCCTTGTCCAGTGGACAGATCTCTTCATCTTCTTCAGTTCCTTTAGTATCCAAATTGTCAAATAGATTCCCAAAAATGGTGCCTTCAAGCGGACAGTTCCCAGGACCCTCAGCAATGTTGTTTCGGTCCATATTCTCGTTTTCTGAGAGATCCCCCTCCATGTTAAAATGGGTCAAACCATCCTGCTTCATTTCTGGTAATATAAGATTTTCTGAAGCAAGCTCAGATTCTGTACCATTCCACTGTAGAATTTCTTTGTCAGTGAACACATCATCTTTGAAATGCAAAGGGAGAGTAGAATCTAGCAAGCCTAGTTTCTTCTGCAGCTCTGCATTAACTGGATCTTGTGGGACATAATTCTCAGGTTTTCTCTCTTTCACATCCATGATCATGCTAGCTGGGGGATTCATGTCAACCTTATCTTCAGCAATCAACTCTTCCTTTTCTTCAGCTCTTTCAACTTCAGAAATACCAAATAAAGCTATACAGGCAGCGCATTCTGTCCCACAGCTCTGTACAAGAATCTCATTTTGGTCTCCCTTCTGAATGATATGGCTCAGAGTGCTGCTTCTATCCCTACTCCTTCCTGTGTCAACAAGAAGTGATTTGACTGACTTCAACTTGGACCTCTTGGACATTTTGTTTGAGGCATCCTGCTTGTCTGACTGGATTGACTTTCCAGCATTTGTCAGTATGCCTGGCATTTCCTGTGTGATCAACGAACCAAAAGATTCTGAAATTTGATTCCTGTCAGCCATGTTTTCCTCTGTCACTCCGTCTCTTTTCTCATGAAATTGGGAAAGTGAAGGCTCTTGAACAAAAAAGGGATGAACAAAGTCAGACAATTGAGGTGCTGAGGGGGCCACTTTGTCTGGAAACATGTCTTCTGATACAATTTGTTCACTTGTATCCTGGATATTAGATCAGACAGTTAGGCATCATTTCAAGAAAATGGAACCAAAGTTGAAAATCTGTATGACAAAGGAAGAAAACAACAGAACAATAAACAATTGAAGACATGAAAGGAATAGTAACACCCAAAGATATTGAAAACAAAAGAACTGACATACATGTTTACAAGTAGATTTGGATAATGGATATATTTTGTCAGCTCATCACATAGTTTGTGTTTATGCAATCTATAGTTGACTTGGTTTACACTAAATTACGGTCACAAGATTTGGTTTATATAATGCATAGCCCAGTTAAGTGTTTAATTGTTGATTTGCTTTCACTTCAACATGCAAAATAAATGCAAGTGTTTTTAACTTGTGAAATCCAACGTTCAGAGAAGCAGCCAAGTGAATTCATTTGCGCACAAACGGTTGCTTGATACAAGCTGAATATTTGGGGTAAACCATCCCCAGGCTTTTTAAAATCATTTGTGAAAATAAGCAAACAAACAACTGGAATGTCATCTCAGAGAAATTTAACATAGCACAATAGAATCAGGACCATAGAAAATAATATGGATCTAATTAAGGTTCAAACTTATTTCAATGGCTCTATGCACATGTGCACTGTATTTCAACTAGCATTAAGTGTCCAAATAATAACAAATCTACAGCAGTACAGCATGACAAATTTCATTTAGGCAACAGAATTATTTTCAATCAAATTTAGCACTAGGCAGGCATGCAGCATTCTCAAGGCATGGGTAAAAAGTTGATAATATTTGTAGGAATTTGGCAACTGGCCAACTGGGTACTGTCAAATGCGAGTGTCAATGCAGTAAACAACTAAGAAGAGAATGTTGATTGAACAGTGACGATTAACAGAACAAATCTAGTTCCAGTGGCATGTAGGAAATCCTGTAGCGCAGAGTGGATCTGAAAATAACAAGCTATATATTCATATAGAACATGTATACAGGGATCTGAAAATAACAAGCTTTATATTCATAGAACATGCATACCATGATTACTACAGTGGAGGAACTAGTCAACACATCAAATATTGGAAACAATTGAGGCAATCCACATTGCTGCATTAGAGTTTGCAACCAGCAGGTCCATTACTTAGATGCAAAGAAGATCATACATAACCATAAGCATACTAATACCAAAAATTAGAAACTACATTAGTTGCCACATTGCAGTTTCAGGCTATCAAACCAATTAAATATGGATTGCAACTCTAGACATACTGATAAGAATTTCATACAAAGTTTCATGTATTCTGTAATACGGATTTGCTGTGAACAAACCTGATGGGTCTCCATGTCAACTGAATCCCTGTGCCCAGGCATGCTTGCTTCCTGCACATTTCATCAAACACTTAGACCACAATGAATCACCAGCTAGCGGCAAAACAACAAAGCCACTTATTCTACTAAGCATATATATATAAACGAGAATTAGGTAGTTTGCTACCTTAACATGGGGCTCCTCTCTGTCCTCCTCAGGCAGCGATGGCATATACAGCGGATCGTCCATCTCAAATGCCTCACGCAGCGACAGCCAGAGCAGCCTGTACTCCCTCTTCGAGGCCCCCAGGCGTAGCATGTCGCCGGTGGCCAGATCCACCGGCGTGTTGGGTGGGATCCGTCGCCCCGACACCCATGTCCCGTGCACTGCATCACATCAAGGCCCCCCAACGATGGGAGAACGCGAGTTAGCTTCCGCATCGTTTCAATCGAAACAGGAAGACTGCGGCACTAAAATTCCGATTGGGACAAAATCTGAACCCAAATCAGCACTATGATCCAAGTTCAGTAAGGTGATAAAATCCTAGAAAAATTCCCAAACAGCATGCGCCACAGTTGACCGAGCACGAATCGATTGAAATGAACACTATCAGACCAGCCCAGTCCGCGGAATCGGATCAACTGTGCCAGCGCCGCGGATGCAGAGGAGGGAACCAGGATGGGGGAAAAGGAGTCAGAGCGGGCTGCGTGTGTCTCACCGGAGCAGAGGTCGGTGACGGTGATGAGCCGCTGCCGACGCCGGCACCGCAGCTCGAGGTGGAACCGGCTGACGCTGGGGTGGTCGACGAGCACGTGGCAGTCGGGGTGCCGCCCCACCATCACCGGCGGGTCCTCCTCGTCGCCTTCCTCCACCCCTCGTCCACCAGCCTCCGGCGGGGGCGCGTTGAGGAAGATGTGCTTGAGCACGACGCCGCCCTTGGTCACCGCGAACGCCGCGATCGGGGCGTCGTCCCCGTTTGCCGCCGCCGCCGCCGCCATGCCGTGCGGAGGAATCTCTCTTCTCGATATACGTGCGCGTGGTTGGGTGCCCGCCGGTGGTGAGATCGAAGAGACGGGGTGAGGATTGCGGATCTCTGGTGAGGTCGAGGAGACGGGAGGGGGGATGCGAAGGGGACGAGCGCCGGCGGAGGAGAGACGTTGGAGATGGAAGCGGCTGGGCAGCCCCCGGGCGGCGGATTTGGATTTTGGATTGGAACCTTCCGGTTCGGGTCGCAACGGTCAGAAATTGAACCGGCACCGGCGTGTGCCGCGTGAGCGTTTGGCTCTCAAGTGGGCTGAGAAATAGAACGGGTCTGATCCGCGTGGGTCGTAAATGTTGGGCCTCATACGTTGTGGCGAGAAAGGACTGGGCTGGGCTGGGCCAGATTTCATGACGAGCGATCTTTCATTCAAATCATAAGGTTGCCCCCTATCTCCTTACCTATTTGTTGTAGCTATTAATGAATTATCTATTGTATTACAGCACGAAATGTAGAACTCTAACCTCACATTTAGGGGCTAGATGCCCACCCATCCACTCTCTCCTTTTGCCAGATGATCTCATACTTTATGACCATGCTACGGCTCAAGAAGCAATTACAATGAAATCAATCTTGCAAAGATTCTGTGATGCATCAGGTCAGACCTCGAATCTTCACAAATTTGCTATTCTTTTCAGCAAAAATGTAAATGCCTCTTTAGCATATTCTATTAAGAAAATTTTCTCGGTTCCTAGCCTGCGACCACACACTAAGCACTTAGGCCACCCCATCATCTTCAACCATGGAGATAGGAATAAAGCTTACAATTTTATTTTTGGCAAATTCCAATCTAAATTAACAACGGTAAGAGCCAACAAACTCAATCATGCAGGTAGACTCACTTATATTCAATCAGTGCTATCCTTGATCCCAATCTATTATATGTCCACTGTTCTCTTTTTCAAAGATTTTATCCACAAAATTAACACTATCATCAGGAGATTCTGGTGGACAGGTGTACAAGATGAGAATTCCACTTCTCCCATTACTTATAGATCATGGGAAGACATTTGCCAAAGCAAAGAAATAGAGGTCTGAGAATCAGAGACTTAGGAAGAGTTAACAAGAGCCTCATCCTCAATGCTGCTTGTAACATTATATTACAACTAACAAAAATCCTATGCTTACAGCAGTACTCAAATCTAAATACTATCCTAACACCTCCTTCTGGACAGCAAAAAATACAGGTACCTGATCTATTTTTTGGTCTTCTATAATGCAGGTGAAGTAGGAGCTCCACAACAACGTCATTCTCCAGTTGCATGCAGGAAATACTTCCATTTGGTTAACTCCTTGGTGCCCAATTTGAAATTCTATTTATAGCCACGTGAAGAGCCCAGTCACAATCACTCCCCTTCCATCCAAAGTCTCAGATCTTTGGATTGAAAATACACATGACTGAAATCTTCAGCTTATTAATAAAATTTTTTATTTTGAAGCAGTGCAGTCCATAACCTCTACCATTCCTGTTCCCTCACAAAGCTAGGATATCCTATGATGGAAAACGGCAGCCAAAGGGAATTGCTCCACAAAGGAAATCTACAAAACTTTGTCCAAAAATAATGTGCTGCAACTGTCATCACAGGGTTCCAGAAGTATTCTATCACAGGTAAATCAAATCTTATGTCGTGCATGGAAAAGCAAAACTCTCCCTCCACTGATCAAGACCTTCACATGGCGCCTCATAAGAAGAGCTCTATCTACAGGAGAGTGAGTCTCAAGTATGCTACGCATTTAGATAAACATTGTGCTACATGTGGATAGGTTAAAAATGACTTTCACATCTTCTTTCAAAGTGTACTCCCAACTAAGGTATGATCAACCTTCCACCCACCCATAAATACTACCAAACTTACACCTGAAAACGATGGTATTCAAGTCACTTTGCCTATTATCATCCCAAGTACCACTAGTGATTCAAATTTGTAAAAAATCCTTCTCACTCTATGGTACATTTGAAAAGTAAGAAATGATTACCATTTTAATCGCAGACAATGGAAGGCGTGCCAGGTTCATTCAGCTGCAGCTCACATGCACACTTACAACACTGCTCTCATTTTACAAAATCCTATTGTTACCTGCATTGCCAATCCTATCAATCCCAGCCATTGTCTCCAAAGGCAGCAGCAGGATAACATTACAGGAACCCAGCTTAAAATATTGAATGAAACAAACTTGCAGGGCAATGCCAATGTGAACACCACTACACTACCTCTAAACCATAGCCAGTCGACCATGCAAGGAAGTTCTGATCATATTCAACACTATGGTCAACATAGCCATGCTCAGCAAGGTAGGCAAGCTCAAAATGTAGGTACAGGTTGCTTTGTTACTGAACCATTGCCTAGTGCCATCGCTGAAGTACAACAAGGGACCACATGAGTTCATGATGACGACCACATCAATGCGATGCCGTGGAGCCAATCTATGCTAAACAGCCAAGGTATGATACCTACAATGCAACAGGTGCAATTGATGAATAGATATGAAATCATAGAACCAACCCTTCTCCAAGGTTCTTGCTGCTATGTGGATGCTGCAACTGAACCTGATCTCCCCACTTTGCAACCGAGATTAGCTGGACTTGGTGTCTTCATCATTATAGTAGAGGAACAATCCACACAGGAGATATACATCAAAGCGAGACTGGAAGCTTGTACATCAGTGCTCATGGCTGAGGTTGCTAGTCTGGCTCTAGCAGTGGCTGTTGTTGACAAGCTCAACCTCAACAATATGAACTATTTGTCCGACTGCCAACCGCTAGTGCACTTTCTCAACAGGGAAGACACTTCTAATCCTCCGAATTGGAGAATCAAGCACTTCACACAGTTTATATCCAACCGAACAGGAGAATCAGGGTCCAGGATTTGCAAAATTAGCAGACAATCCAACACCACTGCTCATGGTCTAGCACAACAAGCAAAACAAGTGGCAACTACCTTTAATGGTCAATTAGATTTCACTTGTACTCATAACCATTATGAGCAGCATTGTAATCTTATCCAGGCTATAAGACATGTAAGTTTGAACAATGTAACAATTCTAGCAGCAGGTTGCTGCTAACTATAAAGTTGTTTCTTGTCAAAAAAAAAAAACAGAGTTTGCAGCAACGTGCCACGTCTCATAGTGGCCATCATCGTTCTTGAATCTTGACCTTCGTGGAGATGCTCTCTATGACCTGCGATAATCCTACGTATATTGTGCTTTATTATAATTATATAATCTGTACGGTTGGAAATGCGGGTCTTTGTGTTAGAAACTCATATGATGACATAGCTGTATCTTTCTAAATTGCTAATACAACAGAAGATCGATTGTTTTAATGGAATAATAATAAAAAAAGTATTTTCAATGATAAATCATGGTTGCACTTATGCCTCAAAACTACTTAATTAGTAAACTGTATCAAAAGACGTTTGACAAAGCTTTTTTTGTATGACCACGACAACACTATGAAACCTAAAGTATATAGTAGTTAGGTAAACTATATAGAGATTTAAGTAAATAAATAAAATTTTCACTCCATAGCAGCACTTGGAAAAAAACCTAGTGCACATATAGATAGATTTGTATATGTTTTTCATTATCTAAAAGAAGATTTGTACTTATAAGCAGTTTTCTATAGCCTTTAGTTTTTAAGTGACATAATTCTTCCTCTCTTATGTATCATGCCACCTTCATAACCATACATGTTGTGGTATTGTGCATATCAATTAAACATGCATGCATGAGTGGTAAATGTATAAGTTTTGTGTTTAGCAATAATGCAAAAAAAATCATTTCCCTGATAACTCATACAAGAATGATACATATAAGAAAATTATTATAACTCTAGCTGAATTCACACATTTTAATTACTAAAATGTTTGACATATCTCTATTTATAATCATAGGAACTTTTATTTTATAATGAAGCAATATTACTACACATGTAAAATTCAAATATCTTAAGAAGTAGGGAGGTTAATATAGAACGAAGGTGACTACATTCCTAGTTTTGAAATTTTCGTTGGAGTGAACAACGATTAAAAGGCATATTGAACCATCTTGATTTTAGCATCACAAATTCACAACCCATCTTAGATCTCATTTGAAGCTTCAGCAACATCATGGTGCCAGTTTCAACTATCCTTTATGTCAATGCAATACTTAAAAGTGAAGTCTAGACATAAGATCCGTATTATTTTTAAGAAAAAAAAATGAGAGTTAATAAAATATATAGTAAGCACAAAAATATTGAGTTTACCAGAGGATAAAAATTTCGTAGCTACTAACAAAACTGATATTTGAAAAATCAAAATTTAGGTCCATGATATCCGGTGATATGGGTTGCAACAAGAGTTGCCATAATTTAGATTTTTGAACTAAATGTATATTAAAAAATACACAGAGATGCTATACAAAGGAAAAATTATAGGAATGAACATATAGATTAGTAATCAGTAAGATTATTACAACTAGATAAGAGCGTCTATATGCCTCTTGGGTTAATAATTATTAAATGAACAAAGAGAAAAAAAACTTGCAAATTAGTATAAGTAATTAGCATTACCTAGAGGCATTAAACATTAGGCCTATTGCATGAGTACATAACATCATCTAATGTGCTTATGAATTTTAAAATTCTATCTCATGCAATAGCATGGGTCAGTGGACTGTCACTAGCTAGTACAACTGTACAAGTTTAATAGGGTCAATGAATTAGTCATCTAATTAAACAGTCTAAAGCAGTTAACTTATGGATGCCGCTTTCACCTTTTCTTCATGGGATGGCACTTTCTATCTTTTCTTCATGAACATGCGGCCACCAACGCAGCCATCTTTGACCAGTTATGCAAAGGAGTTAAAGTAAAGAAATATTGACTTGTGCATACATATATGTATCTGCTCTGCTATATCATTTATACGCAGCTGCCTCATTTCTGGCATGCTGCCTTGTCGAACACCTTCAATCTCTCCGTGACTCCGCCGGTGCCTTTGCCCGAGCCAGGGTGCCATAGATCGCCGTTGCATACTCCAGCTGTGTTGTCTAGATGTAAGCATGCACCTCTTGTTTACTCCTTGTACCTGGACTTTTTCATTCGTTGTCAATATAACACGGTTTTGTCGATTTCTCTCACTGGGTAATCTTTCTGCTAATTTAGCTTTAACTATTACATTTTCATCAGTGAGACATTTGCATATATGCCATGTCAACTGTCAGCAATGTATTATGCTTGTGTTTATTCTTGTCCATAGAAAACGTCTTTGGACAAGAAAATCTCAAGTAAAAAGATGTCACATCCAATTAATCTGAATATTATTCTTGATGGCAATAGTTGTCGAATATTTATTTGAAACTTTTACCTAAATTTTTTCATTAGTTAGTTTGTGATCTGAATTCAACACGAGGAAGATAATATAATACCACCTCGGCCTGCTAGAAGCCTTCAACAGTTGTGCAGTTAGGCCACAAGTGGTTATAGTTTGTGTGTTTCGAATCACCTTATAAATTTAGGTGGTTGATGAACAGCTCTGGTTTAAACTCTTTATATACTCGAAGCGATGACGAAAGTATAATATTAGCTTCTATGCGTATGCAGGCCTGTTACGCGAGTAAGTAGATTTTAGACAACAATAAAGCGGAAGGTCAGAAAATCACATCATACAGGTACTTCACAAGGATTTTTTGTTTATTTATTTTTTCTGAATGTAAATGTAGATGTTATTGAGCACTTACAATTCAACCCTGGTCTACCCCCACCCCGTAAAGATTTGCTTGTTTTGATGGAAAGGTAGATAAGCAACCATGAAGGCTACTACTATGGTTGGACGATTTCCTTTCTTGGTACTCGTGGCTTTTGGTGCGCAACTCGTCCTCTGCAGCAACATATATGGAAATGAGACTGACCGATTGTCCCTACTTGAATTCAAGAAGGCAATCAACATCGATCCACAGCAGGCCTTGATTTCTTGGAATGATAGCAACCATTTCTGCAATTGGGTCGGTGTCCTATGCCGACTGAAGGCTCCTCCTCGTGTCACCTCTCTGAATCTTACAGATCAAGGTTTGGAAGGACAAATCTCTCCATCGCTCGGAAACTTTACATTCCTAAAACATTTGGTCCTATCAGGAAATGCATTCACTGGTCACATCCCTCAGTCCCTTGGTGATCACTTGCATCACCTCGAATCCCTCCATCTGAGTAACAACAAGCTACATGGAATTATACCTGATTTTGCAAATTTATCCAATCTCATTGTACTACAGCTGGATACAAATCATCTAAGTGGACAAATCCCTAAAGATTTGCCTTATGGACTTCAAAATTTGTCACTTTTTTACAACAGTCTTATTGGAACTATCCCTTCTTCTCTCGCCAATATCACAATGCTAAGATTGCTTGACTGTACTTATAATAGCATTGAGGGAACCATCCCAAATGAATTAGGGAAGTTATCTATGATGCAGTCCTTTAGTATGGGTGGCAATAAGTTGGCAGGTAGTTTTCCAAATGCCTTATTAAATATTTCTTCACTTACTGGCCTGTCCCTTGGTTCCAATGATCTATCGGGAGAGATACCATCCAATCTTGGTATCTCTCTACCAAATCTCCAGCATCTCATTTTAAGCAAAAACTTCTTTGATGGGCAAATTCCATCATCAATATTTTACAATGCTTCTGACTCACTCCGTTTTGACATGTCATGGAACAATTTCACCGGGTTTGTACCGAGATCCATTGGTAAACTTATCAAACTCATGGCATTGAATCTTGAATCCAATAAACTCAAAGCTGTCAACAAGAAAGATTGGGAGTTTGTGTACAGCTTAGCCAACTGCACTGAGCTATAGAGCTTGTCAATGGCTGTGAACGATCTGGAGGGCCATGTGCCGGACTCATTAGGTAACCTTTCGGTGCAACTTCAAAAGTTATTTCTAGGAGTCAATTATTTATCGGGGGTTTTCCTTCAGGCATATCAAACCTCCCCAACCTGATCGGATTAGGTCTCCATGACAATCAATTTACAGGTCGAGTTCTAGAATGGCTTGGGTCTCTAAAAAGTTTACAGATTATAGGTTTACAGGACAACAACTTTTCAGGGGTTATTCCAGAATCTCGTTCTAACCTGTCCCAATTGGGTACTTTGTTTCTTGATTCTAACCAACTTTATGGTCATTTACATGCAAGTTTGGGAAACCTTCGGATGCTTGATACATATTGTAATACATGTTAGTGGAAGATTTTTAGCATTCTGATGTGGACAACTAAATATATGTTAGTAAATTATGTGGTTTGCTAATAATGTGAATAGCTTGAATGAAATATAATGGCATGTGTTAGTTGGATGTGTTAGTGGCTGAATGATGACATGGATATTTTGCATCATGAGATAGAATGTGCTAGTGGGATGTTGAGTGAAGGCTGACGTAGATACTTTGTATGACAAAAGAGAAGTAGCCAGTGAGATTTAACTTTATAAAAGACTAGTATCATGCCCATGCGTTGCTATGGGGCAGCTAACCTTTTGTTCTCAAAACATGCGAATCGCACGATAAGATAACAATACTATATAATTAAATATCATGATTGAGGGCACTGGTGCGAGGCCTTTAAGGGCACAAGAAGACGATTCGTAGCTAGTGTTCTAGTTCAAGGGAATCGCACAATAAGATAATAACGTTATAAAATTAAATACCATGCTTAAGGGCACTGATGAGGAGGCCTAGCTTAACTGAACAGGGAGATTGTTCCTAGCTGGTGCTCTAGTTCAAGGTGTTGATCGGCATGTGATATGTCAAGGGCGTTGTGTAATTGCCGGTTTCAAGAGGATCACATGCGGAAGAGGAGCCGTGATCAACATGAATGAATTGTTTCGTACCGTGGGCAATCATGGGTAGGTCACAACTGCCAATGTCGTACATTTTGACAAGATCATGCCCTATGCATTGCAATGGGGAAATACTATGAGCCTAAAAAGTACTAATCCAGAATCCGTATCCAATGACAGATTGATCATCAAATCCTAAAAATTGCAAGTGGTAGATCAAAAATGCACAGTGCACACAAACTTTTTCCAAGTAATTGCTCACAAAGATGTGATGTACAACAACTGAAGCAACCACTGTCCTTTCCATGCTTCTTTTTATCCTCAAATTTGTGGTTTAGAACTACCAGAGATTAATCCCACGCAAGTTCCATGGCACAATTTGCTATGATTATAGAGCGCTTCTTCCATCAGTACCAGCAGCCTTGGTTGGCACCAATTTTCAGTTTTGCATATGTCGGATTCTGAATAATATTCAAATACTGGAAGTTAGAGAGATGCGACGGAAAATTTTTGAACTCGAAGTGCTTGTATTTCGCCTAAATAACCTACTCTGAACTCAGAATAATACCTAAGCCACTTTTGTTGGCATAACCATCGTGACATCACCCTCCCATTCCTGAGCAAACAATTTTGCAAGTTCGCATTGGAGAACCAATCTCTAGGATTTAAAAGTTAAAAAAAAACAGTGTTCACAGGAAGTATGAAGAGCACATATAGCAATTAAAATACAACACCCTAACACAGCTTTCAGGAAATATACAAAACTAGCAGCGATAAAAAATACAGATATCCACCACTAACTAAGTTACATGAATGAATTTATAAGAACAATATTCCACTTGAATTTAATTTCAGCACTAAATAACCCTGCCTAGAGTTCCAAGCTAGGCATTTAAAGCAACTGCAAACAGAAACAGAGGACCTGAAATATCAAATTGACAGTTCACTCACTAAGAAGAGCTATAGTGTGAATGTGGTTATGATCAGAGGACATAATAACGAGATTGGTTCTTCTATAGTTAACTGAAGTAGTTTGAACTGAGTTCATGCACCTTAGGCCCCCTCTAATGAAAACCACCAATATTGTTTTTCCCAAAAATAGCTAAACATGCAAATTTGACAAAGGGCTAGAAGCCCCTCTCCATCCAATTACTTGAACAAGAAGGCTCAGGATAGATACATATAAAGGTTTGAAATAAAAAGAGAAGTCCAATTCAAGAAGTACATACCAAAATTGTGTCAAATGTTATGGATCCTTTAGCCATGTGATTTCAGAACTAACAGTTCTGGTTGACTCCATCTGCTACTCACGAGTTTATATTCAGAATCTTCTCAGCAAAGTCAATTACTGGCCAGGAATGAATGGAAGTTGCCGAAGAGATATCTACAACAAAAGATGTGTTACACCTCAAATCTCTATAGAAACTATAATGAAGACTGGAGTTGCATTTCCCCTGAGCAATTACAAACAGAAAGCAATAAGTGTATACAGTTTTAATTTAGATCCACACAGGTTTGCTGACCAGTGAACGGGCCATGGGGTTAAGAGGCACAAAAATTGATGCATGGGAGTAGAGGCTTAGGATCCAGAATGTAGCCAAATTATTAAGTTGGACAATAATGGCCTATCGTATCACCAGTTATATGTGACTGTATTTATATAATTCAGTTAAACCCGTTAGCTCAGTTGGATATATCATACTACTGTCCATGTGAACTTGAAAATCTTAAGTGAGAAAAAGAAGCTTTAGAAAGCAAACCACAGAATAAAAGGCATTTCAGAGCAAGCTGACATCCTGCTCATGCCAGGACCTCCTAATGAACAACAGGTCCTAAGATCAGTTCAGTTAATCAGTAAAAGTCGGTGAGAACTGAAAAATGGCAATAGATCATACCTTGTTCTGCATAATATTTTCACTAAGTATTATGCCATTCATCAGTTCTGAAACTATTTTATTAATATATACACAGCCTCATAAAGATCCATCAAAATTATGCCAGGTGGTGGACACTAATTCAAGTGATGATGTCAAGTAATGATGACAGTTAAACTCTGAATACTTGCATCGGCAGTACATTTCCCTCTCTTGCCGTCCTTCAAAGATAAACACAAGAAAGGTACTCTAATTGACAGATCCCCGACTGCGCAAATTAATGTACAACAGTTGCCTATTGTTGTCTGTGACTCAGTCATTAGTTTGTCTAACACTAACCTACAATCCACGGTATTATAGGAGCAGTTATGCAAAAAAAAAAAAGAAAGCGGTCATGGATCCTAATAAGAGGAAGCTACTCAGGAATGGCTGTTCCAGAATTGCCGGCAGACGATATACATATGACACAATAAAGGGCGGCAAAAAAGTGTTATGTTCATTAGGCAGTCTACAATCGAGCAAGCTAGTAACCGCAAGGAACAAAATCATGGTTGGTAGTTGCCCCAACATACTGGTACATCCAGCACATTGTGATTTTGATCATGACTTGATTTGTAGCTGCAAATTACAGACCCTGCCTTTACTACCTACATCTATGATCATCAAGCAACTAATAATTCATAATACATGTTTGCACTCCTGCTTTTCTAAGCAAATAACCTCGGCTTCTCATGGGGATTAAAACCCCCTTTACTGAATCAAACTTGCCAAGCACCTCCTTTCACCACTTCTCTGCCTGAACCTTCACATGCCAGCCACTGGATCTCTCTACTTTCTCAGCACTTATCAGGGTTCCTTCTATCTACTGAAAACTTTAGGCCCTCGCGTGTGCTAAACACAGGATCTCTCCTCAGCGCGTCTACCTATCCTACTCCTTTACTAATTTCTATATCTATCCATCTTTGGACGGGATCGATTTGATAGGTGCTTGGTTTCGCACTTTGGCAGCAGCAACGTGACGGTAGGCTATCCTGGAGGCGTGGGCGTCGGCGGATTAGGGTTCATGTGCTCGGCATCGTAATTTCGCCCAGCAGGTAGGGATGAGAAGGGAGGCACACCTGGCGATCCCGCTGCGTCGCGTCAGGGCAGCGGTGGGCGATCGTGGAGGCGGCGGCGAGACTACGGCACGTTGAGGAGGAGGAAGCCGTGGTAGTGGCGGCGGCATCGCGAGCAGGTAGCTGCGTCGTCGCGAGGAGCTGGCGGTTTATGTGTCGCGAAGAGGGTCGCAGGCGGGGAACAGTGCGACGTACCTAGCCGGGTCCACTTGGCGGCGCCAATTTTTACGGAGAGGGAGCGCGGATCGCAGGGGGTGGGCAGGGCGACGGAGCGTTGGTTTTACCGCATGGTAAAGGTGTCCTGTTTCACTCTTTTATCTGTGGGAGATATAGATAATATCTATGTCCAGTTGCAAGCGAGCGTGTAGTGTAATGATAATCAAATGAAGGAAAGGCAGGTCATAGTTCAAATATATACACATTTCCGTAGTTCGATTTGAAGTGAAACTAACGTGACTTGTAGTTTAAAAAAATGAATTTAAGCTTTTCTTTTTCTTTTTTTACTAGCAAATATGCCCGTGCATTGCAATGAGAAAGTAGGCTATGAAAAAGTATAGGTAGGAAAAATACTCGTACCAAATCTCCGAGCCCGAATTACTCGAACGAAACCTACTAGGTCACAATTTCAGATCCAATTGTAAAAAACCAAAATTAGTTTGGGTAATTCGGTAATGTTTCCTGATACCCGAATTACCCAAAATATCTCAATTATTAGCTCTTTTGTTTCTAATACGAAGACATAAAGCACTTCGGTGTCATATAAATATATTATTTGATATGAATTGATGTAGATTTAGGCTAACTTGATAATTGATTTATTGTTATTTGTAATGAAGACATGATGTGATTTTAAGGACCATTGTTCACTGCTTTAAAATGCTACTTGATTCTTTCAAAATTGTTTGTTTTGTCAATTTTGAGTATATCATCTAGAACCCCAACCTGAATTTGGGGTACCTGAAATTTCACGTACTCTTTTCCAAAATCGGGTACTAATTTTTAACACCCGCATTTCCCTTTGTCTAATCCAAGTATTTTGGGTAACGCGAATGCCTAGCCCTATGGAAAATGATACGATGAATATGGCATTCATAATAATATTTAATATAAGTAATAATATAATAATGCCTTATAAAGTCTGTATCAGTTTTAAAATACTACATTGATAGTTTTTTCTCTAATATTTAATCATAAACATATCATAAAATTTTAATTTCACAGTATATATACATGCACTGTTAGTTACATATTGAGCATCAGCGCGCCCACTCGCAGTGGCTGCTGAGTGTCTCAGGAAGTAGAATCTAGTGACCTCTGGTGGCGGTTGGTGAGCAGGTCGAAGTGTCAGTCGCCCAAAGGGGTCTGAAGATAGCATGGTGGCCTAGGCGTGGGTAAGGCAGCAACACTGGAGCAACGATTTGCTGTCATGGTGTCTGTGATGATCTCATTGGGAGAGATCGTGGCGTGGCCTCCTAGATCGCTTGAAGTGTGCCGGCCGTGTAAAGGTTGGTGCTAGAGATATTGGTCGATTACAATTGACATGCTATGTGTAATAATGAATAATGGATCGAATCCTACCGATCTGCATAATACGGAACAAAATCATTTGCTGGGAGTTTGTGGCAAACAAGGATATTTATTTTATATTTATAAAATTACGGTCCATTATGGTTTGCATTAAGAGCCACTAGTATAGTGCCCATGCTAACGCCACGGCTTTATTTCAGGATGTACGTGAAAACAACCCAATTATATATGACCATGCATAACAAGCCATGATAAAGTCATGTCTCGCATAAATTAACTTATTAAATTTGAAACACGGGCCATATTAAGATAAAAAATTAAACATTAAAGCAGTAAAAGATAGTACCTCTTTGTTACAATGACTTTCTCTAGAACAGTTCTATCTTCTTTTTTTTACACATGTAAACCTAGAATTTATAGAATCCTCAAAGTGTTCTATATTCTGTTTCTTCATGAAACTGTAATATCAGCAGAAGTACATATACACTTAGGCCATTTACTGCTTGAGTACCTTCAGGTTAGTCCACAATGAATTCTTACATGTCATGTGTCCCTAAACCTAGACCGAAGAAGAAACAATGTTAGGTTTCTCAGGTGACTGGTCTTCATTTTGTTCCTTCATATCTTACTTTAAGATCATAGCTTGTCTGAATCTACTATCGCACTTAGAGGACAGATAACCAATAAGCAATTGAATAAGAAATATAGCTGCTGGAGAGCTACAACACCCAAAGGTACAATGTTATCATCTCTAAAAGCATTGTCACCTCCATTGGCTTTGAGGCCAAGCACCCGTCGATGGGCATGGTTTCCTTCATCTGCCTGTACCACTGCCATGTAATATTAAAGTTGTACTGTTAGCACGGCCACCAGACCATCAACCTAATTTTGAAAACACCATAAGAAAATTCTGCAAATGCCCTATAAATAAACTCAACTAATGTACAAATGTGCAGAAATTTATGCTTTCTTAGTAAGGACCTTTTTCCATAAGATATGCTGAAACAGTAAGGATCTTTTTCCATAAGATATTTAATTGTTTGAAATCAGATGCTATTGAATGAACATGTCAGTACCCTCATCTGTAGTTGGTTTCCATTAGGACAAAAAGATGTACAAGGAAAACTGATAGTTAATTAAATATGGAATGAACACTTGTCAGTACCATCATTTGTAGTCAAAACATGGTACAACGAAAACTGATAATTATCTTTGAATGCAATCACAAAATCACTGATATAGGCTACAGGTCTGAGCACAACCAGGTCTGATTGCATCGATATTTTCCAACAAAACAGTTAGTACAAATGGAATACAAAATTTGAGTATGCTTCTGCAAAACTACAAAAGTTACTATACATGGTTGTGCTACAGGTCTGAGCACAACCAGGTCTGATCGCATCGATATTTTCCAACAAAACAGTCAGTACAAATGGAATACGAAGGCCTTGTTTAGTTGGCCCCACTGTAGAGCACTGTAGCATACGCATTGTAGCATTTCGTTTGTATTTGGTAAAAGTTATCCGAACTTTGACTAATTAGGCTCAAAATATTTGTCTCGTAAAGTACAACCAAACTGTATAATTAGTTTTTGATTTCATCTATATTTAGTACTCCATGCATGTGCCGGTATTTTGATGTGACGGTAATCTTTTTCTTGTATAGTGCTAATTCTGGATTTTGAAGGGATCTAAACAAGGCCGAAATTTGAATATGCTTCTGCAAAACTATAAAAGTTACTATACATGGTTGTGCTAACAAACTACTACAACTGTTCCAGTAAACAGATGAAGAAATCCCACAAGAGAAACTGTGCACTAATCCTTTAGTGAAGAAATCAAATGAAATTACCAGCTAATCACAAATCCTGAGGAGAAATTTTACACCTTTCAGCTTGCCGTAGAACCCGGCTTAGCAAATCAGCCCAAGCCAAAAACCATCTTATTCGTGACGACACCTGTGAGCTGTGGCACAACTATCAGCACTTAAATTTCAAAAAAAGAAAACTAAACGCTTTCTGTACACATCTTAATTGCTGAGACAATAAGATATTCACGGAAGCAGAAATCATACCCTGGTAGCCTGGTGGCCGACATCCTAGCGCCAACCCTCATGAGCCCACGCTGCCACAATTCGTGCAGCTGCCGCATCTCGACGCTAAGCACCGTGCCTCCCGAGCCACACTACTGCTGCCTCCTGGGCCCTGGTGGAAGCTGCAGCCGCCACATCCTAGACCCGCGCTGGCCGCCGCATCTGGAACCCACGTCTCTACCGCATCCCGAGCTCGCTCCTCAGCATCTCGAGCCCTCCAATGGCCGCTGCTATCCTCTAAGGCTGCGAATGCCAGCTTGGGAGGCGCGTCCGGCTACGCCGGCCGCCGCCGCCGCTGCCCAAAACCCTAGCCGCCGCCAGCGGACTGGAAGAAGGACGCAGCGGAGATTAGGGGGCGCTAGGGGCGTCTGGAGGCAACTTGTTTGCAATGGAGGAAGATCCGGTGCCCGGCAGTCTGGCGGCGTGGGCAGAGGAGGAAGATCCGGCAGGTTGGCGGTGGTGAACCCTAACCACGCTCCACGGGGCCAGAAGAAGTCGCAGGACGGGGAGGGGTGAAGGAGGACCATGTTTCATTTTTTTTTTTTGAAAAAAAGATGTCTGGAGGAGGAATCGAACCATGGAGCCAGCGTAGGGCTCTCAGGGCGCGTGGGTTAGTTTGAATGCGCTGTGGGGGTGAGTGAGTTTGTCTGTAACTCTCGTAGAAGTTTCGCATTATAGGAGAAACTAATAGCTTGGATATTTGCATGTGAGCATGTAAAGGTAACATCACACGTTGTACTTAGGATTATTCACGGCCAGAAAGAAAGAAAACGATACAGATAAGGGGAGAGGGAGGCGGAAATAAAGAGGGGAGGTGAAAGAAAAAAGCGGATAGAAATTTATAGATGAAAAACATTAGCGATGGTAACACGTTATTTTACTCTTTGGAGAACGAATCATTTTTCCCTCAATATTTTGGTTACTTTTAACAAGAGGAGAAAAAGGGAGTAACGATAATTTGACATTTAAAAACATTTTTTGGTCACTACTACTCAATGCTCATGTGTTATCCCTATCCCACCCCACTTCTCTGATTGATTGAATGAACAAATTTGTCGCTGAACCACGTGTCCGACCCGAATTCTCGCACGGGTCCCAACTGCTTTGCTATGTACTCCCTCCGTCCGGTAAAGCATGCAAACGAAAGAACAGTGTCGTGTCCGCGAAAGAAAGCAAATGCACGGACTGCGTACTAGGCTCAGGCTAGTCGTGGAACCCACGTTGGGATAAAAAATCTACTCCTGGAGCTTCATAAATGCACAACCGGTTGCCCTCGTCCACTCGTTTACTGACTCCAGCGTAATATAAGGACAGCCGGCTGCCCTCGTCCAGTCGTTCTTAGCTTCTCGAGTTCTCGTCCAGACTCCAGCGTTACTGCACTCGCCGCTCGGAGACAGAGAAAGTAGGGGCAAATATGTAATTTTTCTTGGTCGCTAGCTTCGCCTCGGTATTGCAGATTGAAAGCTTTCCCGGACAGAGGGAGTAGTTCATTACTCAATTTTACATTTTTATTTGCAACAGCGAGGCCCTTGGTCGGATGAAAACATTAGGATAGTTTGTGAGATTTTTGCTGATGAAGTTCAGAAGTCCAACCGGGCAACAAGTCAGTTGTGTAAGACTGGGTAGTATAAGAATGTAATTCTAGATCATCATAAGCTTGTATGAGAGGTATGTTGCAGAGTATGGTGTATGTATGTTTTTATTAGAAAGCTGGTTGTGAATGAATGTTTTTGTTGACGCCGAATGTGGTCCGGATCAACACACCACAAGGGCTTTAGACGCTCGCGTCGCCACGGACCGAAGAACGCAGCAAGATAATCACCCTTGCATGGTGAAGGATGAAGAGGTTTCCAAGCAAACCACCAAAAGATAACCGACGTGCTTTCGGGACGAAGAATCAGCTAGTGTTCAGGCAAACTAGCAAAAGAACCGGTGAAGCTCTCGCCCGGGAGGGACCCCGTCAGGGCAAGGACGTCGCCGGGTCGTCCTAGGTTGGCTGGCAAGCATAGGACGCCATCCTTGGTCTCCTGGATCAAGAGATGAACAACATGTGGTTGGAAAATAGAGTAAAGATAGGAGATATATTAGTTTTGTGTCGATTGAGTTGGATGGGATCAATCGGCCATGATCCTCTCATATATATAGAGGGGGGTGGTCTTATCCCAGTAGTAAATTTTCAAAGCCTAATATCCAAGTTTTTCATGTCCAAAAGTTATCTAAAACAGACTTAGAAACAAGTCGGTTCGGAACAGACCCATCGGAAGTTCTACCGGAAGTTCTGGTCCCGGACCGGAAGTTCTTACATGCACGCGCATGCCCAATTTCCGCCAACTAATGAAAGTTCCGGTCTTCGCACCAGAAGTTTTGGTCCCCATCGAAAGTTCCGGTCTCAGACCGGAAGTTTTTGCACGCACACGGATGTCTCACTTCAGCCAACTACCAGAAGTTCCGGTCCTTGGACCGGAAGTTCCGCCAGCAGTTCCTATAGTTCAGCATCCCTTCATGGAAGCATAACTTCCTCATCCGGACTTCAAATTGAACATTCCATATATGTTTTTTGACCATCTCGACGAGAGGAACATAATGGTGAAGTCCGTGTACACTTTTGACAATTCATAAAATAGACATTTTTGATTGTCAACAGTTTTTTAGATATAATTGTTCGCTGCAATATGTTTATACCACTGGACAGGTTGTGCCATGGAATACATATTAATCTGTTACTGTTGCTATCTGGTTTAGTGATGTTCTAGATGCTTTAACGTGGATTTTGGTATATCCAGATATTTTTTAGTATTATTATAGAGCACACTTTTAGATCTATATAGCACACTTGAGAAGTTCGTTATTTTTATCTACTTGTTTGTTCATATATCAAGTTCAAAGTTCAATCCTGTTGTATTCTTTAACCTTGGTCAGCTTGAGTTTGTGGAAGTCTACTGTTATAAACTAAGATGTTCTTTTTACAATGGTATTTCTTTTCCTGATGTAATTGTCCTACTGCTTTGGGCAGGAAAGAGGATATGCTCTGAGATCCTGTTCGTTGTGTACATAGCGCTGATGAAATACAGCCTAGATCTTTTGCTGAAACTTCCAGTAGTGCGGAAATTCTTTTTCTATAGAGTAGATTATTTCTTTTTCTTTAGGACAAAGTTAATGCTTTATGCCACACTACATTTTTTCTTGAAGTTAATGTACACGAGGGGTGCTTCATCAGGCTTTCATGCTGAAATCTCAGGTTCTGGAAACCTCAGTTTACGGTTGAAGCTCAAATGAACTTCACATGTGCACTTTTGTTGTGCAATTTATGTAACAACATGTCATTCTATTGGCCTATAGCATGAGGTTGATCTTCTTGATGCAGTTCTGTTCGGTGGCTTGAGCAGCTCCATAACATCAGTAGCGTGAGCTAGTTGCTTGTCTGTAGTTGTTGGTCTGTTCGGATAATGAGCCTGACTGCCTGATCATGTATGCTAAAAAAGACATGAGTATATTGGACTATTATCTTCTCTCAACCATTCATTAGTTATTGGTGAAGCTATTTTACCAAATACTATTCCCAAAATAGCTCAGTTTAAATTAGAAAGCTGTTGAGAGAGCTATTTAAAAAAAAAACTAAGCCCTCCCAAACTGGGCCTGAATACGTACATGAGCAGGAAAACCATTTCACACCTAGAACTGTCCCGGTTCTCGTGCTAAACCCATACTAGCAAGCTGCGTGCAGACGAGTTTATGCTAAAGCTATCAGAGAAGTTTTTGAAATAATAAGATGCTTAGAGAAAAGATCATGTGTAACATAGCATGTCGCACAGATACGGATACGCGTATGAGATGGCATATTTGATTTTTTTTCTTTTTTCTGTATACTCCTCAGACATGTATCGAAGGTGTATCGGAGGTGTATTCGTATCCGATACATGATACATGCCTTCCTAGAAGTATCCGTGTTTCATAGGTCAAAAGCATTACAGTCGAACCTGCTCTTCTCAAGTCTTGAGTCTACTACTTCGAATATGGATTCTGGACATACCCTGAGCTTCCGCACATTCAAGGCCAGGTTTCTGCCGTCAAGACACCATGTACATGGCCTGCATTACCAGCTCCACTAACAATTTCATCCCCAGTGTAATCTCTAATTATAAAACCCCAAGCTCCGACCGTTGCTTCTTTCAGAAAGCACCATCCGTATTTATCTTCAACATCTCCTGAGGTGGTCGTTCTCAGTTAGCCTGTATTGTAGCTGAATTGTCACTACTATATGGTGAAATTCTCCTCATGTTTTTAAATCGTAAAATAGAACACTACCACATTATTTTGGGACGTCGTCCCAGCGCCAATCCGTCGTTCGTACCCTGTCTTCCCCCGAACCGCGATCCGGAACGCTCATTCCCGGGACGCGGATCTCCGCTACATACATCGATCGCTGTGAAGACCATTTCCAAAGCAGAATTGCAGCCTTGGAAGTCGCTGCTTGTTCATAA
The DNA here is from genome assembly GCA_023333625.1 of Bothriochloa decipiens. Taxonomy (NCBI): domain Eukaryota; kingdom Viridiplantae; phylum Streptophyta; class Magnoliopsida; order Poales; family Poaceae; genus Bothriochloa; species Bothriochloa decipiens. The sequence continues at coordinate 45,049,426 of CM041636.1, read as the reverse complement.
CACAGTAGCTTCTGAATGCTGATCGTGCCTCCAGGAGACCCAGCCTATGGGATTCCATCTGTAGTTGTCTGCAGCAAGTTTGCACAAATTTACATTTCAGAAGACAATGGCCGCCATCCTCGTCAAATCGCCAAACCAGGCATCTCGTCTCCAACACAATACCACATGTTTCTTTACCTTCCCTTTATACCCTGATGATGACTGATGAGGACAAAAGCAGTGTCCTCCTCTTTTCCTTTGCTTGTGGCCTGCATCATCGCATCACAAGATGACAGGCAATGTCGAACTTTCTCAAAAGATAATGGAGCATCATTCCTTACTTGTCCATGCATCCATCTGCTGTATGATAAAGAAAAGCATCCATAATATGGTTGCATATATTATATAGCTCCTGTACGAGCAGGGCGGTCCTTGTTTTTGTTGCAGCACCTCATACCTCACACTCACGCGGTTCTTGCAATCTCTCAACGCCATAGCATTCACAACTCACGTTATAATATTGGGAGTCTCCTCAAGTGAAAGGTCACAATATATGCTGGCTTGTCAGAAACCAGGTACAGTTTCAATAGAACTTCGTTAAATTATCATATCATATAGTATTGTATCGCTAGTGTTGTTTGTACCTGGATTATTAGTGATAACACTCGGCATGAGCCTCACTGAGAATGATCTATGCAATGGGAGAAATTGATTTCCTATGCCATCTCCGTTGCGTTGACTGAATTTCTGTTTTTACTTTCTTTGCAGATTAGGCCTATCCGTGCGCCTCAAGGATCTTTGATTTTCAGATTTTGTGGAGAGCTTATTGTGGCTTGCTGTGCGTGACCTGTTTGTATCGCTAGTATGTATCGTGATTTCCATATGACTTCGTTAAATTATCATATTCTACAGTATGTATCTCTAGTGTTGTTTGTACTTGGATTATCAGTAATAACACATCGGCGTGAACCTCATTGAGAATGACCGATGCGACGGCAGAATTCGATTTCCTATGCGAACTCCATTGCATCGATTGAATTTTTGTTTTATTTTCTTTGCAGATTAGGTCTATTCGTGTGCCTCAAGGATCTTTGATTTTCAGAAATTGTGGACAGCTTTGTGGCTTGCTGTGTTTAGTTACAGATTTATCATTTGGATTCTTTATTTTCTATTTAATTTTACCAGCATGGATAGCTTGCAACTTCAAAATGTGCTAAACAATTAAATACACCCACAGCTTCTATGAATGCAAATTTATATTTCTATATGAATTCTGAACTATGTTCGACACAATATAATTTAGTATCCTTGATATTCTCATTGGTATGTGTAAATATTTAAACTTGTTTGTGTCTTGTTTTCCTTTATATTTTGTCAGCTCATTAGCTGAGAACCTTTTAAAAACTTGGCTACCTATGTGCTGTCACAAAGGGCAGAAACAATTGTATAATATTTTCTTTTAAAAATCAATGGCTCAAAAAAAGAGGAATTATTATGTTCGTTGCTATCCATTCTTCTCATCGGGAATTATTAGTGGTTCCTTCTTGAGCACTGCAGCAAATCTCTATTTAGAAACATAATTGTTGATGTCATACTTATAATTGACTTCGTACAAAACAATATGTGCCGCCTCTTTAGGATGGACAGAGTATATGCATGGTCTGCATTGTGGCATGCATGATCTTTGTATGCTTAAAACAATACTTATACAAATATTTTCTTTTCTTTTTCTTTGCAGTTGCAGTAAGCTTTAGTTACTAGTTACTCTATATCCTTTTTCATCCACATTTTTAGTTTTCCTCTTATTTCCCTCTAATCTCCTTATATAGCTTCAACTATGGAGGTCAGATATATGTTAAGTTGAAAACATAGCTTCAAAAAATGATATATCTTATGGAGTTGTTAGTGACAACAACCTATTTTCTAAAATTTCTGCCTCTGAAACCGAACCCTTGTGGTTCAGAAAAAAATGGGACTGGCCCTTTTGTGGGTCTAGTTGGTGCTTCAAAATTTACATTTTTCTAGAGCACAATTTTTCTGCTTTTAGCATTTTTCTAATCCGGAACCAAATATATCAGATAGCGCATAGAGAGACAAAATGTCGTATACGGTTCCAAACCATGTGATATGTGTTATCTCAAACATTCTTTTTAGTTATCGATTTGGAATAATTGGCATCTCGCGACGCACAAATGTTTTCATGAAAAAAATTCCAGAGATGAGATGACCGTTTCTTTTATAGTCTCCCTCTATTCACAGATTAGTGGGTGACTCTTTGCGTTAGTCAACACTTCTATACTTTTGTTGATGTGTTGAATTTTTGATATTCAAAAAGTATAGCAATATTGGATTGGCTTTAAAATATAGATTTGTAAAAAGTATATATTTGCTCTGTTTTAATAAAATTCATTTGAAAAAAGTAGTAACCAAAATTATGTTTTGAAGATCATGTCAATATCTAAATCATAATTATTTATGACTCAACAAGGGGGTAGAAATTAACAAAAGCAGGGTAAAAATTTCGATGTCCAATATATACTATAACACTAGTAATTTTTTTAAATAATTTGTACAAAGTAATATAAACTATTATCATAGCTACGGGAGTATATACAAATAATATAATGTTCTTTCCAATAGTATTTTTATATCTATACATCTATACATATAATATAATATAAATATTATTTGATTTTGTTGATTATGGAAGGCATTCGTTGGGAGAAATAAAAATGGTTACAGGGTTGCATGTTTCAGGTGGGACTATTTATAGGCATCGACGCCTAAATGGATATTCAAGATATCTTTCACTTGGTTGACTGTCTCATCAATTACCCTGAACTAGTGGCGCTGTGAGTGATCACACTTTTTTTTGTTGTTCTCTTATCTGCATTTATTTTCTTAACTGTGACTGATAAATCCATGATATGACATTCGGACCGATTGCTTTGCTGCTTAAAATATCACCTAACTACCTTATTAAAAAGATGCATGAAGACATTATACATTATTGACGATTCATCCTTGACATGCATGTCGTCAAAGCTACATTTACGATTTTGGCTCCTTATATATACAGGAGGCTACTTTCAATCTTAGTCCATTTCGAACAGATTGCATTGCTGGAAAAATGAAAATAAAACTGAAATAATGCCATCTTGCATGTGTCTCCAACTTCTAACAGTAGATTTGTTCAAAATTTACGAGTGACATCACCCAATCAGTATTTGGCGCCCGCGTTGAGATTTGTAGCGGCGCGCAGACACGTGGAGGAACATTGAGTGCGGAGGGTGGACAGAGCCTACAACGCAAGGACACGTGGAGCATGAATGCGGATGGGAGTGTGTGGGTGGGGGGTGGGGGGTGCGCGCGGGAGCGGTGTCAGGGTGCAAGTGGGGTTTCTTAGGGTGCGAGTGGGAATGTGTCAGAATCTATATTTGTGAGATGTTCATATATTGTGCGAACTTTAAAATGTGATATCTTTCATCTCAAGCATCTAATTTTAATTCTGTTTGCATTGTTACATTTACTATGACGAGATCTATAAAAGTAGATACATGTTAGATATGTTTCAAAAAAAATTCAGGATGATCAAATTTTGCACCTAGGAGTATAAAGTTTTAAATGTTACAGTGCAAAGTTTCAAAACTTGAATTGTAAAGTTTCGAATTACAAAGTTTTATTTTAGTTATAGAAAGTATATAGCATACTAGAACAAAGTTCCTGAATTTTAAAAATAAAAATTAAATTACAAAGTTTTAAATCTTAAAGAAAAATGTTTGAAATGCGTTAGTTCCTAAATTTTAAATGTAAAGTTTCAAATTACAAAGTTTTAAAACTTGAAATACAAAGTTTTTAATGTACCATTATAAAGTTTTTGAATTTTATATAAAATATAAATTATATAGTTTTAAATCTTCAAGTACAAAGTTTTAAATGTGCCAGTATAAAGTTTCTGAATTTAAAATGTAAAGTTTGTAATAACAAAATTTATTAATTTTAAGGATAAAGTTTTGAATCTAGCATTACAAAGTTTATTATGTTGTAGTTCAAAGTTTAAACCTACAAGTATAAAGTTTATAGTGTCACAGTTCAAAGTTTATAATTTCTGAGTGTAAAGTTTTGTACTAGCAATACAAAGTTTATAGTGTGATAGTTCAAAGTTTCAAAATCCTGTCTTAAATTTTTTAAGCTAGCAGTATAAATTTATGTGATATATAAGTTTATAAGTTTTGAATCTATACACATGTCACGTCATCTTGATAGATAAAAATTTATGTTGGGTGTTGCTCTTCTTTTTGGATTTTTTTATTGATTCAATCAAGTAATCTCATAGTAAATTTTACAAAGGATAATATCTATCAAGTTTGTATATACTGGTTTTGCATTCATATTGATGTGAAACCATCCCTTTTCCCATTTATCTCCCACATACTCATTATCAAAAACAAAAAATAGCTTACAAAATTGAAATAGTGTACCATAAAGAAGTAAAAATCTTGTTTCTCGGCACATAAATCACAATTGCACGCCAGTCTGTCCCCCACCCGCTCCACTATTGATTCCGGTGGGCGCATGTCACTATCTACTGCTAGCACACACGCGCTCAGTAAGTGGCCCAGTGACATCATGCAAGTCCACGCCATGGCTGTTGTCTTCTCCTGCAGGATCTGAGCAACCCTACTGTGGTCCATTTCTAGTTGTGGGATTTTGTAACGCCCCAGAAGAAAACAAAAACAAAAACAACTTCTGGAGTATCATGACACTACACTCTAATAAGAACACATCATGAGAGAATGCGGAAGCAACAAACGATTTAAGTTTTACATTAAATTAAGTCATCTATGATGACATAAACAAATACATCTTCGACGATAGAACAATGTACAAAAGATTCCGACAACCACCTACTTTGTTGCAATAATAGTGTTTGTTTGAAGCTTATACCAACAAGTATGCAATCGTGTTGCAACTGTCATCCTACCAAGCATCCTTAAAGCTGATGTACCTGATATGGGAGAACAAGTGTATGAGCTTTAAAGAAAACCTTAGCAAACAAACTGCTTTAACAATGCTATTCAAATCATAGTTTGATTAAGCCAAAAATTTAAATAACCGCATAATGGAAACATCAAAACTTCAACATCGAACACTACATAAGTTTATCTTCATAATGCAAATATCAATGGTGCAATTTAATGCAATGCATGACTTCACTTCTACCCACACATAAGGAGAGAGAGTGATGGCTGCAACCACATTGCTTATTTCAACGTGTGTTGTTGTACTGGTACTTACCGCACTAATTTGGCTATGTCTTATTCAAATGTGTTTCAACAAAAAGTGCAAATGCAAATCCTGCAATGTGTGCACTTCACATACTTCATAATTCAATAGTAATACCACAATACATGAGATAACATATATGCTTCAAAATAAAGTAGTACTACTTCAAAGTTCATATTACATAGGTATAGTGTGAGGTACCAAAATTCAGTGGAGACAATTAAAACAATAGAGTTGAAGCATGTGGACCATAGCACCAAATTTACTTAACTTTACCGACGATCAAGAGAAATCAAGATAAGCTCCAGACGCAAACCACCAGATCATCAGTACCAACAACATCATACTATATACAACCAATTTTACACTAGAACACGCCCCAAATCCATTTGCTGTCATGCTAGTATTCATGGTAATAGCTCTGTCTCTTCTCTTTTTCATAGACATTTAACTACACATTAAAAAATCTTAAAATCTACCTAATAATAGAATGCTTCATTAGCTACAACTTTGGTATAATATAATGAGTAAAGTACCGGTCCAGAAACTTGTACTGTTGTGTCATTTCGGTCCCTATACTCATAGATTGACCATTTAGGTCCTCAAACTTGTTCATTTGTGTCATCTTGACCCCTAAACTTGTTCAGCTATGTCATCCCATTCTGTAAACTTTAAAATCACTCGTTTAGGTCCTCAAACTTGTTTAGTTTTGTAGATCTCATCGAGAGCTACAATTTTGACATAATGTTTGTCTTCATTGAGTTCATATGAAAAAGTTATAAATTATGTTTATATAGAGTTTTTTATCGCCCTATTTTGACTCAGATGAGACTCAAAATTAAATTTAGGGATCAGATGACACAACTGACCAAGTTTGAGGATCTGAACAGGTGTTTTTGAAGTTTATGGACCGAGCACAACGCGAACAAGTCTGGGGACCTAAACTACTGATTTGTGAGTTTAGAGACTGGGATGACATGGCTGAACAATTTTAGGGACTAGTGATGGGCTTTACTCTAATAGGATTCAATATAAGAGAACTCCAAGATAGCATAAACATCCTCTTAACTAAACTTGACATCATTATTTTGCAAATAGAATAGACCCATTCTCTATTCATCAAGGTGATTAGAGTCTATTGAATTGTGTCACAAGTGTGATGGCAGGTAGCCCTTGAAAGGGTGGCAGCTATGGAGGAGGTGTTGGCATGGGGATGGCAAGGGGCTATTGGCGGCGCAGCTGGAGGCGCTGCCCTAGGGTTAGGGTTTGGGGGAGATGGTGACGTAGGCGCAGGTTAGTGGGAGAGAGAGCTGGGGGGCCTGTAACTATTCGTTTCTTAAGATTCAATGATTATTACGTAGCCCCTTCTATTTATAGTCTTGGGGGCCTATAACTAATCTAACTGACCTAATGTTATGGCCAGTGGGGCCGGCACAGGGCCCACGCGGTACTGTAGCAGGGTGAACAGTATTGCATGACCAATAAACGGCCTGATTAGATTAGATTAGATTGATTTGGTTGTTAGGAAAGGAATAAGAAAGATTGATTCAGTTAGGGTATTCCTTAGGAGTCAAGTCAGCGATCTCTATAAAAGAGAGGACCCCATATTGATTGTGATCAAGCAATAGGAAACCCTAAGATAGTCCCCGAGGAACGGTGGCTATCCAGGGTCTCTCTACTAATCCATCTATCCTAGATGCTTCGCAGCAGGGTCATCAGGGACATTGTGACTCCAGCGCTGATGCAGATCGTCAAGAAGGCCAGCACCTGTGCCATGATGGTGCTGAAGCAGACCCCCGCCAATGATATCATGCATCTCCTTTGTCAGTGCCTACTCCAACCTTAGTGAGGTACTCTACATGGTCTGCAAGGTCACTGCCATGATCCGAACCAAGGTGGAGGCCAGCATGGGCAACGTCGTCGAGGCGGTGCGCCACGTTCGCTCTATCATGGGCAACATCCACGCACTGCATGACATGGACGATGGTGAGGTCATCGTAGATGCCCAGCACATCGCCGTGCCCTACAATCTCGTCATGCAGATCCTCCTTCAGTGGCCACAGCTCGAGGACGAGCTGTCTTCGAGGGGTGGATAGTGTTATGGCAAGTGGTGCCGGCCCAGGGCCCATGCGGTACTGTAGCGGGAATGAACAGTACCACATGAGCAGTACACGGCCTGATTAGATTAGATTGATTTGGTTTGTTATGAAAGGAATAAGATAGATAGATTCAGTTAGGGTATTCCTTAGGAGTCAAGCCAGCCATCTCTATAAAAGAGAGGACCCCGCATTGATTGTAATTAAGCAAGAGGAAACCCAGATAGTCCCCGAGGAACGTCGGCTATCTGGGGTCTCTCTGCTAATCCATCTATCCTAGTCATTCCATATCACAACCCCATCTCCTAGGGGTGGGAGCTCCCTACTTTTTCATGCAACATCTTATACACAGGTGTCTTTTTTTTTGTCCCGGCTCTCTTCCACGTCGCTGTTGTATTCCCCTTCCATAGTGCGTCTCTGTCGGCAAAGCCCCTCGGTGCACCATGGCTTCCCTACCCGCAGCCTGTCCCATCGCGTCCATGGCTCATCGCTGCACATCCTGTCCCCGACAAGGCCCGTAGAATCCGGCTCCTCTCCAGCTAGGCACTCGACCCCATAGTGGCTCTCCTTCCATTGCCATTGCCGTCTCTGTCCCCTCCTCTCCAATGCCCCAAATATAGCTATTGATTGGAACTACGGTGGATATGGTCGAATAATGGGTGGGTCCCATATATATCAGTGTCAAATGGAGTGAATTCGGGGTCCTAATTTGAGGTCTCTTATTGGAGTAGATGCAAAACAAAATAAACTCTCGAGAATAGGAGAGCCTTCAAATAAAAAATAGGGGCCTAATTGAGGTTTCTTATTGGAGTAGATGCAAAGCACAATAAACTGTCAAGAATAGGAAAGCCCTCAACTAAAGATAGGTACATGATTTGACGGCTCCTGTACCGTAAGATAAGATGTAACCTCTGAATCGTTTGAAAATGAAAAGAACTGGAAGGAGCAAAAACGATCACATGGTCTCTTATTTTTTTAATCTAGTGTAATGTCATTACATATTTTTCTGATGGAACTGCTTTTATCAACGCATTAGGTAAATACGTACGGGATCATGTGGTCCTATATGTTGTGTGCCCCTAATCGATGTTCTGCTCCGTAATGTCTGGTGCAGAGTTTTATAGTTCCTACTGCCCTAATTACAGGTCTTATTGGTCAATTAGCAAAACAATGTCTGCCGTACTAAGTTATGTTAATTTGAAGTACTAGAAATTAATTACAACTTATGTTAATTTGATCATTGGACATCACCTTTCCGAAAAAATCACATTTCTATATGTACGTGCACATCTTGAATGAACACTGACAAGGCCTATTATGCGTGCTTGCCCCTGTTCTTCTTTTCTGAAGGTCTGTAATGGTATTCTCTGTGACACGTGACCGCCTTGTTGACTCGAGGGAATTACTAGCGTTCGAAGACAAAGTATGGGAGTGGAGCAAGGAGCACCCGGTGCTGTGGAATGTGGGAATCGGACCTGCTGCTTCGTTTGTGCCAACTCTTACGAGGCTCCTGTTGCAGCGCACCAAGGACACCTGTGGTCCCTACGACCACATTATACGCGTAAGGCTCCCAGAAGATATACCACTGGACAAGAGAGCCCAGCATCGGTTGGCGTTTGATGTCCTTATGGAACTAGTCTATTTGCGCGCCCAAGCGTGCGGGCTATTGCCTGTTATTGCATTCGTGTCTTCCGCAAAAAAAAAGGTAGTTGCATTCGCGCAGGTAACACAAATGACCCAAACGTAGATCAACTATATAATTAACTATGCGTGTGTAGATCAACTATATATATATATATATATATATATATAACAATTGACCAGATACAAGACTATGCACCAATAACTCATAAGGGTGTATTGATGTAGTATTAAATCTTAGGCACCAATTATACACCATGGAATATACAATATATAAGTATGGTAACAAATCTAATGGATTTGAGTTACAACATGTGACGAGCATAGCAACGCTTGATAGAGTGGTAGGTCGATGATTTCTTCACTTGTGATCATGCTTGATGAACGGTGGCACACCCAATGACATTGTGTGCAACAATTGTAACTTCAAGCATAGGGACTGTAACTAAAAGCAACACGTTTTTTACTTTTGTCCTGCTAGTCGCACACATACCTAGTTCTCAAAGAAATTGATAACCAAATAGATGAAAAAATCAAATCAACATGCATGCATGCAAAAAAAAAGTAACCAAACACCGTATTAATCCTCACACTTGTGCCCAAAATTTACCATTTTTTATACCCCCAAAGTTTACTATTCCTAGCTTTCTCCATACAGATACTAAAACAATCCAAGAAAAGAGAAGTCCCAATGTCTAATCTTTATATTTGCAAGGAAAACATCTGTCATATAACATAGAATAATTTTATTGGCAGGTAGGAAATATTTCGTGAGTAAAATTTAGATATGTTTCTACAACACAATTATAGTTTGAATTTTAATTCCCCTTTTTCACGGCAAGAAACTAAAGTTAATACTTGTTCGTTGTTGACAAAACAACAATGTTCCTCCTATGGATTCGCACTTCCAAACCAACAAAGGGGAATAAAGTTCCTTCCTTTAGCTTATAGGTTGCAAAATCGAAACAAAAGGAAAGATGTGATATTTGCAGTTACCTAGTCTCTTCAAAAGCAGAGGAACAGTGCTAGCTGAAAGTCTCATTGCCTGTTTTCACTGTATTGCTTCATTGCATCATCCACCTATGCTTATAAATATTATTTAAAAATGGAAAGTAACTATGTAAATTGCCAAACCAGCAAGACAAATCCTGAAGAGTAAAGAGTGATCAACAAGTTGCAACTTGCAATCTAGTATGCAAGCTGGCACTCCCAAGTAAAACAACTAAGAAGGTGTGATAAGTGGCTAAAATGTAGAGTAGATCTTTGCGAACTATGCTCCAACATATTGATTGTACAATCTGACACAAAGAAAACTGATGTAGAGAGGATGGAACCCTGTCATGAAAATATTACTATAGAAGGACTATGGCATATATAGATCAAGATAGCCATTTTTGCTTTTAGTTTTATATTTTTTTCTGTTTAACTATAGATACCTTCTTAAAATGTGCTACCTTACCTTGGTCTAGGAAATTCAGGAGGGGAAGGGAAGGGAGAGCAGCATAAAGAAGTTAAAAATGGCAGAGCATGCCGAAATGGCTAGTTTCTGTACAAAATTAAAAGATGTTAATGCATACATGCGCTAGCAGCACCATGGAAACACTAACTCGAGTGTCATCCTCCAAAATTTATAGGTACAGTACAGTCCATGTATAGCAGTTTCAGGATATGCAGGTCCATATATATGTAAGAAAGAAGACATCAGCTTAACATCAATGTTTGATTGTGTTTCAAAAAGGCAGTGTTTATGCAAAACAAGGACTGGAATATTATGAGATTGGTACGGGATGCCAAGAAAACACTGGTATCCCACGGTAACAAATACCAAACCAAGCCCTATTAATGCTCGTTGTATTAGTACCAGTGGCATAAGCTACAGCCTGTGAGGAAACTAAAGATAAGTCATGTCCTTAGTGACCAGGCATACCGATTTTATTGGTCCAAAACATGCTGGTCAAAAAGGACTAATTATTTTATGAGCTCCCACAAAGGATCAATCCCTGGTAGGGCAAAATGTATGACAGATCATAATAAAATTTTGTAGAGAAATGGTTGCTTTTAGATTATTAGCTGTAGAGGAGTGATAAAAAGAAGAAAAGAGGAATGTTATTTTCTGGTAATCTTTTTAGTGGGTGCAGAAGCTTTATTCAGTTTTTTTCTTTATAGAACAGTCAGTGTGAATTAAATCTAAAACAAATTATTGATAGCTAACAATTGTTCTTTGTTCATTTAACTGGAAGTTACATACCAAAATGCAGTCTCTGAAATTACTCGAATCCCATACAAGAAAACACTGCCTTGCCTAGCTTCCTGCTTGTTTCCGCTGCTAAGCAGACAACAGAAACTTCCATGGCCTGCAGGCGTGCTGCCACCACATCTAGCTGGTCACCTACCTAGCCAGATTGCATACAAGCCCACAACTTGAATCCTGGATTAGGAGACACAGGACCTAAAAAGGCAGGAATAAAGCAAAACCATAATTTCAATCCACGGTACTAGCAAATGCAGAAAAAAGGATTATGCACAAAAATAGTTCTTGCGAAGTGAATGGGAGATGCAAACAACAACAAATCCACTATGCGGCTCCTGAAGCATTCCGTGGCCGTTGAGTGAGCAGTCCTCCATAGGACCATGGGATGGCCCCTCTTATGCGAACCAGGACCTATCAAACGACGAGAACACCACTAATATCAAGAATTGTACCATGAGAAGAACCCTATTAGCCAAGCATACTTCGATCCAAGCACCACGAGAATGCAGCCGCAGTGCAGCGCTCTTGCCTCCCGCAGTTCGTCCACACACTTGTCTCCTGCGAACCAAGAAAAGCTTGAGAAAAATGCAAGACCTAACAGGTCACTGGCGCCGATGGCCATATCAATGTGACGGTGGTGACATCGGATGACCCGGCCGTCCACTATGCATCAATCTATGTGCGTGTGGGTTTTTACCTGGGTTTATGCTAGCAGATCTGGCCTCTCCCTTGCAAGCTTGCTCGCTTGCACCCACCGCCAGAGCTCGCATGTGATAGTGCGTCGACGAGCCGGGGCTGCCCGCGACGGTGGGGTGCCGTGCCAAGGGCCCAAGGCTACACTTGCCCGGTGCCCGCACCCACAGCTGGCCTGCCCGCGCCACAGACCACCGGAGCCTGCCCGCGCCGAGGCCACCCTCGCCCGACGCCTGCACCCATAGCCGGGGCGTGCTAGCATCAGTGCGCCCTCGCCCTGGCCGTCCATGCAAAACCCCCGGGGCCGACCACGCCAATGAGCCACCATGTCTAGGCCCTGCCACACCTATGCGGCACCACGCCTCACGCTGGTGTTGGAAAGAGAGGGAGGAATAGAGAGGAAGGAGAGAGCAGGGACAGAGTAGGGGAGAGACGTTCCGGTCATATTTGGTTGGAGAGCAGGCTTTCTGCGCGATTGATATATGGGCACTGCCGCTAGGGCCACTGTACTCCAGCCAATCCACATTAGACAACGGCAAGAGCTGGCCAATGGCGGATCGACAACAACAACAGACACAGTCCATTTGAAGAAACACTGTAGCAGAGGCTTGGAGCAGCTGGCGAGTGAACCACCTAGCACAGAGCCAATGAGCACATGACAACGGAAAAGGCACCACGGAATTCCCACCCTAAGTCCCACACGCAGCGTCACAGCGCCTGTGGCTGCACGCACGCACGCAGCGCGAGGATTTGGCTTTGACCAGACCCCGCTTGCACCATCGGTCAGCGCAATCGAAACCATCTATCACGAATCAGATGGCCAGCATCCAATTTGATAACGTGGACAGGCTGCACACACGCCGTGGACACAACAAATGTTCTTTTTAAATTGGCAGCGACCCTGGAGGTTCCGCTGCCGGAAGACATTAAGCGGCTTGTTGCAGAAGAGAGCTACTTTGGCTACAGTGAGATCTCTGACAACCTGATGCTCCAGGCTTTTGGACACGAGTACATAAGATCGTTTGGGTCGTATGAATCCATACTGAATGACCCTATCTATGACCTGCAACCTGATCGTTCTCCAATAGTAGAGAGGACCAAGAAAGTGTTGGATGGGAAGAGGCATCTGCTGCTCGTTGAAAACCTGCATGTTCCCATCTCATTGGACGTGCTGATTTCACAATGGGTGGGCTGCGGCCATCAGTATCCAAAAACCGGCGTTGGCTCATCTCAACCACTTCCAAGGATGTATGTGAAGATAGCAGATACGCCGGAGATCTTGGAGATTTGGATGAATACTATTTAACTCCAGAATATTACTATGCCCCTCCTTTTGATGATATCGGTAGCCATTATTGGGCCATGCTGATTAAAGAGGCCTTACGGGATGCAGCCAGATCCATTTATATGGCACTCCCAGAGAAAGGAGACGAGGAGTTTTGGCTCCACGTAGCTCAGCACTGCTTGTATTATGGTATCCTCTACCATCCACTGCAAGGACATGGAGCAGCTGCGCGTCAGGCAAGCAACGCCTCCTCGCTTACATCTGATGACCTGGTTCGTTGCTGGGTGGCTGAGGACATGCTTTTCTCAACTACAAGCCCAACCAGAGTACCAGCAGCCACTAGCAAGAAACAGAGCAACTACTACAGATGTGCATATGAAGCTGGGAAGGTCGTGATTCAAGCCTTGCAGGAGTACTCATTACTACCAATCTATTCAGTGTCTACCCCAAAAGTAAGCACTTCATCAAGTGAGGAAACTACTTGTTCATCATCCTCCGAGGATGTGGTCACTGGTGTGTCAAAGTTAGCTGAGGGTGTCCCACATCTCAACCAAGATGTACTCAATACTTTGGTGAAGAGGAACTAACTAAGATGTGTCTCATTTGTGAATGATAATGGTAGGCATGTACGCTGGGATTGGGAGCTGAGTGGAGCCAGACGAGATACAATGATGGTAAACCTCAGAAGCCTCCCACCTCCTAAAAAAATGATGACAAGCCTTATTTTGAGAGGCTGTACAAATATGTCAACATTTCATCTTGATAAACTGCTCACCCCACACCTCCATGTCCTTGATTTGTCTCACACACCTATAAATTCACTTCCACCATCAATTTCCCGTCTGTTTAGTCTCTACATGCTCACGCTTAGAGGCTGCACTTAGCTACGGACCTTGTCGTCTCAACCACCATCTACTTCTAAAAAGAAAACATCATCACCACTTGCTCATCTAGAAAAACTTGAAGTCCTTGATATGAATGCAGTTCCCTTGCTTGAGCTAACACAACAAGATGGCAGTAAAAAGAGCAATCTACACTACCTTGACCTATCAGGCTCCATGTTCACTTCCCTGCCTTCTGAATTCTTGCAAAATGTCAAGCCTCGATGACCTCATCCTCGGTAATTGCACCAATCTCAAAGAATTACCTCTTTCCATGGCTCAACTGTCAAATCTGTTGGTTCTTCATGTCAAGGGGACTAAGATTGCCTCTTTTCTAGAGCAGATGTTCCAAAAATTGCAAAGCCTGCATACACTCAAGCTAATGAACAACGTGCTATTGATGTCACTCCCAATGTCCCTATCTCAAAGCAAGGGCCTCAAAGAGCTACATATTTCTAAGTGCATTAGATTAATGCCTCAGATGGGAACTATTACCATTCCTTGAAATCCTTTTTATACGAACATGGGAGAGGGCCTGGATGACATCAAGATCCTTGGGCATTCTAATCTAAGAACCTTCGCACTCTCTGGACCATGGATTAGGTGCTTGTCCTTGTCTGGGTGCAGCAAGCTCAAATATGTGACCTTCAGTAATGATCTTATAGCATTGGAGGATGTTGATCTTTCTGGAACTTTTGTTGAGGAGGTCCCTCACAACCTCATAAATCTACCACAATGCACCAACTTACTTCTTCTTGGTGTCCCTTGTTTCATGAGATTTCCATGGCATGGATTGGTCTGGTTTCCTAAGGTTTTCTATTTGGACCACTATGCAAATAATGATAATCAAATTCCAAAGATGTTTTGCCAGCAGAGAACTTGTGGAGATGAAAATCGGCATGAGGAGATGCTGTTAATATGCTAGTCGAGGAAGGGCAGTTTCTTTTGTTGCCCAACATGCAAGGCAGATGTGATGTTCACCTGGCTGGCCAAGGGTGGCAAGTATTCTTCTTTCGACAAACATCGGCAAGTATTCCTCATAACCATGAATTGAGACAAGATGAAAAGCACTTCATGAAAGGTGTTCAAGTCACCGACCCCATTCCTCAGGTTAAGAGCCCTGCCGACATCCTTGTCGAGATAGAGGCTCTCCAGATTGATAAAAAGAACGGTGGTTTTATTGGATATGGTAACGACCACATGTGGACTCATATATCGGGCTTGACTAGGCTACCGTACTTCAAGGACCTTCTTCTTCCACACAACATCGATGTAATGCACACAGAAAAAAATGTCACCGAGGCACTCTGGGCAACACTCATGGACATTGGTAAGAAGTCAAAGGACAACGTTAAGGCTAGACTAGACGTGAAAAGGATTTGTGATAGACCAAAGCTAGTGATGAAGACCCCTGCGCTAGGCAACAAATGGAAAAAGGGCCCGGCCGATTACATCCTGAAAAGGCCAGATAGGAAGGAAGTACTGCAGTGGATCAAGATGCTACAGTTCCCTGATGGGTATGCGGCGAATCTAAGTAGGGGAGTGAACTTGGAGACTATGAAAGTCTTAGGGATGAAGAGTCATGACTTTCACATATGGATTGAGCAGATCCTTCCTGAGATGACCCGGGGATACCTCCCCGAGCCAGTGTGGCACGTCCTGGCAGAGTTGAGCTTTTTCTTCCGCTAGCTTTGTGCCAAGGAGTTATCTTGAGATGTTTATCTTGACCTGGAGAAGGCTGCACCTCTGTTGCTCTGCAAGTTGGAGATGATATTTCCACCCAGCTTCTTCCCGTTGATGCAGCATCTGATTTTGCACCTACCGCGCGAGACACAGTTGGAGGGGCGTGCAGGCCCATTGGTGCTATCCAATCGAGAGGTGTCTAAAGCTTCTTCGAAAAAGTGTAGAAATAAAGCCAAAATTGAGGCTTCCGTGGTAGAGGCATTCATTCTGGAGGTGGTGTCGACCTTCACACAGGCGTACTATACTGAGAAACTTCCCAGCGTGCACAATCCAACCCCTTGTTATAACACCGACGAGAACTCATAGAACCTCAGCGTTTTCCAAGGGGATCTCGGAAGAGGAAGCGCAGGTACCAACAAGAAATTGACCCATGATGAGTGGCGCACTATCATGAGCTACTTGTTGTTGAACCTTGATGAATGCATTCCTTATCAGAAGTAAGTTCTCAATAAGCTTGTTACATATGCCGTCACTATCCTCCACCTATCGATCCGACCCCCTTGTCTCTTGTTTTTTCAGGGAATATATTAATGAACACTGGAGAGGCAATAGGGCTCCTACCGAGCAAGAAGAAGACCATCTTTTTAGACATGGTGTGCCCGATTTCATTTCCTGGTTCTGTACAAAGGTACCATCCAAGTAACCTCGTTCTGACTTTGAGATTCCACATTGCTCCTAGGAGCAAGTAATGTAACGATCTACCTATCCTGACCTTGCAGGCCCAGTCGAATGCGGAAATGAGTGATGAATTAAAACAGGTGGGCAGTGGCTTCTCCCGTAGGGTCAAGTCATTCACCGTTTATGATGTGAATGGCTATCGCTTTCGCACAAGAAGCTACGAGGAGAGTCGGCCCAACCTAAAAACCACGTGTTGCGGAGTCCGTATGCCCGACACGGATGAGAAGGACTATTACAGCATAGTCGAAGAGATATACGAGCTCAAATTTTTGGGTGCCAAAGCTTTTAAACCAGTGGTATTCAAATGCCATTGGTTCGATCCTGATGTCACGAAAAAAGACTTTAAGATTGGGCAAGTCAAAATTCAACAGGATTCCAACTATAAAGGAGACGATGTCTATATTGTGGCTAACCGAGATGCCACGCAAGTTTATTAGCTCCCATGGGCGTGCCAAAAAGACGAGAAGCTTGCGGGTTGGAGCCTTCTAACCTGAGGGGCTAGAAGAGAGTTTGGAGATAGACATTCTTTCGCTGATGGGCATGTAAGTAGACAACGACATCGATGAGGACGAGGGTGATGAGGTGCAGGATGCTAAGGACTTACGAATCCTTGAGCGATGGCAGATGCAGCGCGATGGAGTTGTTGAGGATGATGTAGATGATGATGACGATGGAGATGATGCCTGACACTTAAGAGAGCTCGACAATATTGATAGTGATGACGACAATAGTGATGATGACTACACGCCAGCCATATTGCCGTTCGCGGAGATAATTTCTAATTCATGTAATACTATATTGTTATTGTTATTACCTTGCAATTATGTTTCTTTACAAGTACTTGTCATTTATTTATGCTAACTATTTTAATCTTTGTCATTGCAGGCACTCGACAAAATGCCAGGCGGAAGGCGGCAGCGGCCGCAACGAAAGGTTCGCTCATAGTACCAGACCCGCAGCGAGGAGCAGGCGATCGCCGACGACAACGAGGAGGAGGAGGTGTTGGTGGAGCCGTCGACCAGTAGGGGGGGATGCCCCCCAATGGACATCGCACGTTGACGAGGAGGCTGCATTTCCAGGAGGCCCCGCAAGGGGACGACGACAACGACCACCGGTGAAGGGGACGGCGGCGACGACGATGACGATGAGAACGACGACGACGGGGGTGAGCCGATGACGACACCAGGCGATCCGATGATGAAACCAGGTAAGACGATGACGACACCAGGCGAGACGGCTTCCTCAGGTTCAAGCAAGCCCTACCAGCGCGGGCCCTCATCGCTCCCTGACCCACGGTCGGTCCGTTCTCGCCGCCCGGTGATTCGACTCGTGGGTGAGACATAAGTATCCATTGTTGATTTCACTACTTGTTCATATGACATGTTGAAAATTGAACTTCAGACTAACAATTGTTTTTAATGACTCATGCAGTAGCTGGACGTTTCTGAGTGGAGGGAGCGGTTCACGCCATATCAATGGCATCCAGGGCCTGCTGATTAGGGAGTACTACCCTGGCTTGGTCACCCACAAGGGTGAGGTACAGGCGCCCATGAGGTGGGAGCACTTCTCCAGCGTCACGGACTCCAATGGCGAAACCCTTGCGGCGAAGATCAAAAGGGAGTTCTGGGTGAATCTTTTCATCGTACCGCATTTCTCAATACTACGCATTCATGAACGTTCTTGAAACAATGATGAGTTCTGTGTGAGTTCTGTGTGCAGGACTTCTTCACGTGCGAGGAGGGGAAAGAGCAGCATGCGGTGCGAGTGCAGGAGGCGGTCTACAAAGATCGTCTCAAGGACCTGTACCACAAGGCGCATCTCCAGTGCGTCATCACCTACTATGCCGACGTGCTTGGCCAGGTGGTGAAGAAGCCGCCAGTCAGGGAGATGCTACTCCAGAGGGAGACCGACCTCACCGAGGCGCAGTACATGCAGGCAATTAAGTAGGAAACATTCATTCTGACTTCTTCCGTGAAACATTCAATTCATTTTCTAGCATGTCAAATACTTGATGTCATGCAGATATGTCCGAAGTGGTGCGACAAGTACCGGGACTGCTAGGCGGCCATTGTGTGTGAGTGGACCACGGACGCGGCGTACCAGAGGCGCAGAGAGCATCGGGAGTGCCGCCTACAGATGTGAGGGGCACCACACCACCAAGGGAACCAGTCCCTCCTAGTGTTCATGGAAAGATGGGTATGCTTATGTTGATCTATTAATTCTAGCGCTCAATTGTCATTGCTTGTAACCATGTTTGTGTTTAGCTCGTAGTCCCAGTCGCATGGTGAGCAGGCCGTCAACGAGTTCATGGGGTACGCCCTTGCTCACAAGGGCAAAGCGACGGCGGCGGACAACATCTACGATCTGGTGGATGGGCCAGACACGTACACCAACGTGAGCGTCCACCCCAAGCTCGCCGAGTACACCTCCACGGCTCGCCAGCGCCATGGGGAGACGTTCGACCCCGTCACCGAGCCCCTGGACACAGACCTCATGATGAGGTTGGGAGGAGGGAAGCAGCACGGCCGGTACTGGATGGCCAACAGCGCCATCGAGTCGTCCTCTGTTCCCATGCTGTGCCAGATTCGACGAAACGGGACCAGGAGCTCCTCCAACATCCCCATAGCGCCTCGGCAACCGAGCAACGCGCAGATGTTCTCGGCATTTCAGGTAAGTGCAATTTTATTCGTCGTTCACTCGTTTCACACATGTACCTTGCCTTCACATACCATCAACCTTGCGGGTGTAATATTGCAGGCCCAGATAGCATAGTTGCAGATGAACCAGGAGAACATGGCGGTGGCCCATCAGCAGCAGCTGGCGGCTGTCACGCAGCACTACCAGCGTTAGATGCAAGACTTTGCCACCTACTTCCGGGGCCTTCAGATCCTGGGAGTGCAGCAACAAGAGCTCCCTGCTTCGATCTTTGCTCCACCACCTTTTCCTATGCCTACTCCAATAGCAGATCCGGTGAGTATATTGCCTATTGCTTTAGCTTGTGCGGCCATCCTGCAGGTACTAATGAGATCAATTGTCCTTTGTGCAGGAACAGTCGACGGGTTTGAACCCGACTCCTCCAGGTGCCAGCCCTCCACTAGGCCCTTCTCCACCGCACGGGTGGCCGGCTCACTCGACCTTCCCGACTCAGGGTTTCACGTGGCCAGGTACCACTCCTCCTCCACTGACGCAGCAGGGGCATTCCGGGCCTGCAAGTGGCCCTCTGCTTCTGCCGCCCTATTGGACGTTTCAGGCGGCGCCGCAGTCAGGGTGGTCTCCGTGGGAGCAAGGTGGGGGCTCTGGGGATGCCAGGATGAGCTAGGTACCTCTATTGATGAATTTGAACATGTTATGAACTTTTGGACATGTTATGAGCTAGGTACCTCTACTTTCAGACATGTTATAAACTTGTATCGATGGAACGGATGAATTTGAGGACCTTTATGTATGAATTCGTGTTGAGACGTCATGGATCTGATGAAATGCGATATTTATATGATATTCTATTCTATTATCGTGAATATATGTGAAATTACATGTCTGGAATGGAAGAAAACAGAAAAAACCAAAAAACTTTTTTTTCAGCTTTGCCGAGTGCCAGCTCTCGGCAAAGCTGGGCATTTTTCCCAGCAGAGCCCAGCTTTGCCGAGTGCCTCGCTAGCACTCAGCAAAGTGACCATCACTTTGCCGAGAGCCGGCACTCGGCAAAGGGTTTTTAAAAAAAATAAAAAAAATATTTGCCGAGGGCTGGCACTCGGCAAAGAATTTTTCAAAAAAAATAAAAAACTTTGCCGAGAGCCGGCACTCGGCAAAGGATTTTTCAAAAAAAAATTCTTTGCCGAGTGCCTGCCACGTCACACTCGGCAAAGGGTGCCGTCAGGTAACGGCGCCTGTTACCTTTGTCGAGTGCTGGCGCGGCACTCGACAAAGCCTTTGCCGAGTGTCCTCCATGTGGCCCTCGGCAAAGACTCCTTTGCCGACCAATTCTTTGCCGAGTGCTCTTTACCGAGAGCCGCACTCGGCAAAGCCTTTGCCGACGGCAAAGGTGCCTTTGCCGAGTGCAGCCGGCACTCGGCAAAGGAGGCGGATCTAGTAGTGGATGGAACCGGCTGGCATGTTGTTTCGCTGTTCGTGACCCTTTTTTAGGTCTTGTTAAGCACTGCTCAGTTTTCCTATTGAAATAGTTTTTTTTGGCTTCATAAAATAGATTCCCCAATAGAGCTAAAGATGCTTTGAAAAAAATTTAGTAAAAATATTTAGTGTAGGTTCTCTAGAAGACGTCTGTAAAGTTCGTAATTTTCATTGGTAAAAACGCCATAACAAATAGGTTGAGAATCGCATGTACAAGTGATAAATAACTGTAAGTAGTTTAGTTTTATTTCGCTCCATCCACAATTCGTATACTTCTAGTTTTCTCTAAAATGAATCTCGCCTAAAAAGACTGGCTACTCGGACAAATATCTAAATTAGGACTCTCCACATTCAAACCATCTGCCATGTCATTAGGATTAGGAACTTCTCTAATTTTCGATCCATCGAGACCTCGTTGTCTGCTCGGCCTGGCATTCTCACGCTGCCAGGAAATCACTTTCGTCAGATTTTTTTTTGACCCAACACTTTGGTTCAGGCCAACCTAGCCTTGTCCATCCACGTTCGTGATCAATTTCGTCAAGCAATGGTGCAGCCCTAACAACGTCCAGGCCAATGTGTGTCCTGTGTACCGGATGATGGGGCGCAACGCGTGGGAAGGAAGCGCCAAGATCCTAAATGTAAAGTGTCCTTGTGCCATGCCAGATCAGGGAGCTTCGATGCAGGGTTGGAGAGTTACTAAATTTCAAGATTCATTTACAAAACCTATTTGGATATATGTTTTTTCGTGATAATCACTACTGGAAACTTAAAATTCCCTTACGGTGCACTACCGTCAGGGAAAATAAAAATATCATCATAAAAATATATGTATCGTCATAAAAAATAAAAATATCGTCATAAAATTTCTTACGGTGCACTAACCGTCAGGGCTAGCTCGACAGGGTAATTCCAGTTTTGCCTGACGTTGGTCAGGGAATTTCAAATTTCCAGCAGTGAATAACAAAATTTGTCTTTACAGGATCATTTGGCTTTTCTCTTGAAGTTTCTCCAAAAAGAGTTTTTCGGACAGTCATTCTTTTACTGTGATGGCGGCCTGACTGCCCCTACCATAAGGTCTCTGTTTTGATGGGCTATTTGCACAGAAGGTTGACTAGGCTGTCTAACAAACTATCAGCAGAGATGGTCGACTAACTGTCTATAAATCGATCAACGGAGATAGATATAGATATCATAAATAGTAGGTTTCTCTCTCCTAAAATCTTCTTTTATTCTACAGCCTGCTAATTTAAATCCCTATGGAAATAAGCCATTGATTTATTAAATTTTTGTACATTTTCTTTCAGATTAAGCTCATTCGTCCATGATTTTTGACATCAACAAATTGAGGGGATCAATAGCTTGCTGTGCATGAATTGGCACTACACCACAACACCGCTTCAGCGTTAGACATCTGACAGTAAAAATTATATTTATGGATGGATTATCTGACGCTAAAGATCACCATCTGACGCTAAATCCTCATTTTGCGTTGTACTGTCTGTCGCTATAGATAGGAAAATTTAAGGTTGAATAGTCTGCCGTTAAAACAGAGTATATCCTCAGTCTTCCTGACGCTAAAGAAAATAGGGCCCACACAGAGCTCGGGTGCCCCACCACTCTCTAGCGCACAGCCTAGCCCAAGAAAGCCGGCCCAACTGGCCCAGTACGTAACCCTGCCTCAGCAGTCACTCCGGTATCCAGCGCTCCCTCTTCAGCTCTACAGAAAACGGCGGCGGCGACCATGCCCTTCGTCTGCGGCGTCGCGGCGGCGACCGGCCGGTGGCGACCGTGCCCTTTGGCTGCGGTGTCGCGGAGGCGACCGGCCGGCGGAGCGACCAGCGGCGGCGGCAGCTGTGCCCTTCAGCGGCGGCGGCGTGGAGCAGGTCGGATCCATC
This sequence comes from Bothriochloa decipiens, assembly GCA_023333625.1. NCBI lineage: Eukaryota > Viridiplantae > Streptophyta > Magnoliopsida > Poales > Poaceae > Bothriochloa > Bothriochloa decipiens. Next base: position 45,026,870 of record CM041636.1, on the reverse strand, counting down.
CGACCGAGCAGCATGACGACGGGACGGCCGGTCTAGGCGGGAGTCAGGCGTTCTTTGCCTTCCCAATCTGCGCCGCCAGGCCGCCGCTCCGACCCAGGCCCCCAACCTCGCCCTCCCATCTCCGTGCTCCACCGGGCTGGCCCCCTAACGAACGCGCGGAGGGCGAAGTGGAGGTGCGCGCCTCGATTCTGAATCGCTGCTGGCCGGTGGGTGGCCGTGGCCTGCCCCTGGGGGCTAGGGCCTGGGGCCAATGGCGGAGGCTCCCAGTGATGCAGATCCCGGCAGCAGAAGCTGGCCTGCTACATCGACGTTGAGAAGTAAGTGTTCTAGCTCCCTGCTACTGCTCTCGTGCTAATATCTTACATGGCTGCCATGCCAGGTGCAGAGTAGGTTTCTATGTAAATGAATTGCGTTATTGCCCAAGATAAGAGTAGGTTCATGATGTTAATTTCACCATTTTCTGGTTTCTGTGTAGAAGAATTGCATTATTGCCCGAGAGAAGAATAGGAATACTCTATTCTAATCATCATATTCATTACATCATTCCTGGTGAGCTTTTGTTTCACTGTACAAAGATGATTGTCAGTGGAAACAACTAATGTAAAATCGATGGGTTGAGATTGTGTGAAACTATCCAAAATTGATGGGTTGAGATTATGTGAACCTTTTTAGTTGACATAGTCTAAGCTTTACAAAGTTTTAAATTCCATAAATGCCATTTTGATGTAAAACACTATCAGTTACCACTTCTATGTCTTGTGCAAAAAAAAGATATGATTTCCACAGTGTCCTCAGGGAAATAGCTAGTGATTAGCAAACTTTGGACCACATAACAATAGATATGGTATAATGTTCCCTGATGTATACTGTTTTATATACTTTATAAGAGATCAGCACTGAATTAGGCACCTGAAGTACTGATCTGGAGAAAAAAAATTTAACTATGCACACACATATGTTGCACATCACTTGATTTACAGATTCATGCTATCTGTAGTAGGAAAGTGTAGCTTTCCATATAAATAAAAGAGTTTTATCTGCAGCCTATTAGATAGATACTGCTATGGAAATCTTAATCACTTTCTACCTTAAGAGTAGAGAAATATGAAATTAGTTATTGAGATCTTTTGTCCATGACTAAAATGACAGCTAGCTGTTCATTTGGATCTGTGTAAATAAAATAATACATATAACTATTGATGCTATTATTTTTTCTACATTTTCATTCTGCAACTTATTGTGCCTTCTTGGGCAAACACCATGGAAGTTCTAAATGTACTTGAGCTGGTCAGTGATGGGAAGTTTGATTTCTACCGAACTTCAGTTAGCTTTATTTCCTGCTGAAGGTTGGGCATGGATATCTTGTTTCTTTGATGTTTGCATGTAGAGAATGTGAAGGCAAGCAGACTATCAAATTAATTTGAATATATGTTGTATTTGGAGAAATAATTTAGGTTTGTTTCTTATTGTTGTTTGTGTGGACAGAGAATATAACATGTGTGCTGAGAAAAAGGTTGAATATAGCATCCTGCTTTCAAATGTAGTAAAAATCCATTCTCTCTTGATCCATACATCCTGCTTGCACACCACTCTTTGTTCAAAACCAAAAAGGTAGACCAGCATTGCATATGCAACGCATTCACTGCCGTGGCAGCTATTCTGTGGTTGATAGTCTCCTTGATGTAGCCATGGCGGTGCTGTTTCGCGTTGTTGGCCCAATTTTCAATCTTGATTTGGCACTAGAAGAGCAGTAGGTTGCTGTTGTTCGGCTTCTTCAGTCAAGCAGCAATCTTGCAGTATGCCTTACTGAAACGCAAGTTATTTGCAGCATGGGTAATTACAATACATGTTTATGGGTTGCATACCTTTTTCATGAGCAAGATGGTAGAATATTCTAGTCTGATGTCAAGTTCAACTAGATTAATTTGGTGTTTTTCAGTTGCATTGCAGAAAGCAGACATGACTGGTAGTTCCTGCTCCTAATTATTTGGGAAAAAGAGGTGCACACATCTATCAGGAATTTGGTAAGTTCTTCTTGTTCTCCCTGCCAATAGTCCAATCTCGTTTCCTGCACTGTCGTCGTATCCGGAAAAAATGTTGCTATTCAACCTTTATGTCATACCGAACTACATATGCTGATAAGTTTTTCAAATTTTTTGTGTGCAGCTTCATTGATAGGGCCCTTCACATGGTTCAGCATGGTGGCTGCTTTTTTGGTGTGCTCATTCAGATTCTGCAGGTCCTTTTCCTTGTGCTTTTTTGGTGTTCTTGTTTAATACAAGTAACGTTTTTTCTTGGCTAATCACACTGTATAGCATTGTCGTTGTTTGCCTCCTGTTACAATTAAGTTCCCATACTTCCATACTCTACATACCTCAAATGTGTGTCTTATTCCATTGATAGATAGCTGCTTAGGTTCTTCAGTAAGGCCGACGCAAATTTGCTGCTCCTAATAAAAATTTCTTGGTTTATCTTTTCTGCTTCATAGAAATTTGCAGTTGCTATTCCACTCAGTCAATTTAATTTACACGTCTTTTGGACTTCAGGAGCTTCAAAGAATTGTTGAGCAAAGAAACAAGGATGTAGTACCTCCAAAGCAGAAAGAGCTTATCTAGCATATTGGAACGTGAGTAGCCTTTACTCCTTGAAGAAAAACTGCCATGTTAGGTTTTGGTTTAGGTCTGCTACGAGGCTAGGTAGCAAGTTTGTGGATGTTTTGGCACTTAGCTGATTTATTAGGTGCTAGTCTCCCTTTGCATGTATTGTTTCTTGTTTGTATTGATTGATCATATATGTATGTATAACTGAGTGTTTGGACTTGATCATGAATGAGTGTGGTATGAGAAGCATGCACAATGATGTTGGTTTTGTATTAAATTGCAAACGAATGGCCATTTATTTTTTTAATGCATTTAAATGATCCTGTTGGACATCTGACGCTAAAAGTATTTTTAAGGTCAAATTGATCTGCCGGTATAGTATACTGGGAGGCTATCTGACGCTAAAAATATTCAGGGCAATGGGCAGTCTGACGCTAAAAGTCTGATCTGACGCTAAAAGTTTTAACCGGCAGGACTTACACCGGCAGCAAAGTCTGTTGCTATATGTTTTTAGCGTCAGATCATCTGTCGCTATATCCGCTTTTAGCGTCAGATCATCTGGCACTAGTTCTGGTGTCGTGGTGTAGTGTGGTTAGCTACGGATTTATCATTTAGCATCGCATTGCTTCAGTTTTTCGACCAGGTATGGATACCTCAAAGCTTCAAAAAGTATACTAAAAATATGAACAAAGTCACGGCATCCATGAATACGAATTATATTTCTATGGGAATTCTGAATTAAGAAACATCTTAAATCAGAACATTATCTTCATGAGGACATTGTCTTATTAACATATGTAAATCATCAAGACAATCCCTTATGACTACAAAACAATATAATGTACAGGTGGTCTGCACTTGTTGAAAACGAGTGAAAAATGGCTGGTCCTCATCATCTCTTTGGGCTACATGAAATATATTTTTTCTTATTTTTGATAGACTTTAAATGATTTTTAGAAATTCTAAAATTACCTTTAGGGACGACATGGTACCTGAAATTCGATTTTTAGGGATAGTTTTAAAACAGCCTCTAAAAACAGCTTATTTTCTTTACAATTTCCTCTTCAAAATCTTTTCTCTACTAGTCAAAAGACCATAGAAGGGAAAATGATCAAAAGTAAAGTTGTAGATCGTGACAATGCACGGTCTAAATCTTTATAGTTGAAACTTTTTTATTGAAATCGATTGGAGATTTAAACCTCAATTTAAAATTCGCTCTACTGGATATATACTATGTTTTTTTTCTGTTATTTAGTCACAAGTGGTTTTATAACAAGCCGTGCACAGGGGGCACATAACAGAGAGCGGGGCTTGGGGCGGCTGTGGCAGGGAGGAGAGGGAGAAATAGATGGGAATTACTCCTTTCTATTATTGAGTTTATCTGATTACAATTGGGAAGTATTTATAGCCTAATTGACCTAGCTTAGACCCTAAGCTATTTAAAAAATTCCTGTTGATATTCACTTTCTTATTATTGAGTTGTTAGGGACAACAACCTATTTTCTAAAATCTTTTCTTGCCTCTGAATCGAACCATTGTGCTCAAAAAAAAAAAAATGGGACGGGCCTTATTGTGGATGTAGTTGGTGCTTCAAAATTTACTTTTTTTTCGAGAGTACAATTTTTCTTCTTTAGCTTTTTATATCAAATAGTGCACAAAGTGACAAAATGTCATATACGGTTCCAAACCGTGTGATGTGTGTTATCTCAAACATTTATCCATTTGGAATAATTGGCATCTCGAACATGCAAATGTTTTCATGAAAAAAAAATCCAGATATGAGATGACCGTTTCTTTTACTAGTGTTATTGCTCCCTCTATTCACAGATGAGTGAGTGACTCTTTGCGTTGTCCTGAGTTTCTTTGCGTTGTCCTGAGTCAACACTTTTATACTTTTGTTTCATAGATATTGCTGGATGCGTTGAGTTTTTCATATTTGAAAAGTATAGCAATATATATTGGATTAGCTTTAAAATATAGATTTGTAAAAAGTATATATTTGATCTGTTTTCATAAACTTCATTTGAAAAGTAGTAACCAAAATTATGTATTGAAGATCATGTCAATGCCTAAATGATCACTTATTTGTGACTCAACAAGGGAGTAGAAATTAATAAAAGCAGGGAAAAAAAATTCTGTCCATTATTTACTATAGAACTAGTAATTTATTTAAATAATTTATACAAAAAAGTAATAAAAACTATTATCATAGCTACAGGAGTATGTACAAAAATATAATATTTGTTCTTTCCAATAGTATTTATATATATTATTTGATTTTGTTGATCATTGAAGGCATTCGTTGGGAGAAATAAAAAAGGTTACAACCTTGCATGTTTCAGGTGGGACTATATATAGGCATCGACGCCTAAATGGATATTCAAGATATCTTTCACTTGGTTGACCGTCTCATCAATTACCCTAGACTAGTGGCAAAGTGAGTGATCACACTCTTGTTTGTTGTTCTCTTATGTGTATTTATTTTCTTAACTGTGGCTGATGAATCAATGATATGACGTTCAGACAGGTTGCTTTGCTGCTTAAAATACCTTATTAAAACTCCTAAAATGTCTACAAACAAAACATGCATGAAGACATTATACATTATTGGTGATCAATCCTGAACATGCATCTCGTCAAAACTACATTTATGATTTCGGCTCCGTATACACGAGGCTACTTTCAATCTTAGTCCATTTCGAACATATTGCATTGCTGGGAAAATGAAAATAAAGCTAAAATAATGCCATCGTGCATGTGTCTCTAGCTTCTCATAGTAGATTTGTTCAAAATTTACCTGTGACGTCACCCAATCACTATTTGGCGCGTGCGTGTTGACATTTATAGCTGCGCACGGACACATGGAGGAACACTGAGCAGGGAGGGTGGACATAGGCTATAGCGCAAGGACATGTGGAGCACGATTGTGGAGGGGAGTGGGCGCGGATTTTTTTAATTTTAATCCTTATTTAATTAATATTTTAAAAATAACAGCACTTAAAAAATATTTACACCTCATATCCTTTTGATCGCACCAAGTCCTATGCTGCGACCAAACCACATTGTCGTGCAACATGTATTGGCGCGGCAACATACGACATTCTGGTTGCCGTTTCCGACGTGGAAATGTCTTGTCGCGCTAAATTATTTGGCGCGACAAGACTGAATTTTTTCAAAAATCATAACTCCTCAATACTACGTCATATGAAGATGGTTTCTATATGAAAAATTATAGCTCTCGCCGAGATCTACAACTCCCTAGTTTTGTGTTTTTTCATTTGAAGAAGTTAAAGGATTCATAAAATTATATAAAGTTTCAATACCAAAATGATCGTATATTAGCGCTTGTCAAATCATAAAAATAATATCTTTTTGTATGGATTCAAATGAAAATACTTTTTATACCAAGATTATAGCTCTAAATGAGATATATAATTTTTTAGTTTTGAAGTTTTAGATTTGAAGTTATTAAAATGCTCAAAAAAAAGAGTATGATGCTTCAGAAGCGTAATTCATGCTGAAGCATTATATTATTTTTTTCAAGATTTTTAATGGCTTAAAATGTAAAAACTCAAAACTAGAAAATTGTATATCTCATTGAGAGGTACAATGTTGATGTAAAAAGTATTTTCATTTGAATCGATATAAAAAACGCTAATACACTATCATTTTGATATGAAACTTTACATAACTTTTTGTACTTTTTAACTTCTTCAAATGAAAAACCTCAAAACTAGAGAGTTGTAGATCTCGTCGAGGGCTACAATTTTCATATAGAAACCATTTTCATCAGATGTAATATTGAGAGATATGATTTTTGGAAAATTCGATCTTGTCGCGCCAAATACCTTTGGCACGACAAGACGTTTCCACGTCGAAAGCGGCGACCAGAATGTCGCATCTTGCCGCGCCAATGCATGTAGTGCGACAATATATGGTTTGGTCGTGCCATAGGACTTGGCGCGACCAAAAGGATATGAGGTGCAAATATTTTTTTAGAGCTATTATTTATGAAATATTGATTAAATAAGGATTAAAATTTAGAAAAATTCCAGTGGGGCGCAAGGCGGAGGTGTCAGGTGGAAGTGGGGTGTGTGAGGGTGCGAGTGAGGATGTGTCACATTATATTTTGTTGAGATATTCATATATTGCGCAAACTCTTCTTGAGCATCCATTTTTAATTTCGTTTGCACATTTACGTTTATTATGATGAGATCTATAAAAGTAGATACATGCTAGATACATTTATTATTCAGGATGATCAAATTTTGCACCTAGGATAAAGTTTCAAATGTTACATTACAAAGTTTCAAAACTTGAATTGTAAAGGAATTACAAAGTTTTATTTTAGTTGTAGAAAGTTCATAGCATACCAGAACAAAGTTCCATAATTTTAAAAATAAAAATTTAAATTACTCATGGTTGGAATATTTAGGCAAGAAAACATTTGCTCAAAATCTCATAGATAGGTGTACGGTTTTCTTTCTCATTTCCAGAGAAGATATAGTCTTGAAGTTTAGTTATGAAACTAGGCTTAAGTTCATAACTATTGGTGGAAATAGGTTGAGCTGATGATGGGGGTTCTAATTGCATACTACCAGGAGCAGCGAATAGAAACATGGTTAGATTCTCCATTGTGAATAGAAATCATAATTCTAGTTTGATAAATCAGCTACCGTTCCCCGGCAACGGTGCTAGCAAACTTGTTGACACCAGGAGTGGCACACAGAATTAATCATAGGCGGAAGAGATGTCAATGTAGTCTTCACCTTAGAGTATTCCAAGGTTATCGAATCCACAAGGAACATTAAGTGATTTATGCTCCTAGAGGTTTGGATAACTACTAGATAGATAAGTTGTGATAATTGCAATTGTTGTTCAACAACTAATGATAGATCAGGTTCTCGTCTACTGTGAGCATACCCGCCCGGAATAGGAATTTGGTGGTAACCCAAATATCCATCAAGATAATAGAAAAAAGAATGGTTGGCCAACCTTTCTACCATCTCATCAATAAAGGGTAAAGGAAAATGATCCTTTTTAGTAGACATATTTAGTCTCCTATAATCTACACATTCTCCAGCATGTGACGGTACATTGAGGTATGAGTTCATTTTTGTCATTCATAATGATTGTCATTCCTCCTTTCTTTGGAACTACTTGCACCGGGCTCACCCATTCACTGTAAGGGACTGGATAGATAATGCCAGCATGAAGGAGTTTTAAGACTTCCTTCTTAACGACCTCACACATTGCGTTGTTAAGTCGCCGTTGGCATTCTCTCGAGGGTATTGAGTCAAGGTCTATAGGAATTCAGTGAGTGCAGAGAGTTGATCTTATCCCCTTTAGATCTTGAAGCGAGTAGCAAAAATAGAACGATGCCTTTCAGGACAATTGTGTCTATATTTTCCTCCTTTGACAGCTTGTCACTAGTGATGACAGGAGTCTTATGATTGTTGTTTAGGAAGACGTACTTCAGTCCAGTTGGTAAGGATTTAAGTTCTATCGAAGGTTGGGCTGGATGTTGTGTCCCATCTAAATGAAAAGGTTCGTCAGTCTCGGCCTCTTCTTCAATAAAATATTCAGATTCCTCCTCAAAATCAGGCTGGGCTGCTTCTTGAAAAGTAGCTGTTGTTGCCTTATCAAGGGGATCTGGATGTGGTGAGCTAAGGCACTTACTGCACAAAAGAGGGGAATTGTATATTCCTTTTTACCAATTTGGACATCAATTTGTCCCTTGGTAGCTCCTTTGGACACAAGCTTGGACCAAGGCTGTCCTAAAAAGATGTTGAAGGTGCCAGTATCGAAAATGTGGAAGTCCAGAAAAGAATCTACATCATCGAAAGAGGTAGAGACGATTTTTGCAATTCCTTGGCTTTCTATTATATTGCCATAGGGGTCTCTAAGAAATTCTGTTGATGGCATGAGATGGGCATTAGGGAAGTTTGCAGTTAGATAGGTGCTGGACATCATGTTAAGGCCAACAGTAGGGTCATAAAAGGGCTAAGATATCTCTCCCACCGATCTGACATTGCAGTGTATCTGACATGTTTTCTATGTGAAAAATATTCTTTGCTGTCTCAACCTTCAACATCCATTTGTGACTTGTGATGGCTGAGAGACCTTGCAAATTTCTTTGACACAGAGATTCATCGGGAGGATTAAAGATGGTTTGACATAAGGATTTGGTTGAGTAGGATAATTTGTGGCATTTCCAAAATCTTCAAACAAATCATACCCGATTTTTGTCAGAAATTCAAGGGGAGTTTTATCCTCTTCTTCCTTTGGAAATTCTTCCACGGACTTAGGTGGATCTGGAGAAGATTCTTCTACAGGGGGTTAGGATTTTGGCTTCTATGGTCACTAATTCTTAGGGGAATTCATCATGGACACCGGTGTATGGTGTGTTCTCTAAAATGTTGTTGAGAACTTCATTACCACCGAGTGCGGACAGATGAAGGAATGACCCACCTGATGCTATATCAAGGTAGTGGGCATCTTGCTTTTCCAATCCAGCATAGAAATGTTGTAGTAGCATATGACGGAGATGGCCAAATCTGGTCTCGAGTTAATTAAGTCGGTAAAATGAGCCCATGCGGTGCCTAAGGTTTCATTCTCTCCTTGTCAGAAAGTGAGAACCTCGACTCGCAATAGAACTACTCGGAGTATAGGAATGAAGGCTAAGGTGAACTTAGTTCGTAAAACATCCCATTCTCCATTAGCACTTTCTATGTTTCAAGTGTGCCATAGTTTGGCTGCTCCCATTAGAGTAAATGGAAACAACTTCCACTTAAGGGTTTCAGATGTCATGCCTGCAATATTTAAGCAAGAACACATTGCCCAAAATCTTGTAGATGGGTGTATGAGTTTTTCTTTGTCATTTCTAGAGAAGATATGCTCTTGAACATTAGTTATGAAACTAAACTTAAGTTCATAACTATCGATGGAATTAGGTTGAGCTGATGATGGGGGTTATAATCACGTACTATGAGGAGCAGTGAATAGAAACATGGTTAGATTCACCATTGTGAATAGAAATCCTAATTCTAGTATGATAAATCAGCTACCATTCCCCAGCAACGACGCCAAAAAACTTGTTGACACCAGGGGTGGCACACGAAATTAACCGCAAGCGTACGGCTATCAATGTAGTATTTACCTTAGAGTATTGCAATGTCATCGAATCCACAGGGAACATGAAGTGATTTATGCTCCTAGACGTCTGGATAACTGCTGGATAGATAAGTTATGATAATTACGATTACTGTTGAATAAGTAACGATAGATTAGGTTCTCATCTCCTGTGAGCGTACCCGCTCGAAACTCACCTCAGCAGATGGTTTCGGCACTAAGTACCTGGAGCTCTACTTACTAAACCCAACGTGGTGGACTCTAGAGAAGACAATCACCACTTATCCTACCACACTTTCAGAGGTCTAGCCGTTTTCACAGGCAAGCTATAGCCTATGTACCACGCTTAATCTATAAATTCCTACTCTAGTTTTGATCCTAGAACTAGAGCACCCTAACCATGTGGTGAAACAAGTAAACAAGAATGATAAATCAATACTCAAAGTAAACAGGGGAACTTTATTACCACAAAGAAGCACAAAGTTACAAGGAAGAAGTTGCCGACAATCCCGGCTCCTTCTCCAGCTCAGAAGTTGCCGATAGACCCGGCTTCTTCTCCAGCTCTTCCTCTTCAACTCAAGATACGCACTACTTTACATTGTATCTGGGAGGCTCTCTATATCTTCTTCTATTATTCTCTAATTCTACTTCCTCTAAAGGAACCGAGATGGCCCTATTTATAGTGTACCAAAACCAAGGGGGTACTTGTAGGTGTCCTGGAGGTCAGTGGCTGTGGACCTGAGGGCGGGCACCACCAAGGTGAGGGCGGGCGCCGTCCACGTGGCACCGCCTCATGATCCAACGATGATGGCTTGCTTCCTTTGGTCGGTTACACAACAGGTGTGTTGGTTTGGAGTCGGTGTGAGGTCGGTTTGTACCGACTTTGACTCTCCAAGTGAATGACGGTGGCCCCATGGATCCGTGTCACATCTATTGAGTGCCATCAGACCAAACCTTACTTAGATTGATGGTGTAGAAGTCGTAGAAGGTTGATCACACGGATCCTTGACGTGGAAGAGTCGGTTTCGGAGGTGGGTGCCACCAGCACGGGGGCGGGGGCCCCCAAGTGAGGGCGGGCGCCCTGGCTCCCAGCTCGGTTGTTGCTCTATCACGTCCCACACATCTGTTTTGTTCCATTTATGACCTTTTTAGGTGTTTTTCCTGCAATCAATTATAATTTCCATGTACAAGTGGAACCTAGTGAAATTCAATATACGAAACGTCACTTTTTAGTTGATTCTATCTTTTGGCATGCTATGTTGATGGCAATTTAAGGTGTTAGTGGTCATAATCAATGTCATAGTTCAAAGTTTCATAATTATGAGTGTAAAGTTCTGAAGTAGCAATACAATGTTTACCATGTGGTAGTTCAAAGTTTAAAAATCCTAAGTCTTAAGCTTTTTAAGCTAGTAGTATAAATTTGTGTGATATATAAGTTTGTAAGTTTTGAATTTAGATAAAAATGTATGTCGGGTGTTGCTCTTATGTTTTTTTTATTGATTCAATCAAGTAATCTCATAGTAAATTTTACGGAGGATAATGTCAAGTTTGTATATACTAGTTTTGCATTCATATAGATGTGAAATCATCCCTCCGTCCATCTTATCTCCCACGTACACATTATCAAAAAGAAAAAAACTAGCTTTGAGAATTGAAATAGTGTATCGTAAAGAAATAAAAAATCTTGTTTCCTGGCCCATAAATCACGTCCTTGCACTTCTCAGTCCCCCATGCGTGCCACTACAGATTCCAGTGGGCGCGTGTCGCTATCTACTGCCAGCGCACGCACGCTCAGTAGGTGGCCCGGTGACGTCATGCAAGTCCACGCGATGGTTGCTGTCTTCTCCTGCAGAATGTAAGCAACCCTACTGTGGTCCATTTCTAGTTGTGGGATTTGGGAATACCCAGAAACAACTTCTGGAGTATTATGACACTACACTCTAAAAAGAACACATCATCAGAGAACGCGGAAGCAACGAACAATTTAAGTTTTACATTAAATTAAGTCTTCTATGATGACGTAAAGAAATACATCTTCGATGACAACCAGCAAAGGTCTCGAATGAAGTTTTACATTAATTTGTGGCAACAATAGTGTTTGTTTGAAGTTTATGCCAACATGTATGCAGGCATGTTGCCACACTCATCCCACCAAGCATCCTTGAAGCTCATGTACTTGAGATGGGAGAACTAGCATATGAGGTTTAAAGAAACCTTAGCAAGCAAACTACTTTAACAATGCTATTCAGATCATAGTGTGACGAAACCATAAATTTTAAATAACCGGGTAGTGGAAACATCAAAACTTCAACATCGAACACTTCATAAGTCTATATTCATAATGCAAATATCAATGGTGCAATTAATGCAATGCATGACTTCACTTCTACCCACATGTGAGAGAGAATGATGGCTGCAACCACATTGCTTATTTCAACAAGTGTTATTGTACTGGTACTTACTACACTAATTCAAATGTGTTTCACCAAAAAAGTGCAAATGCAAATCCTGCATGCGTGCACTTCACATACTTCATAATTCAATAGTAATACCACAATATATCACATAACTTACTTCAAAGTAATGTAGTACTACTTCAAAGTTCATATTATATAGGTAGTGTGAGGTACTGAAATTTAGTTGTGGCAAGTAAAACAATAGAGTTGAAGCATGTGGACCATATCTCCATATTTACATACCTTTACCAACGATCAAGAGAAATCAAGATATTCTCTGGACACAAACCACTTCATCACAAGCCAACCTCAGTACCAACATCATACTATATACAACCAATTGAAAACTAGAACACGCCCCAAATCAGATATTCATGCTTTTACCGTCATGCTATTATTCATGATAATAGCTCTGTCTCTTCTCTTTTTCATAGACATTTAACTATACATTAAAAAATCTTAAAATCTACATAATAATAGAAAGCTCCATTAGCTACAGCTTTGGTATAATATGATGAATAAAGTCTGTCATGGTCCCTAAACTTGTACTACTATGTCATTTCAGTCCCTATACTCGTATATTGACCATTAGGTCCTCAAACTAAATCATTTGTGTCATCTTGACCCCTAAACTTGTTTAGCTATGCCATCCCGTTCTGTAAACTTTAAAGTCACCCATTTAGGTCCTCAAACTTGTTCTGTTTTATAGATCTCGTCGATAGCTACAATTTTGACATAATGTATGTCTTCATTCGAGCTCATATGAAAAAGTTTAAATTATTTTTATATAGAGTTTTAGATCACCCTGTTTTGACTTAGATGAGACTCAAAACTAAATTTAGGATCGGATGACACAACTGATTAAGTTTGATGACCTAAACGGTTGTTTTCGAAGTTTAGGGACCGAGATGACACAAAACGAACAAGTTTGAGGACCTAAATGGTTGATTTGCAAGTTTAGGGGCCGAGATGACACGACTGTACAATTTTAGGGACTAGTGGTGGATTTTACTGTAATCAGATTCAGTATAAGAGAACTCCAAGATAGCATAAATATCCTCTTAATTAAACTCTATGTTATTATTTTGCAAATAGAATAGACCCATTCTCTATTCATCAAGATGATTAGAGTCTATCAAATTGTGTCACAAGGGTGATAGCAGGGAGCCCTAGTGCAAGGACTGAGGATGCGCTTAGAGGGGGTGAATAGGCGTTTTTCAAAGCTCATACTTATAAAGCGGAAACAATTTAGAACCGATTAAAAAACTCTTCACAAAAAGAGATAAACACAAATATACAAGATCAGAGAGAACATCAGAATTAACAATACTAGTATCCCCAACACCTGCACCACAAAGAGTGTGAGATCAATATACCGGTCTCTGCACAAATCATGAATACCGGATGTGTCCGATTTTAATCGGGACGTGTCCGGGATTCACGGGCAGAGGAGGACTAGCTCCTTTTACTCTCTAACTTCTTTCTCAACCTACATGTACCTAATATAATACATATCTACAGCTTATACCCTTCAAAACAGACTCAACAACAGATATAGCACAAATATCAAAAGTAATGCAAAGAGAGGAGACATATTTGTTTTTTCGAAGTTCGGACTCCGTCGAGTCCTACTTTCCGTTGAGGAGCTGCAAAGACCCAAAGATTCCTTCTAGAGGATACCACAAAGGTCACTCTAGCTAGAGTCTTCCAACTCCTTATCTTTGGGTTCCTCCTAGAGGATACCACAAAGGTCACTCTAGCTGGAGTGTATTTTAACTCCTTTCCCTCCTTCACTAGATGACTTTTTTCCTTTCGGTGGTGAAATCAATCCGGATTAGATCCTAATCTACTGCTTAACGGGGTCCAAGATTGTCTTGTCAGCCATAGTCTCCTGCATAGGCTCCTGGGTGAAGAGCTTGGTTTCGAGATCGGCAACAATATCGGTCATGAACGATGTGTTGGAGGAGCGGACTTGTTGCTGGAGGAAGTCACGTCATGCTTTCTCCATGGCGTGCTTGGTGGTGATCTCCATGTCGACGACGATGTCCTCTTTCTGGTGTTCATTCTGCTTTGCTTCATCGATGCCTTCCTTCTCGGTTGATGGCGAGATGACTGCCGACATTGATGAGCTTTTAGGGCATCTCATCGAGCTTGGCGAGGAATTTGGATGTGAACTGCTAGAAAAGCTTTGTCGCAGTCATGGTCGTGGCCGAAGGATCGGATTGGATTGCTGATACCAGTTGTCACAAGTTTGATGGCAGGGAGCCCTAGAGGGGCGGTGGCTATGGAGGAGATGGTGGCATGGGGATGGCAAGGGCTGCCGGTCTCGTGGCCGCAGCGGTGGCGTCGCTAGAGGCGGCGCCCTAGGGTTAGGAGGAGACGGTGGCATAGGTGCTGGGGAGAGGGAGATGGAGAGAGAGTGAGAGTGAGAGAGAGCTTGAGAGCTGGAGACCTAGGGGTATCAGTCTTTTGACTATTCCTTTCCAGTCTTTTGACTATTCCTTTCTTACGATACAACAATTACATAGCTCCTTATATTTGTAGTCCTGAGATGACTTAGCCTGTAAGTAATCTAAATGACCTAACCTACCGCGACGAAAGCGGGAGTGACGGCGGCGGCGCTGCGAAGACCACGCGCCCTGCCCTCCAGGTGGCATGCATGGCTAGTCCAAGCACCCTCTTGGCCCTGCAGCCGGGCTATGCCCATCAGGCGTGTGACAAATTAATTGTCATATATATATATAGGAAATTCCTTTCCACATGTACGTGTAGCTACTCCGACTGCCAGTTACTTACGCGAGCGTCCCCGCGCACGGACCAATTAACGGGCCGATTGACGTCGTTATTTCGGCGTATATCGGGTAGCGAGAAGTGGACCCGATAGCATTCTCTATTTTTTTTTGTCTTGTTTAGTTCCTCAAATTCACCTTCAAATTTCACTATACAGAATTTCTATTTCCCATCACATCAAAATACCGGCAAATATATGAAGTACTAAATATAAATAAAATAAAAAACTAATTACGTAGTTTTGTTATACTTTACGAGACGAACGCTTTGAGTCTAATTAATCAATGTTTGAATAATTATTATGAAATAAAAATAAAATTACTACAGTGCACCGGCACTGTACAAACGCCGAATCGGCCGCAAATGAAGCTGCCAGAGCAGAGAGACTACTACACGCATGTGGCGCCAACAGAGTTTGTTTCACGCAAGAAACATATCATCCAAAGCTACCTCAGGTGATCAGATTGGTTTCAGATCCAGATTTCTATGCCAAGCACACAACCCAGTTGCCCTCTCCATATCTATCTCTGTGAGTTGCATCCTAGTTTGTCATCGAGTGTGTCCTTTTTTTGCGTAATAATGTTTGTCATCTCTGTGGTTTGCCTAAAAGTTCGTGTTTAATTTGTATGTGTGTTAATAATTGGTGGATTCTGGTTGCCATGAGGAAACCAAGCTATATGTGTATGTATGTGAAGTTATGAACTAGTGTCCTGAGAAGTCTGAACAAACTTGTACTCATATTGTAATTTGCAACGGTTAATGTTACTCTGTTCTTGTAATTTATTTATGTTGCGAGCTTGTTGTTGATTGCCCCTGAGCCCTGAGGTGCCTAATATAATGATATTTTCTTGTCTCTGTCCTTTTTTAGTTGGCTGGGAACTCCAGTAGGAATCTGTTATTGACGAACTACATAAGGCAGTAGGCCTACTAGCATATTGAAAGCTAGGTGTCCAATTCCAATATCCTTCATGTCTCTTCTGACTTCTCTGACCGTACACGAAAACAGGGGAGACATTAGATAAGCAGAAAAGAGTTGTCATTCAGTTTGTGGCAGGGTTGTGCTTCATTCCTTTCCTCCAGGATGCTTTTTATGAACACAAAAAATATTATCCCTGCAGAATGACTGCCACCTTATCTAGTTTTCATCAATATGTTGCCCGTAGTTGAGAACAGAGGCCTTGGTTAGTTCCATGCCGAATTAGCATTCTGCACAGTGTCACGTTAAATTAGTGCACTGTAACATTTCGTTTGTATTTGGTAAAAATTATTCAAACTTTAACTAGTTAGGCTTAGAATGTTCATCTCGTAAAGTACAACAAAACTGTGTAATTAGTTTTTGATTTCATATACATTTAGTACTCCATGTATATGCTGGTATTTTAATATGACGATGAATAAGAATTCTACATAGTGAATTTAGTGGCCAATTTAGAGATCTAAATAAGACCAAAGAGTCTTATTCAGAACCAAGCAGTTGGAGTAAAGGAGCGGTGAAGGTGCGTTAAAAAGGATTCTGGCCAGAGGATAAAGCTGGATGGTGGTTACAGGTGACGTGATCAAGAGGATCACTTTGGCAGTGATGAATCCCCTTGAACTTTGTGCTTCTGCACGAGAAGAAAAACACACACAGGAAAATAACAGCAGGATCACTGTGGCATTGATGTATTGTCTTCAACCTTGAGCTTCCGCAGTTCTCGAGCCTCTGCCTTGGAGCAGCCCAACAACGGCTTTGATGTCACCTCTGCCACCCAGGTTGTCAAGAAACTCGTCGGTCTCGGTCCTTGGGTGAAGGGACGAAGTATGGAGCAGCAATCCGCGGCGGTGGCGGCTCTTTTCGTCATTCATGGTGACAACGTGCCGAAAGGAATGAAGTCAGAAGAGCACATAGAAGGACTCTACATAGAAGAACATATATAACCCAACGCAGTTGCTGCGAGTTCTTTCGGCACATACAAGGACTCAATCAACCATATGTAGATAACGATTGACTGATACTCCTATATATGTTTTTTTTTCCTTGGTAATATTTATAACTTCACACTGTATTTTGTCTCCTCTGTTCCTTCGCTAGATTCTAGCGGCAGATGATGCTAACCACACAAAAAATGCTGCATCGTGCATGGTTTCTGTTTTTTTTTTGCCTTTCAGATCTTTTATGATATTTGAAATTACTTCCTATTGTCTCCATCGTCTCCGCAAAATGTTAAGGCCTTGTTTAGATCGTGGAAAAAAATAAATCCGATAAATAGTATCACTTTCGTCTTATTTGACAAATATTGTCCGATCGTGGACCAACTAAACTCAAAAGATTCATCTCGTGATTTTTAATTAAACTGTATAATTAGTTATTTTTTTTATTTATATTTAATGCTCTATACAATCAGCTAAATACTGATGTGATAGAAAAAGAGTGAAAAAATTATAACTTTTAAAGGATCTAAATATGGCCTAAACTTTTATTACTAAAAGGTACACAGCTGTCACCGATCCATCCCCGACCCCGTCGCTCGTCTCCTCCCTAACTCGCGCACCCTTCCCTCCCTAACCATGGCGGCCGGCGGCGTGGGCCTTCCTTCCCTCCGGCGCGACGCCCTTCCCTTTCCTCCTTCCCTGAGCACCGCGCGCGGCGTCGCGCCGTCCCTGCCCCACCGAAGCCTAGCCATCCTGCGCCGGATTTGGAGGTCGCGATTCCCTCGTCCTCCTCGCCCTCGCCAAAGCCGCCGGCGCCGCCGTCCTCGCGCTCGCCAAGGCCGCGTCACTCCGCCGGCGCACCTGCCCCACCGCTGGCCTTCGTCGTCAATCATCGCTGCCACCGAGCCTGCCGCTTCTGCCACCTTCCCGGCTCGCCGCCGTCCCTGCCCCGCCGGCGCTTTCCCCGTGCCCCAGCTTGGCTCGTGGCCCCTGTGTCCCTGTCCTCGTCCCCGTGGAGAACTCTCTGATCGGGATCCGATCGAGCTCCAATCGCAGAAGGCCAAGGTTCGGGTCCTCTGTACTTGTTTTGCTTTTGATTTATCTCATATAACTTGAATTCGGAATGCAGCAATGCATTTGTTTCCAGTGTATGATCCAGGCACTTAACATCCTGTGTAGTGATTGTTAGAGAGAGAAAAAGATTTAGGCTACAAAATGTTCACAGACATTAGTTGCCGGTTATTTGTTTCTGTCAAGCTCAGTTTCGGTCACTCTATGTGCAGCCAGAGTCAAGAGTCAGACATGAGTTTTGGTACTTTGTACCTCAAGTAATTTGACTTGTTACTCAACAATTTAAGTTGGGCTAGTTTAAGATTGTCTGCTTCTTCTGCATAAAATTGAATCATCCTTTGACTTGACTGCTTCTGAAATTTGGGATAGCATGAGCATGAGAGTGAAATAATTGGTCCTTTGTCTATTTTGTGAACCATATCACCAATCAATACAATCATTACTCCAGACCTGCCAACCAAAGCTTTTAAATAGAAAAGATGACATAATAAATAAATAAGTGTTTGCATTAAGCTAGGTTGTCTCTAAATTACAGGATACTGTAATATATATCTGTAGTGTCCAGTGTTTTACATGACCTATTGCTTATGATATATTCTCAGCCTATGCACTTTAGTAACATATCATTTGTCGTCAATGGGCCCTTTGTTACAGTCATCACAAATCTAGCCATATGGTGTTTGAGAAAGCTGCTTACCTGTGATAGTATGTATTACTCCTTGAAAATCTGTAATGCCTCAAGTCCTGAAATACAAACGAGTTTCTGTTTGGTTGTGTTATAGAGTTAGGTGTATTTGATTCTTTGAAATGGATGAGCCTCTAGCACTGCATTCTGCAGATTCTAGCACTCTTGCTGTGGCCGTGCGTGGCTGTGTGATGGTCGTCGGTGGCCTGCCTATGTTTGCGTGCTGATGGCCGGCAGATTAAATTTGAGGCTTCATTGAACCTATAATTCAGCATTATTAGGAATTTTTTATCTTGCAATTCAGTGAATACATGTGTTCACTGAACCTCCTAAGTGTGCAAGCATGATTCTGTAGCCAAATTAGTATCTAAAGGGATCCCTTCCCATCAGATTAACTCTTTTTATTTTTGCAGGTTTTGCTTGGTCAATCTGATACAATATGAATAAGATGGCAATTGAACAGAAGTTTCCAAAATCACTTCTGAATTGTCCAAAATCACTTCTGAAATTCGCATAGTGGCAGCTTAATTTTTTTTATTTTTTAATGACAACTTTCAAGCTGTTGCCAATTGCCATAATAAAAGCAAATTGAGCTGCCAAAAGAGCAACATAATAGTTTTTTTTGAATTTATTTATATTTTAGCAAAAAATACATTTCGGGCTGCACGCACCGCTCAACTGCGTACCTTCTAAGTGCTGCTCTGGTCCTCCTTGTATGCCTCTCCCTCGGTCTACAACGTGCCTAGAGCAGTGAGGTGGTGCTAAAACTGCTAATGCGCCCCACGAAGAGAACACAATGACTGAGACTAGCCCAGAAGTGCGGCCCATGCAGAGCGCGTGGCGGCCCAGGAGGGTAGGAGTGCGCCACGAGCACCGTACATTGACGCCGTGACGCGGTCCCACGTCGAGGTTCTATGTAGGTGAGTTCTTTTTTTTCCCTAAAAAAAGGGTGAGTTTTTTTTGTGCTACAAAAAAGGTAGGTGAGTTTTTTTGCTTTTGCTTTTATTGTTCCTTTTTCTTCATGTTATTTTATAATTTTATTTTTTTATTTTTTTATTTTATTTATTTGTTTATTTCATTATAGGGTGGTGGTTAGTAGGTTACTAAGACAAAACATGAGAGCTAGCAGTCTCGGTTGACTTGTTATCGCGTGACACCTCACTCGGACAAGACATGTGAGTAGTCAATTGACTTGTTATAGCGTGGTAGCTAGTGGGTCACTGGGACAAAACCGGGAGTTAGTTATCAAGTGGCTATTAGTTCACTTGGATAAGATGCGAGAGTGGTTGGTTGACTTGTTATTGCATAGCGACTATAAGTTAACTCGGACACGACATGAGAGTGGTCATTTGACTTGTTATCGCACGTGGGTCAGTAGTGGCCACTTCTCTCCGACCCCTGGAATAGATCATGAGCCCTTAAATTATAAGATTCCAACCAACCTATTAACTCGTATGAGTATCCTTGGCTCATAGAGTCCCCTTTCTTCTAGCCACTTGCACACATTCTCGTACACTCTACTCTCTCTAGAGGCTTGAGCTTTCCTTAGAAGCTCTCTTTCTCGACCAAAGCTTGTGGCCATCTGCCCGTGGCTCACTGGAGATGGCGCGCGCGGCGTGTTGCCCTGTAGGTTGCCGGCTACTGCTTCTGCGTCCTGGATCACTGCGTGGCGCCTCGACTAGGGTCAGAAAGTGGGCACCAGCGGACGAAAGGCGCACTCTGCCGTGTGGCTGCTGGGCCGATGTTGGCCACCCTGCCCCTAACCCTAGACAGTAGGTGACAGGGATTCACAAAGTCAAAGTCGCAGGCGCCGATTCAGCGATTCGGGAAAACAGGAGGCTGGATCCGCCTCCGCCCTAGCGGCAGGTCCGCCCGTGGCTGCCGCCGCGGGGTGAACAACGGTGGCCGTCTGGCTGATGTGGTGGTATCGATGCCGTTGTCGACATCACCCTCGCCCTGGCATGCCGCCGCAAGCGCTGCCTCCCTCGTCCTCACCACGCCCTCACCCAACGGCGGCCGCGTCGCCCATCCATGACTCCTAGCTTCGGACGGCGGCACGATGAACCCGAACAAGTTTTTATTTAATTAACAAGAAGATAAGATATCCATTTGACTATCATACACCCTAACTATACTATTCAAAACATCAGTTTTGTATTTATGAAGTTACCGTTTTGCCCTTGATTAAAAAAAGAATTGTGAAAACGGAATTGCCCCTCATTTATTTGGAATCGCCTCCTCCTCAGTTTTAGAGGCGATGGGAGGCGAATTGGCGCATATGGTCCACCGATCATAGACACATCAATTGGCTCCCGTCGTCTCCTCCCAATCGCCTCTCATCGCTTTCAATCTTTCTAGCCATCGGATCGGTCGCTGTGAGCCATCCAAATTCTCCACAAGTATTGTAAAAAATCTCTCGTATCACAAGTTTGACTCGATTTATAGAAAGTACGTGGAATATTTATATCTCTAAATAAATTTTTTAAAAAACTAAACGTAAAGATCTTTCCAATGATACTAATTACTTAGCATAAATGTTTATATATTTTAATATATAATTAATTAAAGTTATTTTTTGGGAAGCGAGACTAACACTTATTTTAAAACGGATAGAGTAGTAGGGACGAAAGACACAGCCATGCCCAATTGCCCGGGCAGGCTATCAATACCCTAATCCAGGTATCATCCATCAAAACCTGCAGCGCGCTTTTTTTTTTACTGTGATTGGCACGATTTTAATTAATCTCCCGTACACGCACACACGCTCGTGATCCCCAACAGGCAGGCTACAGCTCTATGGCACGCCAATTTTTCTATTCCCTCTGTTTTAAATTAACTGATATTTTCGGTTCTCGTGCCATAAGTTTAATTCGATTTATATAAAATACGTACAACATTTATATCTCTAAATAAATTTATTAAAAAACTAGATTCAAAAATCTTTCTAATGATACTAATTATATATTATAAATATTAATATTTTTTAATATATAATTATCGGTATTTTTTTCTCGGAAAGCTCGATAAACATTTTGAAACGGAAGAAAATACACGGAAAACATTCATCGACCGTAAGATTCTGCTCGGAGCAACACGATATCCTGGGCGGCTTAGCTGAGTCCTGGCTGGGCTGTCCAGGAGACCGGCCCGCGCCCGTGAAAACCGGCTTAGCCGGGTGTCAGGCCGGCCTAGCCGGTCAGAGGTCGATTCCGAACTGATTTGTTCATAAATCGTGTTTTGGCAAGTTTTAAATATGAAAAATTTGGAGACCACGTGTTGGAGTTATTTTCTACTGAGATAAGACCACTCTCTCCACTCCCTCTATATATACGAGAGGATTATGGCCGATTAATCCCATCCAATCAATCGAACAAAAAATCAATCTATCATTTATTTTACATATTTTCTCTCCTCAACCCTTCTACCTGCTGTCCAGTGCTTCTCTCCATGAGATTTATTAGCATCTTAGGCGGCCTTGCTGGTCCTAAGAGATCCTCCATGTGCTTCCTCCTGACGGATCCTTTCGGAGGTGATTCGGGAGCCGTTTCAGCCATACACGAGCTCTACATCGGCCTTTTTTATCTCTAGATCGGTTTGGCCGATTACGTTGCGTATTTGCTGCGTTGTAGGTTGTAGAGACAACCTCCTTGGCCGTCCAAAGCCCGTTGGTGTGTTGGCATGATCGCGAATTGGCATCAACAGTAAGTTATTGCTACAATGATGGGCTCAATTTAATTTTTGTTGTTCACTGGGAAGCTACTAATCTGTCCCGCCCAGCAGGTCATAATCCAAGGGTTTAAGAGCTACGGAGAGGAGGTTTCGACAGAGCCGTTCAGCCGCAAAGTTAACGTCATTGGTAAATAATCCCTGTAGTACTGATTAGGTTTTTTCCTTCATGAGCGTGGCCTTGTGGTTAGGTTGTTGTGCCATGCTAACCAACCGATATCTAATTGAAAAAAATGCACTGCCGGTCTGCCACAAGTCATTCACACAGCAATCTCCATCCATGCACCTCTGTGGCCTATAATGGATAAATATTCGAAATAAATGCGGGACAGAATTAAATTCGGAATAAATGCTCATTAATTCATCAGAAACCATGTCCACAACAATGCCTCTCACCGGTGTACAATTATCAGAGAATACATAGGCAAGGGTATGGTAGTAATTCCGCATATATATGATGACCAACCATGATCGGCGATGCTTCGAGTGAGGGTTTGTCGATGGCCACGTGAACTGTCGCCTGCAGAGATTCCTTGGACCTCATCCGAGTCATCATTCCTGCTAAAACAAAAAATGCGAAGGTTATACCAGCAATCATCCTCCTGCCCACATACATGCGTGGAGGTTACATCATTGGTTAACTCGACCACCACGATCGTAAACTCGATACTTCGTTTTGTAAGCTGAAATTTCGCTGAAAATTTTTGCACTTTTAGCGTCTGTCCCATTTTCCTGGCAATGTGCATATCCTCTGCTTTGGTTAGTGTAGCGCCCTGGCGTGTGTCATTTTTTTGGGCGGCTAGCTAGTACCATACATCATGTACCTCTGGAAGTCGATTTCCACGGAGTAGGCCATTTTTTAGGGCCAAAAAAAAAAATTCCAATGACAGATTTATTAGATTCAGCTGCCTCTGAAAGAAAAAATAGAGGCGCCTATAGAAATCGTCTGACACTAGTGGCACGCTCAACTGAACACCAAACCACGAAACATATTGATTAACTCAATCTGACACTTTCTCTTTAGTTGCCTTATTGATATTAACCTTTACTTTAGCTAGAAGCAGTTCGCTCCTTGCTTTTGGAATCAGTGCCATGGAAACCTGAAAAGATATCGGAATGCATTCCTTGCTTCCTTTAAAAGGCAAAGGCATCCAAGCTGGCCTGCTGCTTCTTGCACTGGGTCGAGTGCTTGCACATATATAATTGCTCTATCTATGAGCGCAGACATATTCGTGCAAACTACTCATCGCCGATCCTTCTCCGATCTGTTCATTTCTAATCTCTTCGTTAAGGTTATCATATCGTATTACCAAGTGGGTTGCCTGCCTAGCTGAAAGTAATAACAATGCTGAGTCATCAAAATATAATAATCAAGGTGCATACACTACTTCATGTTAAGGCCAACCTTACAGTTAATATATACAATACATTTTTCTTGCATGACTTTTTTGGGTAATTTTTTGTAGCGTTGGGCCCAACCAGCTTAGTCAATCCATTTCATTGTGATTGTGTTAGCCTGTCGGTCGGAAAAGAAGGATGCAGGTGTCACTAGCAGAGAAATGGCTTTTGAATCAGAGCTTTAGTCCCGGCTATTTTTGGGCCTGGGATTAAAAACTTAGTTAATCCCGGTTGGTCTCACCAACCGGGACTAAATCCCCTCCCAACGGCTCCAGCAGCAGCTTTTGCAGACCGGTGGTAGGTGAGATTTTTTTAGTTCCGGTTGGTAGCTCCAACCGGGACTAAAGAGCCATCTATAGTCCCGGTTGCAGCTGCCAGCCGAGACTAGACATTTAGGCCTGGTTTGTG
The DNA here is from genome assembly GCA_023333625.1 of Bothriochloa decipiens. NCBI lineage: Eukaryota > Viridiplantae > Streptophyta > Magnoliopsida > Poales > Poaceae > Bothriochloa > Bothriochloa decipiens. The sequence continues at coordinate 45,002,694 of CM041636.1, read as the reverse complement.
GCACAAACCGAGACTAGAGGTACCTCTAGTCTGGGTTCTAGCTACAAACCGGGACTAAGAGTCCCTGCCTATATACCACCTTTCTTCTTCCCCCATCTCGAGCCATTTGCAGCTCTCTGTTCTTGCTCATTGCCAGCACGTCTTCTTCATCCTCTTCGGCCATCTTTGATTTTTATTAACTCCCCCTTTTTTCGGTTGTAAAGGTTAGAAACTTCATCCTCTTATGATTCATCCATGTCATTTCTCATTTCGTGGTCTAGAAAAAGAGGATTTGTGGTTTTTTAGAATGGAAACAAATAGTGATGTTTCTTGATTTGTATGCCATTTTAGCTCAAAATTGCTTGCTAGTTGCATAGTTGGATGAAGAAAGCTATAGTAGTTCATGGAAACTAGCTTCAGTGCACCTTTGATTGCTAGTATATATAATGCATGGTGGCATAAATTAGGAATTACATATATAATTATATATTAATGGCTCATTTCAATTTCATGGTGGCTTTAATTTATATATTCATAAATTAGAAATTTAAAATAGTTGATGAAAATGAGTATAGTGAGTAGATGGTGAATGATTCCGGTTCCTCGGTCTCGTCTCAACCTAGGCGACTGAGGCCGGATCTCCCGCTCGTTCCGTGCGGCAAGTGTAAGAAGAAGACTATGCAGGAGTCCGAGTGAGGAAGGAGGGTCCAAACAATGGTCGTATCTTCTACACATGTCCAGATCGCAACGTGAGTTGTTTATTTTGTCATGTTACTTATATTATGGTTTGCGGCCATTTATCATGATGATTTTGGTTAACAGTCTTCTCATTTATGTTGTGTAATTTCAGTGGGATGGCACAGGATCATACAAGGGATGGTACTGGGAGGAAGCGTATGTGACTCGCATAAAAGAGTATGTTGCAGATCAGGAGGCATTAGCAGCAGATGAGAGTGCAGGTGTGGATGATGATGTGGTGTGAGCCAGCATAAGAAGCAGGCGACTATTGCACCTTACGAGGAGGCTGCCAGTGTGGATAATAAGCCAGTGAGCAAGGAGGAGAAACTCATTGATGATCTGTCTGTTTTAGTTAGAATTGGTCGTGAAATCCTTTTTGTGTTGAAGTGCATTGTAGGTTTATTACTTTGTCTAGTGATAGTTGGGGTTATGCACATTTGTATATAGGATGGAATAAAATCATGTTTTTAGTGTAATCATGTTGAATGATGGAGACTAATTTGGGATCTATTTTGATGTGGTGTATGTGTCATGTAATGCAGATGAATCAACAATGGATGTACAGCTCTGACCGCTGCTCCTCAGAGTTCATGACGGGCGTGCATGGTTTCCTAAATGTGGCCAGGGCAAACATGCAGAATGGTTTTATGTCATGCCCATGTGTCATATGCAGGAACGAGAGGGATTATTCTTGCTCAAAGGTCCTTCAAGAACACCTATTTAGGTCAGGTTTCATGCCAAACTGTATTTGTTGGACTAAGCACGGAAAATGCGGTGTTGTAATGGAAGAAGACGAAGAAGAAGAAGGGGATGACAACAATATTATTCGTGGCCTCGCTGAATACACTGATGCCTTTGGTGACACTACAATGGGAGAAGATGAAGAAGAGGTAGTAGCGGAAGATGAGATTCCCAACAATCTTGGTCAGGCCATCCGTGACGCACAGAGAGATTGTGAAGTCGAAAAGGAGAAGAAAAAGTTTGACCGCATGCTTGAGGATCACAAGAAATTGTTATACTCAACTTGTGAAGAGGGGCAGAAAAAGTTAGGTACCACACTTGAATTGCTAAAATGAAAGGCAAAGAATGGTGTCTTAGACAAGGGGTTTGGGGAGTTATTGAGTATCCAAAAGAAGATGCTTCTGAAGGATAATGAGTTGCCCGCCACGACATATGAAGCAAAACAGATCCTTTGCCCTTTGGGATTAGAAATCAAGAAGATAGATGCGTTCCCTAATGATTGCATCCTCTACTGCAGCGAGGCACTGGAGACATTGGATGAATGTCCGGTATGCCATGCATCGTGGTATAAGAGCAGGCAAGATGACCTTGGTGATGTTGAGAGGGAGGCCAACAAACAACATCCCAAAAAGAGAATCCCTGCCAAGGTGATGTGGTATGCTCCTATAATACCATGCTTGAAACATTTGTTTAGAAACAAAGATCATGCAAAGTTGCTGCGCTGGCACAAAGAAGACCGTAAGGTAGACAATATGATAAGACACCCTGCTGATGGGTCCCAGTGGAGAGCAATAGACGGAGAGTTCCCTAACTTTGCAGAAGACGCAAGAAACCTAAGGTTTGCTTTGAGTACGGATTGCATGAATCCTTTCGGGGAGCATAGCAACGGTCATAGCACTTGGCCCATAACTCTATATATCTACAACCTTCCACCATGGCTGTGCATGAAGCTAAAGTTCAATATGATGCCAGTGCTCATCCAAGGACTAAAGCAACCTGGCAACGACATTGATGTGTACCTGAGGCCATTAGTTGATGAACTTCTAGAGTTATTGAAGAGCGAAGGTATACGTGTGTGGGATGAGTACAAACAAGAACACTTTAACCTGCGAGCGTTGTTGTTCGTTACAATCAATGACTGGCCGGTTCATAGTAATCTTTCAGGACAGTCAAACAAGGGATATAATGCATGCACACATTGTTTCAATGACATTAGATGTGTATTCTTGAAAATATGTTGAAAGGTCAAGTACTTGGACTATCGTTTTTTTCTTCCAACAACTCACATCCTAAGAAAGAAAAGCAAGCATTACAAAGGTAAGGAAAATCATTGACAGAAGCCTGATAATCATAGTGGCAAGGTTGTATTCGATATGGTGAAGGATGTACAAGTAGTATTTGGGAAGGGACCTGGCAGCAAGCCTATTCCAAATGATGCTAACGGACACACACCCATGTGGAAGAAGAAGTCCATATTTTGGGAGCTACCGTACTGGGAAGTCCTAGAGGTACGCAGCGTGATTGATGTGATGCACCTAACGAAGAATCTTTGTGTGAACCTGCTAGGCTTCATGGGTGTGTATGGCAAGCCTAAGGACACACTAGAAGCACGACAGGACCTGCAACGTATGAATCAATGAGACAACCTACATCCAGAGAAGATAGATGATGGGTACCATTACCTTAGTCCTACTAGCTACACTCTTAGCAAAGAAGAGAAGGAAATCATGTTTGAATACCTAAACAGCATCAAGGTCCCATCTGGATACTCCTCGAATATAAAGGGTATAATAAATGTTCAAGATAAGAAATTTATAAACCTGAAGTCTCATGGTTGCCACATGTTTATGATAGAATTGCTTCCTGTTGCATTAAGAGGAATACTACCTCCAAATGTACGATTAACCATCATGAAGTTGTATGCATTCCTCAATGCAATTTCTCAAAAGGCAATCAATCCATTGGATGTAGCTAAGCTGCAGAAGGATGTGGTCCAATGTCTTTTCAGCTTTGAGTTGGTGTTCCCACCATCCTTCTTTGATATCTTGACGCACCTTCTAGTTCATCTGGTCAAGGAGATTAGTATTCTCGGTCCTGTGTTCCTACACAATATGTTCCCCTTTGAGAGGTTCATGGGAGTACTGAAGAAATATGTTCGCAACCGTGCTCGCCCAGAAGGTAAGCATCACCAAGGGTTATGGAACAGAGGAGGTCATTGAGTTATGTGTTGATTTTATTCCTGACCTAAACCCTATTGGTGTTCCTGAATCACGGTATAAGGGGAGACTTAGTGGAAAGGGTACACTAGGGAGGAAACCATATAGAAGCATGGGGATGATTCTTTCAAAAAAGCACAATACACAGTTCTGCAACATTCCACCTTGGTGCACCCTTATATTGAGATGCACAAGAACATTGTACGATCTGAATCCCAAGGAAGGAGTGAAGCCTGGGTTACCAATCAGCACATGAATACGTTTTGCACTTGGTTGCAAAAATGATGTCAGGGTGATGAGAGTATTGATAAGAAACTCACATGTTGACTAGGGAACCATTCTGAAATGTCCCTACATTTAATGGGCACGAGATAAATGGCAATACATTTTACACGATAGCACAAGATAAAAGGAGCACTAATCAGTGTATGCATAGATGCCATAGACCCAAATGGGAAAAAGGAAAGATATTATGGCCACATAGAGGAGATATGGGAACTTGACTATGGACCGACTTTAAGGTCCCTTTGTTTTGGTGCCAATGGGTGAAGTTGACCAGAACAGTGGTAGCACAAGATAAAAAGAGCACTAATCAAAACAGTGATGTATGCATAGATGCCATAGACACAAATGGGAAAAAGGAAAGATATTATGGCCGCATAGAGGAGATATGGGAACTTGACTATGGACCCGACTTTAAGGTCCCTTTGTTTCGGTGCCAATGGGTGAAGTTGACCGAAACAGCGGTAACAGTTGACCCTCACTACGGAATGATAACAGTGGACCTCAATAATCTTGGGTACAGAGAAGAGCCATTTGTCTTAGCCAAGGATGTGAATCAGGTGTTCTATATTAAGGACATGGCGAGCAAACCGAAGAATAAAGGAAAAACAAAAAATGACGATGTTGTCTCAAGCAATGAGCCAAAGCGCTACATAGTTCTTCCTGGGAAAAGAAACATCATGGGAATCAAGGATAGGACTGACATGTCTGAAGATTATCAAAAGCAACATTGATTTTCGCCCTTCACAGTGAAAAGTGACCCAAGTATCCTGCTAAATAATCAGGATACTCTGTGGTTACGGCGAGATCACACACAAGGGACATATGTTAAAGAAGTTTGTTGCTGTTCTCGCTTGATATTGTGGTGCATTAGAACTATATTATCACATGTAATAATTGTATCATGAGATTTTATATCATGTCACTTTTTCACATTTTAAGTCCGATTTAAATGAAAAATTTGCTTGATGGCGGATTTCATTTAGCCAATGTGTGATGAAAAACAAATGAACTATGTTAATTAGATGTGGAAACTGATTTCTAGTTGAAAATCAATAGTTTGAATAATGTCACACCCTGATTTCAAAGGAATGAAACCAAGGCAAAAGCTCATGTGCGCCCAGAACAATTACACACATGAACGACAAATTACATGGTCCAATAAGCACAATGTTCGAATAAAACATAGTATAACGATTCATCATACCATTATTACATAATTTTCATTAGATAAAGCGGAATATAAATAACATCGTTCAAAGCAAAAAGCAACCAAACGACGTAGACGTAGCGACTCCATCTCGCCACAGGAAGGTTGATGGCAGCATCACGACGCCTAGTATCCCGGATAGTTCTCAGGGAAGTCACCATCCGAGTCATCACTTGAGCATCCTTTTGTTGGTGAATGAGCAAGGGTGAGTTCCATGTAGAAACTCAGCAAGTACAGGTGGAAAGTAATAACATGCAAGGCTAATACAAGTAAAGCTGAAAGGTAGACTGCGGTAGCATTTTAATGTAAACAATTAGGATTTAACTTTGCAACCTATTCTCTAATCCACTTGGTTGAAGCTTCCAACCCTTTAATTAAGGTTCAAGTAACATTAATGTGTCATTTAGCATCATAGATATAAATATATATCATTAAACAACATTAAACATGAGATAGACATCTCAAGGGAACACATGATAGCCATCCTGATAAAACCCGAGGTAGGAACCTCACAACATCACCATGATTTAATAGCTTAAACAATTTGGCTAAATCGTGTGAGGATCTGGGCCGCTCGTGACCGTGAGCCCGGACGATATATCGATTTTAACTCTGCGTAGAGGTGTACACTTTCACTCCAGATTGTGATTACTCTCTATGCCCGAGGGGATCAGCCTCTTAGCCCATTACCGAGAAAGGCTGGCAGAGGTCACAATGAGATCCTTCACAGGGTCTTGGGCAGTGACAACTCGCTAGTCCTGAATCCAAGTGTATGGGTGACTTCATCGTGAGGCCGCCCCCTATATGGATCCCTAGCCCCTCCAATACTACAACTTATAGACAAGCCCTAGCGACCATGGCTATGGCCACCCGTCGGTAAGCTGTCCACCCTGTCCATGATGGTCCTGCTAATAGACCAAGCCAGAGCCCATTAGCCTGAAGATGTACGGAAGTCCCAGGTTGCCGCTCCACGAAAGGACCACAAGGGGGAGGAGATACGGATGCCCCCATTGCTATGAGCCCACTGACATTCATTCCCCCTTCTTTCACCGCCAACTAACGATGTGGACATGCATCAACTTCTCCAATGGCTGAAGCCAAGAGCCCAAGGCTCAACAGGTTAAGAAGCAAGTTTTATCTTCACTAATGGTGAAAGGTGAGATAGATCACTAGCAACCTAAAACCTAACAACTAAAACCCCCATAGGATATCTTTGGGTAAAGTGGCTAGTAAGTCCTATGGTTTGCCGATTTAAGACACATGCAATATATTTACATAAACATGAATAGGCGTAAAATGATCAAAGTTGCCTGCACTTGCCTTGGTTGAGGTCCTACTGCACGTAGTCCTCCGGGTCCTGCTGATCCTCGTTCACCCATGTCTCTTTCTCTATACGCCACAATCATCACACACGAGCAATACATGCAAGCAAATGTACTTTAATTAGAACAGTACACCAAAGCATGATAATAGTAGCAAACAATAGCATAGAAATGTTCTACTCATCAAGACAATTCCAAAAAGTACAAGATCACTGAAATCAGAGTTAAAACATGAAAGTTATGGCCTAAACAAGACTAGGATCTAATCTATAGAAAAACAGGACTGAAATCTGATTACTTTTGAACTGAAAAGGACTAGATCATAAATAGGTAAAACAATAGGGGCCTTTTTGCAAAAGTGCTAGCGGCAGCGGCGTTCACCGCGCTGACGGCCACGCGGCAGCGCGGGAGCGGCCGGCTTCGGTGGACCAGTCGTGGACTGTCCCTGTGGACCAAGTCAACGGATCCACGGTGGACCGGCGGCGGGGCGGGTCCACGGCGGAACTCGGCCATGGTCGCCGGCGGTGACCTCGCTGCTACGGTGCTATGGTGCATGTGGGGCTAGGGCGAAGGCACGTGCGTGACGCACGTGCACTGGCGCGTCCGTGACGCGGCACGGAGGCAGCGGGGCGAGGCCGTAGCGGCGCGACGGCGCTCGACGGCGAGCGGCGACGGCGGCTCAGCTACGGCGGCGGGAAGCGGCGCGCAGAGTGGGCGGGGGCGACCGCGGAGGGCATCTTCGTGACGCCCACGGTCATGTGGAGCTCGGGCGTAGGCTCACCTCAGCGGCGGACGGCGGCGGAGGTGATGGCGACGGCGGCGGCGAGCTCGGCGGCTAGGGTTTCGCGAATCCGGCGAAACCAAGCGGTGGCGGGTTAGGGTTGTGAAGGGGGTGAGCTCGAGCTGCGCGAGGCGCTTTATAGGCACCCGGGGAACCTCGAGGCGCGTGCACGGCGCGATACGCGACGCGGACCCTGTAGCGTGGGCCCCACTCATGTGGGCCCCACCTATCGGCGGCAGAGGGCGAGCGGCGTGGCGTTGGTGCGTTGCTGACACCAGTTGCTGACGCGGCGCTGACATAGGCAGGCGCGGCCTAGTGCTTGCTGGGCTGGCCCACGGCTCATGCGGGCGAGCTAAGCGGGCCGCGGCTGCTGGGCAACTAGCTTGCGGCCTGGCTAGCTGGCGGGTGCGGCCTGGCTACACTGGCTGGGCTGCTGCCGGTGGCCTGCCACGCTACTGGCTGGCCGGTGCGGCTGTGGCCAAGCCTGGCCGCTGCTGGCCGGTAGCTGGTGCTGCTGCTTTGGCCATGGTTGGCCAATGCTGGCCATGGCCGGCTAGGGCTAGCTGTGCTTGGCCAGTGAAGGCTGGGTGTGGCCAGGATCCTCTAGGGACTGGCCTAGTCTAGTTAGAGTAGGTTAGATAGTCTAGGGGTTAGAGGGGATAAGTTAGAGCATGTTAGGAGCTTTAAAACAAAAGCAAGGATTAAACCACAAGCTCAAACAAGTCAATCAAAAACTGTGCAGCAGCATGAATGCAACAATACATGGTTTTCTAACGTGCTACGCATTTTAAAGTAATTCATAAAAAATTTATAATTGTCCTATGAATGTAAAGCATCTATGCAGAAATAAAATTAAATTCATTTAAGGTTTAAAGTTAAAAAAATCAGGGTGTTATAAATAATTTTTATTATTAGCTACATTTTTGTGTGGTTGAAATTGTCATCATTAATTTGGACTATATTATATATTAATAAATTAAGACCAGAAAGTTTATGTTACACCATTTTCTCGTGAACAATAATGCAAGATCAGATGTAGAATATTTTTTCCAATTTTTTGGCTAATATTCTATTTACTAGGTAATTATCAGTTTTATGGGTATTTATTATAAAAAAAATAAAAAAACAGACCATCGCCCTGGAGTTTGGTGGCAAGTCAAAACTTAGCACCCCTTTAGCACCGGGTGCATCCACAGCCCGGGACTAAAGGTGGGTTACGTTTTGGCGGCCCGGCAAAATTTATCTTTAGACCCAACTCGTATTACCAACCAGGATGCAAGGGGTGCTTGAGTCCCGGTTGGTAACACGAGCTGGGACTAAAGATAAATTATGGCGGGCTGCCAAAATGTAGCCCACCCCTCCGGCTCCTTCTTCCCCCTCCTCCGCCGTGCCCAATTCCCTAACCCTAAATCCTCCACCGCCTTGCTGCCGCCACCGTTCATCGATGACGCGCGCCACTGACCTGGACGCGCGATGACCCGGCACCTTCACCTGCCCCTCGATGCCGCCGTGGCCGCTTTGTGCTATCCTTGATGCCACCTCGATCCGCTCCACCATCGACGCCGCCTCTCGATCCACCACGCGCGCGCATGCGGCCCGGCCCTCGACCCGCGCTGCCGCTCCTCGATGCTGCTGTGGCCGCTCCATGTGCTTCTCGATGGCGCCACGTCCGCTCTGCTCTCATCGACGTCGCTACACCACCACGAGCGTCCGTTCACGGCCCCTTGACCCGTGCCAGCACTGCTCCTCGATGACGCCGTCCACGCCCTTGCAGCGGCGCGCCCCCTGGACATTGCCGCGGTCACTCTACTCCTTGACGCCGCCTCTCTACCACGCGCGGCATGCACGACCCCTCGACCCATGCCGCTGCTCTGTGACAAAGCCGCCTTGGCCCAGGTCCGGCCCTCAACCCGCCCTTGGACCCTGCTGCGGTCGCTCTGCTCCTCGACGTCGCCTCTCCACCACGTGCACCGCGCGTGGCCCCTCAACCCACCTGCCGCTCCTTGACGACGCTGCCCCGGCCCCTCCTACCATCCTTGTCGATGCCGCCTCGAAATCGATCCACTCCCACCATGCCACCCCCACCATACGCCCCTCGACGCTGCTGCCCGTCCCTCGACACCGCCCCTTAATCACCACCGCCACCGCCGCTCACCACTACCGACACCCTTGGCACCGATCGAC
>CM041636.1:44768516-44993231 GCA_023333625.1 Bothriochloa decipiens | reverse complement strand
GTCGATCGTCATCTAGGTGTATTACCATTGTCATTGATCATCATCATTGCTAGTAGATATATAGCTAGTTGGATCCTAATAGATTATTATATCATCTTGATTATGTTTAAAATTATTATTGAGAGAGATAGTTTCGATTATAATGCGCATTTTATCTAACCTAATCCGCCATGTCTGACCTTATTCTGATCTACTCCTAATATTGATTGTTCTTCGTGCTATATCACTAGCTAACTAATCCACTGTTTTCATTTATATATGTAGTTCATAAGATATGGCGGATCCGAGGGACAACTATAATGATGAAGAATTAATGATGAACCTTATCTCGGGTGGACCATACGTAGTTGTTGATGGTCACTAACCCCCTGTTTTGACCCTCAACATTTCATCAAATAAATGGCAATATAGCCTCACAATGTTTAAAAGTGCTTTGAATTTTACCGAGTTCCACTTGTACTTGGAATTTATATTTGTATGCACGAAAAATACCAAAAATAAGTGCAAATGGACCATATGGAGGCAATGGAACATGACAGAGCCAGCCACCCTACCAGGGCAATGGCGCCTGCCCTCACCTGGCAGCGCCCGTCCTGGCCAGGGCGCCTGCCCTTGGGGTGCCATCTCCCAGACTCAGCCATGTCACCGATCCATGACATCACCTCCCCATGTCTCCTACACCATCGAATTCAAGTCGGTTTGATCCAAAGGCTCCCGAGTGAAGTCACATGGATTCATGGGCCACCGTCATACACCGAAGGGGGTTAAGTCAGTTGGAACCAACTCCAGCTCGAGTTAACCACCATGCAACCGACTTTGGGGAGCGAGCCACGACCGTCAGATCAAGAGGCGATGCCAGGTGGACGGCGCCCGCCCTGGCCCCATGGTGCCTGCCGAGGGCCCACGGTGCCCACCCCTGTGCTGACTACCACTGACCTTCCCTGCTGCCTACAAGTACCCCCTGTTGTCTCTAGCACTATATAAAGGGCACCTCGGCCATAGAGCAAATCTTCACAAGATTACTTGGATCATTTAGAGCTCAAGATCACTAGCTTCATTAGAAGAGAGAAGCTCCAGTCCACTCAAGCTCTAGTGCTTAGTTGCCCTCTCGCTCTAGCTCAAGCTTCAGTTCAGCTAGAGAAGCAGTCACCTGCAAGAGGAGAGGAGTTAGGTGGAGTTTCTGCCTTGAAGTCTGGAAGGGTCTTCTGGAGTCTTTGAGTTAGGTATACTTCTTTGTAATCATACAGTTCTTACTTAATACAAGCACTTTACTTCAAGTCTTACATTAAGTATTACTTTACGCCTTTACATTCAAGTCTTAATCTTCTACTATTTATTAGTAGTAAGGTTAGGCTTCTATTATAGGCATATGTTTATTAAGTTACCTTTGTGATAGTAATATTTATCTAGTATTTCTTTGTCGTCTGGTTAGGGTGTCTCTGCTTTGAGCTCAAGTAGAGATAGTAAGATTGTAGATTAAGCATGATACTTAGGCTATAACTTATCTTTAGATATGGCTAGACCCTCGGAGGTGGAAGCAATAGGTGGTGATAGCCCTATTTGCCTGCGTAGTCCATCACGCTAGGTCTAGTTCTTAAAGCGTAAGGCTCGTGGTATGTTGTGTCCAGTTTAATCGGGAGTGCATGCGCCTCTTTACTAGATATAATCTTTCTATTCATTTAGTTACCTTAGTTACCTAGATTACACCCGCATGCATTCACTAAGAGTTGAGTAGTGATCATAACCCTTAGGACTAGCTTAGAATCTAAGTTATCCTTCCATTTATCCATACACCTTTTGCCTACTAATTCTCCTTACTTAGCCCAAGGATTCACCAACCCCGCCTTCCTTTGGGAATAAATAAATTCAACACCTGGCACTCCCAGGCGAAGTGCTACACAATATTTCTGTGCACTTGCAGAATCCTTTCTAGCTTGCACAAACATTGTCATGTGTTTTTAGTGTTGGGATTGACAACCCCGTTAAGTGACACTAACAAATACCGACAAGCATTTCTAGCGCCGTTGCCGGGGAAGGCAACTAGTGCATAGAGTTTGTCAAATTAGTTCACGTCTAGCCTTTCAGCTTTCTGTTTCCCTTTCTGTTTTCTCATCCATCTCTTTCACGAACGTGACCAACAAGACCATCCATGAGTTCTCTGCCCCGTCTGCTACTAATGTAGCCACTGTGCCCAATGTCATTAACGCGGACACTCATTTTGAGTTGAAATAGTGGTGCAATCTAGCCCATTACGTGGCAAGGCTCATGAAGATGCTAATGCGCATCTCCAACACTTCTTGGAGATTTGTAGCACCTTCACGATTAAGGGAGTGACCCCAGATGCTATTCGTCTTCTCCTATTTCCATTCTCCTTGTTGGGAAAAGTGAAGCAATGGTTCTACTCTAACCGCAAAGCCGTAGAAACTTGGGACAAGTGTTCCAACACCTTCTTAGTAAAGTTCTTTCCTATGGGTAAAACCAATGCACTGTGTAATAAGATTTCTAGCTTTCAGCAGTGTTGATACTAGAAACGCACACGAAAGATAATAGAAGTATAATCTGCAAGTGCACGGATATCGGTGAGCACTTCACCTGGGAGATAGTTCCTCAGTATCGTTATTTATTTGTCTGCTAGGAGAAAACGTGCATCTGACTAACCCAAGTCTATACTTAACCCTGAGCTACAGACAAGATAGCAAGATATGAGTGATATAGAGAGGATTACTCCGTCAGTCTTCCTCTAACCTATGGTAAGCTGTGTACTATTGCTCAAAGGGGGATACATAGGTAAAAGACACCTCAGAGAATGCTTAACCTCGGCTCACTATGTCCTACCAATCCTTCTGACGGGAGGTGGATTACTCATTCAACAAGGGAACTATCACTTCCCCAATTGCCACCACTTAACTCCGGCCAGACAGGGAGTATCTATGAGTATTCCTAGCCTAAGCACCACGCTTACGCTACGAATGATTACTCTATTCCCTAGCGCTAGCGAATAAAGTAAACTCATAAACCAAAGAGCAATAATAACAATGAACTTACTAGTATTAGAAGTTGAAGTACCGAATGATCCTAGAACCAAGCCTCGGGTTAGGAGACTTGATCCCGCAGGTACAACTAGAGAGGAGACACAGACATGCCGGGCTTCCTCCAACTCTACCTCCACCCTATACTCTCTCAACCTCTCTTGAATGCACTCTCCAGGGAGGAGATCCATTCTAGGGATCTCTCTCACCTGATCCTCTCTCTGAATAATGAATTAGGGTTTCAAGGATTTGAAAGGATTCCTCCTCCAGGGGTCAGGGGCCCTGCTTATATAGCCTCCTAGGATGCACCGCAGCCCTCGGATCAAACCGTCCTTAATCGACGACTTAGATTAGATCTCAAAGGTGGTGGGGGCAAGATCCGTGAGCCTGGACCAGATTGGTCCAGGTCAGCGGGCGCCCGCCCACATGGCATGGGCGCCCGCCTAGCCACCGAGCCGGTTCTGGCTCCCGTTTGGTCCAGTGTCTTCTCGAACCTTCCAGATTACAAAAAAGTGCCTGGACCCCGATTATCTCTGTGCAAACCTGATATGTGGGCCATTCTTGGTTCTTTTCAGTTGACACCCTAAATAGACATTCACCAAAACTCATGGAATACCATTAGTATAACCCCTATATCTAGATGGTAATTATATTTAGGTCCTTTTTCGTGTCTCGTTGACGGTTAAAAATTGGAGTTAACTACCGTGAACAAGCTCCCCCAAGCTTAACCTTTGCTCATCCCTAAGCAAAGCTAAACTCAGTGATGGATCAGGAGTTGCTTCAATGCTTTCATGCCTCAAAAGTACACATGCATTCAAAAAAACTCACCTCCGGATCAGAGTAGACTATTCTAACTTGAAAATCACTCATATTACCTTTCACCATGGGGCTTGTAACCATCACTTGGGTCTTGAGCAGGTGAAAGACAGAATGGTCAAGGCAAGCGCCATGTTTCTCGCTCTTTGATCAACTATTATTCTGGAGGTTTTGCAAGATTTTCAAATAAAACTTAGAGTTTCCTTGTATGACCCTTTCAAGTCTCTCATTTGTGGTATTTCTGGATCCTCTCCAAGGCATGTATGATGTATGCCTACTCTCTACTCTCAAAATATGTGGTATTTGTGGAATTAAGGCATAGTGGCATTATGCCTTCTCTCTCTCACCCTACATCTAATAGGCTTATGTGGAGCTCATAGGTGGAGAGACAGCTGAAAGCATACTTACAAACATGTGTTGCGCAGTTAAACCATGGATCTAGAGGAACTAGTCATACAATCAAGTCATATGTGCATGTGAATGAAGAAAAGATAGGAATGATGGTGGATATCTAATTCCACACTTTGTTCCTTGGGGATAATAATCCTCCTTATTGAGTAACCTTGAAATTCTTTGAAGAGGAGGAATTGGCTGCTTTATTCTCTTGGGACTTTTGTCCTCTTTCTTTTCTTTCTTTTTCTTCTCTTCTTCTCATTCTTTTCTCTTCTCTTTTTTTAGAGCAACCAATCCTCATGATACAACTATAGCAATAAGGAGTATTAACTGAGACAGCTGGAGCTTTATCGCACAATGGAAAGAGATATGACGGTGGCAAATATTTTTGGATGTTCACTCCTAGTGTAGGAGTTAGAACATTTTCTGGGTGGATCTGGATAGGGAAGATGTATGTGAATGGACAGATGCGTACTCCCAGGGTAGGAGAAGCATAGGTGCGTGTTTCTAGGGTATAAATAGCACAGAGGTATGAGTGGTATATATGTGGGTGGTACTTCCAGGAACAGAAATAGCACAGAGTGAATGGCGTAGCGGATATAAGTGGGTGCATACTCCTGAGGACCGAAGTAGCATAGATCAATGGATGGAGAGCACATAGTATTGAATTTAACCGCATGACTTATCCCTAGGGTCAACACCTCTCCGCGACACCACCTCTCCATGTCTCCTACACCATCGAATTCAAGTTAGTTTGATCCAAAGGCTCTCGAGTGAATCACATGGATTCATGGGGCCACCGTCATACAACCAAGGCGGTTAAGTCGGTTGGAACCGACTCCAACTCGAGTTAACCACCATGCAACTGACTTTGGGGAGTGAGCCACGACCGTCAGATCAAGAGGCGGTGCTAGGTGGACGGCGCCCGCCCTGGCCCCATGGTGCCCGCCTTGGGCCCACGGTGCCCACCCCCGTGGTGACTGCCACCCACCTTCCCTGCTGCCTACAAGTACCCCCTGTTGTCCCTAGCACTATATAAAGGGCACCTCGGCCATAGAGCAAATCTTCACAAGATTACTTGGATCATTTAGAGCTCAAGAGCACCAGCTTCATTAGAAGAGAGAAGCTCCAGTCCACTCAAGCTCTAGTGCTTAGTTGCCCTCTTGTTCTAGCTCAAGCTTCAGTTCAGCTAGAGAAGCAGTCACCTGCAAGAGGAGAGGACTCGGGTGGAGTTTCCTCCTTGGAGTCTGCAAGTCTTTCGAAGTCTTCGAGTTCGGTATACTTCTTTGTAATCATACAGTTCTTACTTAATACAAGCACTTTATTTCAAGTCTTACATTAAGTATTACTTTACGCCTTTACATTCAAGTCTTATTCTTCTGCTATTTATTAGTACTAAGGTTAAGCTTCTCTTATAGGCATAGGTTTATTAAGTTACCTTTGTGATAGTAATATTTATCTAGTATCGCTCTGTCGTCTAGTTAGGGAGTCCCTGCTTTGAGCTCAAGTAAAGATAGTAAGCCTGTAGATTAACCGCGATGCTTAGGACATAACTTACCTTCAGATACGGCTAGACCCTCAAGGTGGTAGCAATAGGTGGTGACAGTCCTATTCACCTGTGTAGTCCATCATGCTAAGTCTAGTTCTTAAAGCGTAAGGCTCATGGTACGTCGTTTCCAGTTTAATCGGGAGCGCGTGCACCTCTTTACTAGATATAATCTTTCTATTCACTTAGTTACCTTAGTTACCTAGATTACACCCCTTTGCAACTTCTATACTGGAAGTATGCAACCACCAAATCTCTCATGCACCCCCTTGCTATTCTCACATCGAGGATACCCAATGCTGCTCCTACCTATTATGAGACTTTGGATACATATCCCTAGGAGGAGCATGGTTTACTTCAAAAAAAATGATGAGAGAAATGAGGGATATAATCCCCACTTGAGGGTGACACAGCGAAAGCCTCAATACCCGCTAAAGAAAAAAAGTGAGAGAAAAAGAGGGAAATAATCCCCAATGAGAGACAGCAAAAGCCTCAATACCTACTGTGTAAAAAAATAAAGAGAATAAAGAGAAAGATATCACAAGTAGCCATGCTCCCTCTGCCTGAAATAGGCAACGATTCAAGTCTCAAGGAGTTCCACCAAATATCTCTACACTTGCACAATCTTGACCTTTTAGTATGACTTGTTTTCTCCTTGTGATCCAAGTGTCTAGCCTAACAATATATGCAATTCAAGTTTACTCATGCTTTCCCACCTATCAACCACCACAAAAAGGACTTAGTGGTATACTCAAACAAGCGAGTGAACATCCACCTCAAATATATTGAGAGACTGAGTGCACCATTTGAGAAACTCCTACAAGAATTTATTTTCAAAAAGATTGAAAACCTCCGGATAAAGTCCTAACTAAACCAAAGCAAGGGACAAAGTTTCTGCCTCTTACACAATCTTTTCTTGTGCATGTTGCAAGGTGAAAAAGCTATAAGCCCCGTGTAGTAGACTTGAGGTAAAATTAAATCATGTTCATTTCAAGGTAGTATGAGGATGTATACAACTTTTACTAAGATAATTAACCTCTACCATGCTCAACCTGCATGTTTTGCTTGAGGACAAGCAAAAGGGTAGCTTGGGGGAGCTTGTTGATGGTCACTAACCCCTATTTTGACCCTCAACATTTCATCAAATAAATGGCAATATAACACGACAATGTCTTAAAGTGCTTCAAATTTTACCTAGTTCCACTTGTACTTGGAATTTATATTTGTATGTAGGAAAAATACCAAAAATAAGTGCAAATGGACCATATGGAGGCAATGGAACATGACAGAGACAGCAACCCTACCTGGGCCACAACCCCTGTCCTCACCTAACGGCGCTCGCCCTAGCCAGGGTGCCTGCCCTAGGGGTGCCATCTCCCGGACTCAGCCACATCACCAATCCGCGACAAAACCTCTCCATGTCTCCTACACCGTCGAATTCAAGTCGGTTTGATCCAAAGGCTCCCGAGTGAAGTCACATGGATTCATGGGGCCATCGTCATACACCTAAGGCAGTTAAGTCAATTGGAACCAACTCAAAATCGAGTTAACCACCATGCAACTGACTTTGGGGAGTGAGCCACGGCCGTCAGATCAAGAGGCGGTGCCAGGTGGACGGTGCCCGCCCTGGCCCCACGGTGCCCGCCTTGGGCCCACGGTGCCCACCCCCATGGTGACTGCCACCCACCTTCCCTGCTGCCTACAAGTACCCCCTCGTGTCCCTAGCACTATATAAAGGGCACCTCGGCCATAGAACAAATCGTCACAAGATCACTAGGATCATTAGAAGATAGAATCTCCAGTCCACTCAAGCTCTAGTGCTTAGTTGCCCTCTCGCTCTAGCTCTAGCTTTAGTTCGGCTAGAGAAGTAGTTTCCTGCAAGAGGAGAGGAGTCAGGTGGAGTTTCCTCCTCGGAGTCTGGAAGAGTCTTCCAGAATCTTCGAGTTCGGTATACTTCTTTGTAATCATACAGTTCTTACTTAATACAAGCACTTTACTTCAAGTCTTACATTAAGTATTACTTTACGCCTTTACATTCAAGTCTTACTCTTTTGCTATTTATTAGTAGTAAGGTTAACCTTATCTTATAGGCATAGGTTTATTAAGTTACCTTTGTGATAGTAATATTTATCTGGTATTGCTCTGTCATCTGGTTAGGGTGTCTCTACTTTGAGCTCAAGTAGAGATAGTAAGCTTGTAGATTAAGCGCGATGCTTAGTCTATAACTTACCTTCAGAAATGGCTAGACCCTTGAAGGTGGTGGCAATAGGTGGTGACAGCCCTATTCGCCTATGTAGTAAATCATGCTAGGTCTAGTTCTTAAAGCGTAAGGCTCGTGGTATGTTGTTTCCAGTTTAATTGGGAGCGCGTGCACCTCTTTACTAGATATAATCTTTCTTTTCACTTAGTTACCTTAGTTACCTAGATTACACCCCTTTGCAACTTCTATACTGGAAGTATGCAACCACCAAATCTCTCATGCACCCCCTTGCTATTCTCACATCGAGGATACGCAATGCTGCTCCTACCTATTATGAGACTTTGGATACATATCCCTAGGAGGGGCATGGTTTACTTCAAAAAAATGATGAGAGAAAAGAGGGATATAATCCCCACTTGAGAGTGACACAGCGGAAGCCTGAATACCCGCTAAAGAAAAAAAATGAGAGAAAAAGAGGGAAATAATCCCCAATGAGTGACAGTAGAAGCCTCAACACCTGCTGTGTAAAAAAAAGAGAGAGAATAAAGAGAAAGATATCACAAGTTGCCATTCTCCCTCCGCCTGAAATAGGCAACTATTCAAGTCTCAAGGAGTTCCACCAAATATCTCTACACTTGCACAATCTTGACCTTTCTGTATGACTTGTTTTCTCCTTGTGATCCAAGTGTCTAGCCTAGCAATATATGCAATTCAAGTTTACTCATGCTTTCCCACCTATCAACCTCCATAAAAAGGACTTAGTGGCATTCTCAAAGTGAACATCCACCTCAAATATATTGAGAGACTGAGTGCACCATTTTAGGAACTCCTGCAATAATTTATTTTCAAAAAGATAGAAAACCTCCGAATAAAGTCCTAACTAAACCAAAGCAAGGGACAAAGTTTCTGCCTGTTACACTGTCTTTTCTTGTGCATGTTCCAAGGTGAAAAAGCTATAAGCCCCATGTAGTAGACTTGAGGTAAAATTAAACCATGTTCATTTCAAGGCAGTATGACGATGTATAAAACTTTTGCTAAGATAATTAACCTCTACCATGCTCAACCCGCATGTTTTGCTTGAGGACAAGCAAAACGATAGCTTGGGGGAGCTTGTTGATGGTCACTAACCCCTGTTTTGACCCTCAACATTTCATCAAATAAATGGCAATATAACCTGACAATGTCTAAAAGTGCTTCGAATTTTACCGAGTTCCACTTGTACTTGGAATTTATATTTGTATGCAGGAAAAATACCAAAAGTAAGTGCAAATGGACCATATGGAGGCAATGGAACAGGACAGAGCCAGCAACCCTACCAGGGGGACGCTTGCCTTCACCTAGCGGCACTCACCCTAGCCAAGGCACCCGCCCTTGGGGTGCCATCTCTCGGACTCAGCCACATCACCAATCTGTGACAACACCTCTCCATGTCTCCTACACCGTCGAATTCAAGTCGGTTTGATCCAAAGGCTCCCAAGTGAAGTCACATGGATTCATGGGGCCACCATAATACACCCAAAGCGGTTAAGCAGTTGGAACCAACTCCAAATCGAGTCAACCACCATGCAACCGACTTTGGGAAGTGAGCCACGACCGTCAGATCAAGAGGCGGCGCCAGGCGGAAGGCGCCCGCCCTGGCCCCACGGTGCCCACCCCCATGGTGACTGTCGCCCACCTTCCCTGCTGCCTACAAGTACCCCTTGTTGTCCCTAGCATATATAAAGGGCACCTCGACCATAGAGCAAATCGTCACAAGATCACTTGGATCATTTAGAGCTCAAGAGCACTAGCATCATTAGAAGAGAGAATCTCCAGTCCACTCAAGCTCTAGTGCTTAGTTGCCCTCTCGCTCTAGCTCTAGCTTCAGTTCAGCTGGAGAAGCAGTCGCCTGCAAGAGCAGAGGAGTCGGGTGGAGTTTCCTCCTCGGAGTCTGGAAGAGTCTTCCGGAGTCTTCGAGTTCGGTATACTTCTTTGTAATCATACAGTTCTTACTTAATACATGCACTTTACTTCAAGTCTTACATTAAGTATTACTTTACTCCTTTACATTCAAGTCTTACTCTTCTTCTATTTATTAGTAGTAAGGTTAACCTTATCTTATAGGCATAGGTTTATTAAGTTACCTTTGTGATAGTAATATTTATCTCGTATTGCTCTGTCGTCTGGTTAGGGTGTCTCTGCTTTGAGCTCAAGTAGAGATAGTAAGCTTGTAGATTAAGCGCGATGCTTAGTCTATAACTTACCTTCAGATATGGCTAGACCCTTGAAGGTGGTAGCAATAGGTGGTGACAGCCCTATTCGCCTATGCAGTAAATCATGCTAGGTCTAGTTCTTAAAGCGTAAGGCTCATGGTACATTGTTTCCAGTTTAATCGGGAGCGTGTGCACCTCTTTACTAGATATAATCTTTCTTTTCACTTAGTTACCTTAGTTACCTAGATTACACCCCTTTGCAACTTCTATACTGGAAGTATGCAACCACCAAATCTCTCATGCACCCCCTTGCTATTCTCACATCGAGGATACGCAATGCTGCTCCTACCTATTATGAGACTTTGGATACATATCCCTAGGAGGGGCATGGTTTACTTCAAAAAATGATGAGAGAAAAGAGGGATATAGTCCCCACTTGAGCGTGACACAGCGGAAGCCTCAATACCCGCTAAAGAAAAAAGTGAGAGAAAAAGAGGGAAATAATCCCCAATGAGTGACAGCAGAAGCCTCAACACCTGTTGTGTAAAAAAAGAGAGAGAATAAAGAGAAAGATATCACAAGTTGCCATTCTCCCTCCGCCTGAAATAGGCAACTATTCAAGTCTCAAGGAGTTCCACCAAATATCTCTACACTTGCACAATCTTGACCTTTCTGTGTGACTTGTTTTCTCCTTGTGATCCAAGTGTCTTGCCTAGCAATATATGCAATTCAAGTTTACTCATGCTTTCCCACCTAGCAACCTCCATAAAAAGGACTTAGTGGCATTCTCAAAGTGAACATCCACCTCAAATATATTGAGAGACTGAGTGCACCATTTTAGGAACAACTCCAAGAATTTATTTTCAAAAGATTGAAAACCTCCGGATAAAGTCCTAACTAAACCAAAGCAAGGGACAAAGTTTCTGCCTGTTACACTGTCTTTTCTTGTGCATGTTGCAAGGTGAAAACGCTATAAGCCCCATGTAGTAGACTTGAGGTAAAATTAAATCATTTTCATTTCAAGGTAGTATAAGGATGTATACAACTTTTGCTAAGATAATTAACCTCTACCATTCTCAACCCGCATGTTTTGCTTGAGGACAAGCAAAAGGGTAGCTTGGGGGAGCTTATTGATGGTCACTAACCCCTGTTTTAACCCTCAACATTTCATCAAATAAATGGCAATATAACCTGACAATGTCTAAAAGTGCTTCGAATTTTACCTAGTTCCACTTGTACTTGGAATTTATATTTGTATGTAGGAAAAATACCAAAAATAAGTGCAAATGGACCATATGGAGGAAATGGAACATGATAGAGCCAGCAACCCTACCAGGGCCACGGCGCCTGCCCTCACCTAGCAGCGCCCGCGCTAGGGCACCAGCCCTAGGGGTGCCATCTTACGAACTCAGCCACATCGCCAATCCACGACAACACCTCTCCATATCTCCTACACCATCGAATTCAAGTCGGTTTGATCCAAAGGCTCCCGAGTGAAGTCACATGGATTCATGGGGCCACCGTCATACACCCAAGGCGGTTAAGTTGATTGGAACCGACTCCAAATCAAGTTAACCACCATGCAGCTGACTTTGGGGAGTGAGCCACGACCGTCAGATCAAGAGGTAGTGCCATGTGGACGGCGCCCGCCCTGGCCCCACGGTGCCAGGCTTGGGCCCATGGTGCCCACCCCTGTGGTGACTGCCACCCACCTTCCCTGCTGCCTACAAGTACCCCCTGATGTCCCTAGCACTATAAAAAGGGCACCTCAGCCATAGAGCAAATCGTCACAAGATCACTTGGATCATTTAGAGCTCAAGAGCACTAGCACCATTAGAAGAGAGAAGCTCCAGTCCACTCAAGCTCTAGTGCTTAGTTGCCCTCTCGCTCTAGCTCTAGCTTTAGTTCAGCTAGAGAAGCAGTCGCCTGCAAGAGGAGAGGAGTCGGGTGGAGTTTCCTCCCTGGAGTTTGGAAGAGTCTTCCAGAGTCTTCAAGTTCGATATACTTCTTTGTAATCATACATTCTTACTTAATACAAGAACTTTGCTTCAAGTCTTACATTAAGTATTACTTTACGCCTTTACATTCAAGTCTTACTCTTCTGCTATTTATTAGTAGTAAGGTTAAGCTTCTCTTATAGGCATAGGTTTATTAAGTTACCTTTGTGATAGTAATATTTATCTGGTATTGCTCTGTCATCTGGTTAGGGTGTCTCTGCTTTGAGCTCAAGTAGAGATAGTAAGCTTGTATATTAAGAGCGATGCTTAGGCTATAACTTACCTTCAGATGCAGCTAGACCCTCGAAGGTGGTAGCAATAGGTGGTGACAGCCCTATTCGCCTGTGTAGTCCATCATGCTAGGTCTAGTTCTTAAAGCGTAAGGCTCATGGTACGTCATTTCCAGTTTAATCGGGAGCGCGTGCACCTCTTTACTACATGTAATCTTTCTATTCACTTAGTTACCTTAGTTACCTAGGTTACACCTGCGTGCATTCATTAAGAGTTGAGTAGTGATCATAACCCTTAGGACTAGCATAGAATATAAGTTATCCTTAGTTATCCTTCCATTTATCCATACACCTTTCGCCTACTAATTCGCCTTACTTAGCCCAGGATTCACCAACCCCACCTTCCTTTGGGAATAAATAAATTTGACACCTGGTACTCCTAGGCGAAGTGCTACATGATAGTTCTGTACGCTTGCAGAATCCTTTCTAACTTGCAGTACCGTCGTGACGTGTTTTTAGTGTTGGGATTGACAACCCCGTTAAGTGACGCTAGCAAATACCAATAGTAGTCCCCCCAACAAGAACGAAGCCACCGAACCAGAGGTTATAGATGACAGCACACAATATTTATTAGATTTTGAGGAACTACCCACGGGAAACCCTGAGCAAGCAAATCATGTGGAACAAAATGCTGAGGAGGTATAATATCAAAACATATGTATTGTGTTGTATACTAATCTTATTCCATTTATTGTATGTATGATATTAATAATGAATTCCATTAATTCCTTTGTGGTTTTATATATGTATATGTAGCCCTCCAAAGAGACAACCTCGACAGTAACAAGCGCTAGAAATGTCAGAGGTCCAACTAAACCGTGCATGGGTCACTTCTCAATCACAGCTGTGGATGATAATACCGGCGAACCGCTGAAGCCAGAAAAAATGCAAAATCTTATGTCCATCACTTTGGGGCTCTTGTTACGTACAAGTTGTCGATCAAAACCCAGGAATGGAAAAAAAAGGAAGGATGCTCCTCATATCAGTTATGTTTCTAACGTAGACAAGGAACTTCTTTGGAAAGAAGTTATTGCACATTTCACTGTCCCTCCTGGTCTTTTAGAGCAACAATTAAACTTAGTTAGAAACTGGACTCTTAAGAAGATGGTTGAACTATTCTAAAGCTATAAGAAGGGCCTATATACCAAATTTGTCAAGAACAATGTAACTCTAGATTTCAGTCCAAATACTAAGTACGAAAGTTTGAAGGAAGATTGGCCAAAATTTGTTGCGTACAAGACCTTGGAAGAGGCTGCTGAAGTATCAAGAAGGAAGCAGCAGAATGCGCAAACAAAGGAATACCATCATAAGACTGGATCAGGTGGCTACAATAGTGCCATTCCTAAGTGGGAGAAAATGGAAGAAGACTTTCTTGCCAATGGGGTTGCTCCGGAAACACTTGATTGGACCGATCGTTGCAAGCACTAGTTTTTTTTGGATATGGGGGGAAACTCAACCCAGAGATAGGGGCAACAATCTATGCTGGGGCACTCGCACCCGTAGCAGCAAAACTTATTGAGACGATAAATGCTGCTGCATGTGGTGAGTTTAAGGCCAACCGAGAGAAGGATGAGCTTATCAAGGTCCTCCAGAATCCAGAGCAACCTGGGAGAACACGAGGCAAAGGTGTGATTGCGTGGAGGTTTGGCTTCCCAGAGGACAATGATACCTATAGAAGCTGCCAACGAAGGAAGGATGAGGAGGTAGCACGGTTACGCAGGCTAGAGGAGGCGTTGATTGAGTCCCAGGAGTGAAAACGAGAAAGGGAATCCAGGAGGGAAGTGATGATCCAAGAGGAGGTTAGATGGCAAGTGGCGCTACAGATGAGTGGCATGGGCCTCTGGCCAACACTAGATCAGGGAATCAGCCCCTCTTAGTGAAGAAGTAGCTGCACTTCCACTGAGTTGCCTACTGCACAACCACAAGACGAAGCACTACAACACTTCCCTGTGGATGACATCACTGACCAATTTACCGCATGTGAGCTGCATATTCTCGAGGGGGATAGCACAGTCCTGGTGGTGCACAGTTTTGTCTCTCCAGAGGATCCTAACACGACACCAAGAGTCCATGGTGTTTTAATTTCCCCTACACATTATAGAGTCAGGGTGTATAAAGTTATCGACGGCCATATGGGAGTGGAACTTGAAATTTCTGGAGGTGATGGGGATAAGACCCTAGGAGAAGTTGAGCATGGATTCATTATGTGGTGCAAGCGCTACATAATCATTCGTGGCAATAGGGTACCGTCAGTGCCACATGTTCATCCTAGGTGAGAATGAAACTTTTCAATATATTCAATCTCAATTGTTAATATATATGCTTCTAGCTTAGCGCAATAAAAACTTATTATTGGCACCCATTTTATTCACTGTAGGTCTCCACCAGTTCTTCATCCCCATGATCATCATAGTGCTACTCATGATGAAGTTGGTATGGATCATGATGCTCGGGATCATCATAGTGCTGCTCATGATGATGATGCTTTCGGCGATCATGATGTGATCCATGGCACAGGTGCATCTCCATCTCAATCTCCATCTCCATCTCCATGTCCATCTCCTCCACCACCCCCGGCTAAGAAGAAGCTGCCGAAGAGGCCCTAACACAATCAAAGACGTCCCCCCTGCCCATGAAGAAAGCAAAAGAGGGTCGTAAATGAAAGGCCATTACAGAGGAGCAGCTACCTGACGAAGAGCAAATAATTGATCCCTACAAAAGGGAAAATGAGAGATGGAAGAAGAAAATTATAGAAGAGAGAGCACAGAGGCCTTGATTGGACTATATATACGTGAGAGGTCTATATTGTAATTACCAGTATTTAGGGAAATAAAGAATAGTATCCCTATATCTTGTGTCTATGTGTTCTACTTTTATCTACTATGTTGATTGTAAGAGACAGAGTGCTGACAACATGTTTTATAACAGCAATGTTAGGTGTAATGCGTTGTGGCGAGAAAGGATTGGGCTAGGCTGGGCTAGGCTGGATTTGGTGACGAGCGATCTTCATTCAAATCAAACACAGAGATAGTTTGTCGGCTACGGTCAGGTTCGGAGTGGCCATTTACCGAAGTCCGAACTCGAGATGCAGCCTTTTCGGCTGAAGCGAACAGGACCTAATGTTTTATTTCCTGTCAGGTTGCATTTCAACTTTGGCGTTCGCGATGGAGGCCCAGTAGCCCATTTACAATCGGTTCCAATTCTCATCCAGCACCATGTGAAAAAGCAAAAACTCTCCTCAAACACTCATCCAGCCGCCGCCGTGCAAAAGGAAAACATGTTGGGTAGCCTAGGAGGAGATGACGAAGCCGAAGTACCTCGGTGGAATTGGCTTTCGTGAGACAGAACTCTTTAATTTGGCGATGTTGGCATGCTAAGCTTGGCGGCTTCTAACTGAACGAGCTTCATTGAGCGCTCGAATCTTGAAGGTCGTTTACTTTCCGGCCAGAGGTTTTCTGGAAGCAGAACTCAGTGCTAGACCATCTCGAGTGTGGCGGTCTATCCGGGATGGGGGAGAAGTCTTAGAGAAAGGCATTGTCAGGCGAATTAGGATAGGCGAGACCACCAATATTTGGAACGAAAATTGGATCCCAAGAGATGGTTTATTTTGACCAGTAAGCTGTACTTTGGAGGTTGGACAACCACAGTGGGTGAGCGAGCTGATCGACCACACTACAGGCACTTGGAATAATCAATTGTTGGAGGCAGCGTTCTCCCCACTAGATAGGGAATATATTCTCACTATTTTGTTGGCCAACACACGACAAGATGAGAAAATAGGCATGTTTTTAGTTCGTTCAGCTTATAAAATGCTAGTTCATAATCGTGAAAAGCGTACAACATGGCTAGACAGCAAAGCATGCAAATCAAACATCAAAACTGAAGAAAATGACTGGGCTACTTTATGGTGGACTCAGGTTCCTTCAAAGATCCATATGTTCCTAGGGAGACTTGTAAAACAATCGATGCCAACAAATGATGTGTTAATTAAAAAATAGAAACATGTCAACCCATAGCTCGTGCATTATTTGTGGGATGCAAGATTCATGTTGGCATGCACTAGTGGATTGCAACATGTCAAAGTGTACTTGGGCGCTGGAGGAGAAAAAAGGCCTACTGGAATTCCTGTGCTCAAGTCAGCCACAAGAAGCTCGGTTGTGGCTAGCAATACTGATCGATACATTATCTCATGAAGATATGGTCAGAGTCTCAGTCACCTTATGGGCAATCTGGTATGCAAGACGTAAGGAAATATATGATTAAATTTTTAGAGCTCTCTATCAACCCATTACTTCATTGAGAGATTCTTGTCAGACTTGTCTGTGGCAAGTACCAAACTAGAGACAAAAAGGACTGGGCCGCAGCAGGCGTCAGCACCTCGCTGGATTCGTCCACTAGTAGGAAGCACGAAGATCAATGTGGATGCAGCCCTCTCAAAGGCATCGATGACAGGCGCCATTGCTGCAGTAGCCAGGGATGAGAATGGCCTCTTTATAGGAGTCTCATCTGTCGTGATGACAGGAATATCAGATCCAGAACCAATGGAAGCTCTGACATGTCATGAAGGGTTAGCGCTTGTGATTGACCTTAGGCTCAAAAAATTAGAATGGCGACTGACTGTGTAAATGTGGTTAAAAACATCCAAGGAGATGGGTTGGGGTCATATGGCCAGATAATTCGAGAAATAAAAACGAAGACGACAGCCTTCAATTCAGTGGATATTGTACATGAGGGACGCCGCTCAAATATCGACGCTCATATGGTGGCGAGAAGTTTTGTGTCTCAGTCAATAGGGAGACATGTATGGTTTCTTGATGCGCCGCCTGGCGTATGTATCTCCTTTCCTATGAACTATGAATAAAATGGTGGAGGATAATGTAAAAAAAAATCCAGCCACTGCCGCCGACGCCACTGCCTGCACCCAACCCTAGCCCAAGCGCCGCACGGCCGCAGCGTCATGCCGCTCCAGCTCAGCGCCGCGCCTCCAGCTCCAGTTTGTTTTGGGACGTCGTCCCAGCGCCGATCCGTCGTTGGTACCCTGCCGTCCCCGAACCGCTATCCGGAACGCTCATTCCCGGGACGCGGATCTCTGCTACATACCTCGATCCTGTGGCTGTGCTCCCACCATTTCCAAAGCAGAATTGCAACCTTGGAGGTCGCTGCTTGTTCATACTAACACAGTATCTTCTGAATCAGTTCACCTGCTGATTGTGCCTCCAGGAGATCCAGCTTATAGGATTCCATCTGTAGTTGTTTCCAGCAAACTCGGACTGATTTACATTTCAGAAAGGCACAATGGCGGCCATCCTCGTCAAATCGCCAGTAGACTGGGCATCTCGTCTCGAACACAATACCACGCGTTCCTTTCTTTATCTTTCCTTTTAGTGTCCTCCTCTGTTCCTTTGCTTGTGGCCTGCATCTTTGCATCATGGCATGGCATGTATGTCGAGCTTTCTGGAAAGATAATACAGCATTATTCCTTACTTGTCTATGCATCCAACACAGCTGTATGATAAAGAAAAGCATCCATAACATGGTTGTATATATATAGTTCCTGTACAAGCAGGGCGGTCCTTGTTTTTGTTGCAGCACCTCATAACTCAGACAGCCACACCTGTTGGTTCTTGCAATCTCTCAACACTATCGCATTCACATCTCACGTTATAATATTGGCAGGCTCCTCAACTGAAAGGGCACAATGCTGGCTCGTCAGAAACCAGGTACAGTTTCAATAGAACTTCGTTAAATTATCACATCAAACACAGTATTGCATAGCTAGTGTTCTTGGTACCTGGATTATCAATGATTTAGTGATAACACATCGGCGTGAATGTCATTGAGAATGACCGATGCAATGGGAGAATTGGAGTTCCTATGTTAACTCCATTGCGTTGACTGAATCTCTGTTTCATTTTCTTTGCAGATTAGGCCCATTGGTGTGCCTCAAGGATCTTTGATTTCCAGAAATTATGGGGAGCTTTTGTGGCATGTTGTGCGTGTGGCTTGTTTAGCTACGGATTTATCATTTGGCTTTTTATATTTCTGATTTAATTTTACCAGGTATGGATAACTCCCAACTTCATAATGTGCTAAACAATTAAATTGGATGAACTATATTCTATGATTTAGCATCCTTGATGTTCTCATTGGATGTGTAAATCTGTAAATTTGAATGTGTACTCTTTTCCTTTATATTTTATTTGCTCATTAGATGAAAACATTTTAAAAACTTTTCTACCTATGTGCAGTCACAAAAGGCCTGAAACAACTGCATAATCCTTTCTTTTAAACATCAATGGATCAAAAAAAAATGATCCATACGAACCAGTGGTTCCTTTTGAACACTGCAGCAAATCTCTTTCGAAGAAAATGTTTTCATGATTCCAAAACATTGGGAATTATTATGTCATTGCTAGCCATGCTTCCATATACTCCCTTGCCCTGAAAAGTGCACATCTTGATTTCTAAGAAGTTAATAAATTTCAGTCCACATTGACTTTGTTCTAGTGCCCCACCTACAGTCACAAAAGTTCTCAGCAGATAGGTACTAGAACATGGTACGTGAGAGGAGGATCGACAATTTTAAGTTATGGTGGGTTTACAAGAGGTATATCTCTCCGGGACATTTGATTGGAGGAGATCATAATCCCTAGATAATTGGGACAATGTACCCGGAGCATAGCTATGAAAATATAGCGCTGACTTGATCTAATGTGAAGTTCTGATCTCTAGATTATGTGTTTTGTACCGAAAATAACTCCAATGCTGACACGTTTCATTTCCCGTCACATTGCATTTCAACTTTTGCATTCGTGAAGGTGGCCCAATGGCCCATTTACATTTGCTCCCAATTCTCGTCCAGCACCGTGCAAAAAAGCAAAAACTCTCGTCCGAGACTCACAGCCGACCTCGGGCGCCGCCGCCGCCAGCACCCAACCCCTGCCCTAGCGCCCCGCGGCCGCGCCGCTCGACCCCAGCGACGCGCCGCCCAGGGCCACCACCATTTCCAAAGCAGAATTGAAACCTTGGAAGTCGCTGCTTGTTCTAAAAGGCATTAGCTTCTGATTCAGTTCACCTACTGATTGTGCCTCCATGAGATCCAGCCTATAGGATTCCATCTGTAGTTGTCTCCAGCATGCTCGAACAGATTTACATTTCAGAAAAACAATGGCTGCCATCCTTGTCAAATCGCCAAAACAGACCGGGCATCTCGACTCCAACACAATACCACACGTTTCTTTACCTTTCCTTTATACCCTGACTGATGTTGAGGACAAAAGCAGTGTCCTCTGTTCCTTTGCTTGTGGCCTGCATCATTGCATCATAACATGGCATTTATGTCGAGCTTTCTGGAAAGATAATACAGCATCATTCCTTACTTGTCCATGCATCCACCACAGCTGTATGATAAAGAAAAGCATCCATAAAATGGTTGTATATATATAGTTCCTGTACAAGCAGGGCGGTCCTTGTTTTTGTTGCAGCACCTCATAACTCACACAGCCACACCTGTTGGTTCTTGCAATCTCTCAATACTATCGCATTCACATCTGACGTTATACTATTGGCAGGCTCCTCAACTGAAAGGGCACAATGCTGTCTCCTCAGAAACCAGGTACAGTTTCAATAGAACTTCGTTAAATTATCACATCATACATAGTATTGTATAGCTTGTGTTCGTGGTACCTGGATTATCAGTGATTTAGTGATAACACACATCCGCGTGAATGTCATTGAGAATGACCGATGCAATGGGAGAATTTGATTTCCTATGTTAATTCCATTGCGTTGACGGAATCTCTGTTTCATTTTCTTTGCAGATTAGGCCCATTGGTGTGCCTCAAGGATCTTTGATCTCCAGATATTATGGGGAGTTTTGTGGCATGCTGTGCGTGGCCTGTTTAGCTACGGATTTATCATTTGGCTTTTTGTATTTCTGATTTAATTTTACCAGGTATGGATAGCTCCCAACTTCATAATGTGCTAAACAATTAGATTGAATTCTGAACTATAATATATAATTTAGCATCCTTCATATTCTCATTGGATGTGTAAATCTATTTGTTTGTGTACTCTTTTCCTTTATATTTTATTTGCTCATTAGATGAAAACGTTTTAAAAACTTTGCTACCTATGTGCAGTCACAAAAGGCCTTAAACAATTGCATAATCCTTTCTTTTAAACATCAATGGATCAAAACAATTGATCCGAACCAGTGGTTCCTTTTGAACACTACAGCAAATCTCTTTCCAAAATATGTTTTCATGGTTCCAAAACTTTGGGAATTAGTATGGTCATTGCTATCCATGCTTCCATATACTCCCTTGCCCAAAAAAGTGCACATCTTGGTTTCTAAGATGTCAATAAATTTCAAATTTGACCAAATCTATGTAAAAAGTAGAAACATTTATGATACAAAATAAATATCATTAGATTAGTCATGTAATATGTTTCATAGTTCACCTATTTAGAAACATAATTGTTGATACTATTATTTAGAAATTAATCATTCTTATAATTGACTTCTTAGAAAACAATATGTGCTGTCTTTTAGGATGGCTGCATAGTGGAATGCATGATCTTTGTATGCTTAAAACAATACTTATAAATATTTTCTTATCTTTTCTCAATAGTTGCGATAAGCTTTAGTTACTAATTACTTTATTTTTTTCATCCACATTTTAATTTTCCCTTTATTTCTCTCTCATCTCCTTATATAGCTTCAACTATGGAGGTCTGATATATGTCAAGTTGAAAACAAAGCTTCAAAAAAGGATATATCTTATTATTGAGTTGTTAGGGACAACAGCCTATTTTCTAAAATCTTTTCTTGCCTCTGAAACGAACCCTTGTGCTCAAAAAAAATGGGACGGGCCCTATTGTTGGTCTAGTTTGTGCTTCAAAATTTACTTCTTTTTTTTTCCAGAGCACAATTTTTCTGCTTCTTTAGCTTTTTATATCAAATAGTGCACAGAGTGACAAACTGTCATATACGGTTCCAAACCGTGTGATGTGTGTTATGTAAAACATTCTTTTTAGTTATCCATTTGGAATAATTGGCATCTCGAACATGCAAATGTTTTCATGAAAAAAAAATCCAGAGATGAGATGACCGTTTCTGTTACTAGTGTTATTGCTCCCTCTATTCACAGATGAGTGAGGGACTCTTTGCGTTGTCCTGAGTTTCTTTGCGTTGTCCTGAGTCAACACTTTTATACTTTTGTTTCATAGATATTGCTGGATGTGTTGAGTTTTTCATATTTGAAAAGTATAGCAATATATATTGGATTAGCTTTAAAATATAGATTTATAAAAACTATATATTTGCTCTGTTTTCATAAACTTCATTTGAAAAAGTAGTAACCAAAATTATGTATTGAAGATCATGTCAATGCCTAAATGATCACTTATTTGTGACTCGACAAGGGAGTAGAAATTAACAAAAGCAGGGAAAAAATTTCTGTCCAATATTTACTATAGAACTAGTAATTTATTTAAATAATTTGTAAAAAAGTAATAAAAACTATTATCATAGCTACGGGAGTATGTACAAAAATATAATATTTTGTTCTTTCCAATAGTATTTATATATATTATTTGATTTTGTTGATCATTGAAGGCATTCGTTGGGAGAAATAAAAAAGGTTACAGCCTTGCATGTTTCAGGTGGGACTATATATAGGCATCGACGCCTAAATGGAAATTCAAGATATCTTTCATGGTCGACGGTCTCATCAGTTACCCTGAACTAGTGCCGCCGTGCGTGATCACACTCTTGTTTGTTGTTCTCTTATCTGCATTTATTTTCATAACCGTGGTTGATGAATTAATGGTATATGACATTCGGTCGGATTGCTTCGCTGATCAAAATATCACCTAGCTACCTTATTAAAAACACCTAAAATTTCCAGAAACAAAACATGCATGAAAACATTATACATTATTGGTGATTCATCCTGAACATGCATGTCATCAAAACTACATTTACGATTTTGGCTCATTATACACGAGGCTACTTTCAGACAGTCCATTTCGAACAGATTGCATTGCTGGAAAAATGAAAATAAAGCTGAAATAATGCCATCCTGCATGTGTCTCCAGCTTCTAGCAGTAGGTTTGTTCAAAATTTACGAGTGACGTCATGCAAGTCCATGGCATGGCTGCTGTCAACAACAAAAGCAACTACTTTACGACACTACAGTGTCATTAGAGAATGTTGAAGCAACAAACGATCTAAGTTTTATTCAACGACAACCAGCAAAGCTCTAGTGTGTATTATAATGTATAGAAGACTCCGACAACCAACTAATTTGTTGCAACAAAAGTGTTTGTTTGAAGTAATGCCAACAAGTGTGAAGTCGTTTTGCTACTCTCATCCCACAAAGCATCCTTGAAGCTCATGTACCTAAGACGGGAGAAGTGTATGAGGTTTAAGGAAAACCTTAGCAAGTAAACTGCTTTAACAATGCTATTCACTTCATATTTTGATTAAGCCACAAATTTTAAATAACTGGCTAATGGAGACTTCAAAACTTCAACATCGAACACTTCATAAGTTTATCTTCATAATGCAAATTTCAATGGTGCAATTGAATGCAATGCATGACTTTACTTCAACCCACACGTAAGGAGAGAGTGATGGCTGCAACCACATTGCTTATTTCAATGTGCGTTGTTGTACTAGTACTTAGCACTAATTTGGCTACGGCGTCTTCAATGTGTTTCAACAATAAAGTGCAAACACAAATCTTGCAAAATGTGCACTTCACATACTTTATAATTAATTCAAAAGTGATACCACAGTATATGACATAACATACTTCAAAGTAAAGTAAAATAGTATTACTTCAAATTTCATATTATATAGGTAGTGTGAGGTACCAAAACAATAGAGCTGAAGCATGTGGACCATTGTGCCATGTTTACTTACCTTTACCGATGATAAAAAAAACTAGAGATGCTCCGGATGCAAACTAACAGATCACTACCAAGAACAACATACTATATACAACCAATAGTACACTAGAACACACCCCAAATCCACTATTCAAGCTTTTACCGTCATCCTACTATTCATGATAGCAACTCTATCTCTTTTCTTTTTCATGGACATTTAACTATATATTGAAATAAATCTTAAAATCTACCTGATAATAGTAAGTTCCATAGCTACAACTTTTGTATAATAAGATGAGTGAAGTTTATCATCGGGCCCCGAACTTGTTCCGCTGTGTCATTCTAGTCCCTAAACTGCAAATGAATGTTTAGGTCCTCAAACTTGTTCATTCATCTTGGTACCTAAACTTGTTCAACTGTATCATCTTAGTCCCTGAGCTTTTAAATCACCCGTTTAGGTTAAAATCTTTCAATTGTGTCATTCGAGTCCCTGAGTCTCATCTAGTCAAAACAAGGCGATCAAAAAACTTTATATAAAAGAATAATTCATAACTTTTTATATGAACTCAAATAAAAAACTTTATGTCAAAATTGTGCCCTCGATGTGATCTATATTGGCGTTGCTTAGCATTACTACTAAAGATAGACAATAAGTCTTTCCTTAATAATAACACTAGAAACATAAGTTGACATTCCTAACTACCATTACTATAGAAAGGTAACCCTTGGCCCTTAAAGGCGTCGGCCTAGGTAATGCAATCTGGTAATAACAGTTAGAAGTACCGGATTGGGGCCTTCCTAACCATCATTACTTACAATATGCAAAACTGTGGCATGGCGCCATGGGGTGCACAAGAATTACAATCTTTACGTAACAGTACTTAGGTACGCCATTCGATAGCTCAGTATGAAATAAGAATGAATCTGCAAGCACACAGAACTATCATTGTAGCATTTCAACCCGTGAGTATTCAAGGGTGTCGTATTTATAATTTTTTCTAGGAGGGAAATATGCATCAAGTGTGGTATAAACATGATCACTTATAAAGTGCAATGGTAGGCATAGAGTGAGCAGGAATAAGAAATGATAATCAAGATAGTGGACACACATCTGGGTCAACCTCAAGGATAAAAGATAAATAAAGAATAAAAGAATATAACTAATGGAGCAGGCACTGATCATATATAACTATGTAAAGAACTATTAGCAGGTCATCTAACTAGTATGTCTAGTGTTAGAACTAAGTTTGAGATGATAGGGAGATCCCTGCAGCTGGTCTGCCAGCCAATA
Source organism: Bothriochloa decipiens (assembly GCA_023333625.1). Taxonomy (NCBI): domain Eukaryota; kingdom Viridiplantae; phylum Streptophyta; class Magnoliopsida; order Poales; family Poaceae; genus Bothriochloa; species Bothriochloa decipiens. The sequence goes on along the minus strand of CM041636.1, from coordinate 44,968,581 downwards.
GAGACTTTACGAACTCCTACTCAATATCCGAACGTGGGGGACTGCTTGGGATGGATAGGGCTATCACCACCTGCCCACCTACCCCTCTACCCGTGGGATACTGACATATCCGCCAATCTTCGCATACTCGAGCACCATGCCCGTGTATTTGGAAACAACTCCTAACCCCCGCAGACCCCAACCCTTTGGATTGACAGGCTAGGTTAAGAGCAACCATAATGGCACGGCGAACCATAAAGGCACGGCGAACCATGCCCTTTTGATTGAGATGTGCAAGTGTGTGGAAAATGAGGATGGTGAAAACCTATCACTATTTATTTTTGGATACTCCTTGCATCATGACTCTCTTTTATTGGATGGAATAAACACTTTTGGAGAGATATGGGCTCTTCACACATATATTTTTTTTTTGAACGGGTATTTGAATTTTTCTTTCCCGTTGATTTTCTCATGCCCCTTGGCTTTTGTCTTTCTCTTTTTTTTAGCATAGCCCATATCTTTTATTGACATATGAATACTTCGAGATGGAGAGATGTCATGATGGCGAAAGTAAGGAGTGAAAGTTTTTGTATAAGGAATGCGCATTTTTATTTGGTGGAAACTGGAGGCGCAACTCTCAGGATAAGAGTTGGCGTATTTTTGGTGGAAGAAAGGATGCTTGTTTTGCGCATCTTCTCAGTGTGAGAGATGGCTTTATTTGGTGGGTGTGTGTGAATCTCAATCATGGGTGTATGACCATAATCTCACTCGGTCACAACAATTTGACCCAACTCAAAGTTCCGCAAGTAGCTTATGACTAAGTTTTATAAATGTAGAGCATGTCATATGGCCTTGGTAGGTATTCATAATCATTGAGGAACTTTTGAAATTTAAATTTTGAAAAGAAAACTCCGGATGTCAAGTTTCTTGTAGAACATACCATCTCATATCTCACAACAACTTAGAAAAGGATAATGCATTTGCAACCCACAAGATTTCAAGTTCTCAGAATGAGACATTTTTAGCCAACAAACTTAAATTTTGATGAATAGTAAGTTATAACTTAGGCACAAATGAACTATAGACAGAGTAACTATTCATCATTTCAACAGAAGAGAAACTAAGACATCTTAACACATATGGGAGTGGAATTGATTTTTTTGAATTATAAAAGAAATTAAATTACTAAATTTAAAAATGCGAGAAATAAAGTGCAAGAATTTAAGATACATGTTACCTCCGTGGGGTCTCCTCCCCCAAGCTAGCTCAAGGCCTAGGTCCAAGGAAGTGTCCCATGGAGTGAAGGTAGGCCATCTGTGCCTCATGCCGATGTCGGTTCGCATCCTCCAGGTCCACTAACTGCTGCTGGTACTGCTGGTGCCACTGAGTAGAAGTCTGGATGTGGGCGTTCAGTGTACCTTGGATCTGTCTATTCTGCAACTCTAGTCCTCCCATGCGAGTGTTGAGGACGTCTAGTGTGACCTGAGGGCAAACTGGGGGTGGCATTCCTTCTGAATCTGAGGAATGTGCTTGCTCATGTTGCCCCGATCCTCCTGCCTCATGTGAGTGCTGCCACCCTGATCCTCCAGCCTCATGAGGGTGAGGAATGTATCCCATGCCATATCCATACCCAGGGGTGAATTCGGGAGTAGACGTGACAGGGGACCATTCCATCCCTGGTGTCATAGTGTGCATAGCTGGTGGTCGTGCAGGCTGTGCGGGCTGTGCATGCTGCGCTGATTCCTCCTCCTGTCCTCTCCTCCGTGATCTCCTGTGGGAAACAGAACTCCTGCATGCTTCTTCCCTCTCAACGAGGTCGAAGGTGAGATATGGGGAATTATATAAAGCGAGATCTGGGTTAGGTAATGGAATCTTATTTATATATCCCAAAAAATAAAATACCAACTTTTTTCCCGATTCATCATTTTTCAGAATATGGGCTTGCCCCAAATAAAACACATTGATCATAATGCAAGGAGTAGAAAGGTAAACAATGGTATTGGCAGCATGGGGGTCAACACTAGCAGCAAGACGAGTGATGAGTGAAGTGCACATGATAGGTGTAGAAGTTTTAAAAAAAATTTAGCCAATGCTTAACAATATCATAAATAGAAGCAACTTTAATTTTCTTAAGCATGGCATAAAGCAACTTCAACTCAATGTCAGGCATGATGTGTATCCTCTCTAGGAAAGAAAGATATAGCAATCCACTTGTGAATAAGCCTGAAAGAGGGATGATGGATGTTGTTGGCATGGGGTTGGAATTTTCCAACAACATTCTGTTCAGTCACCAAATGCCAGAAAGCATGGCGTTGATAACCAGAGAGAGAAAAACCCAAGTCAACAGAGCATCGCTCATGAAAGCCTAAATGAGCAGCAAGATCCTTCCAGAAAAGGCTATGCTCTTTCCCAAAGCAGTGAAAAGTAATACCATAATCGTTTCATAAGTAAACGATTGAATGAGATTCGCTTGGGCAACGAAATCAAGTGCGAGTCCCCTTTTCTTTTTTATTGAATTAACTAATTCATTTCCTTTTGACTTTTGAATTTTGGATAGTCAAAAGACGAGATCCAAGCTCATGAACAGGGGCAATGCGACTCCAACCAACATTCTCGAAAATGGTATTAAATTCAATGTCCATACCTATCTGTTGTAGGAGGTTCAGGTCGTAGACCGGTGAGTGTAGGAACTCACGTTCCTTTAGGAGGTTGTACGCTTGCATCTCCCGCTCGCTCTCCAAGTCGATGAAGGGGGCGTCGGCTTCATCGATGGCATGGCCAGTGGGCACCTCCTCCTCTTCACCTTGCGGTAGGTGCTCTTCTCTCGCGGGAGTACTTGGGGTAGCCTCCACGCGAGAGCGACGACCTTTCCGGAACAAGCCGAAAACTCGAACTCCGATCCCACTCATGGTGAGTGAGCTAGCACGAGAGCTTGAGCTTGCTTTGTGGTGAGAGTGCAAGAGGTTCTTGCAGGATTTTCTTGCACTTGAACTTTGTGGAAAATAGTTCGAGAGTGGTGGAGCAAGAGAGTGATGGAGGGAGTGAAAAAATGTGAGTGTGAGAGGAGTGAGGAGCTCTACCCTAGGATCCTAGTATTTCTAGAGTTGAATGCAGGCGGGGGAGCGTCGCTTGCAACGGCTAGTAGCCGTTGGCAAAAGGCCGAGGTGGCAGGTCCTTAGGCAGGGCGCGGCCGCGCTGGGTGCGGCCGGTCCCCTGGTGGGGCCGGTTCTGCCTTGCCTTTTGGCAGCGTCCTCCAACGGCTACCCCCATGTGGTAGCCGGTTACGAATGACTCCCATTCGAAAATTTGCTCTAGCTTTTGATTTTTCATAAATTTATTTGAAATATTTTTTAGTTTTCAAAAATTATTTAAAAATAAGATTTGGAAAGAACAAAAACTAAACTTTCAGAAAATGATTTTTTAGAAGATTTTAGAGAAACTTTATTTTGAAATAAAAGTAAAATTCTTATAAAGCTGGAAAAGGGAAACTCTTTTTAATATATATATAAATATTTATATATATATTTTTTCAAAAGGATGAGATACAATACCTGAGTGGGGGCACCTCCCCCAAGCTTGGATGATGGTGTGGGCCCCTTCAAAGCATTATCATTATATATATATTTATTATTTATTTATAAATTTTTTTAGATAATTGCCGATGACCTTCGGCAAGGGCTCAACGTTTATAGTCCGTTGGCACGACTCCTCCTCCTTTACTGCTCTGCAGCTGCATGAACAAACTCCGGAGAAGTCTCGGGTTGCCCCGGGATCTTTCTGTATTGTTGACATGTATAGAAGCAGCTATCTGAGCCATGTGTGTTTCTATCATTTTATTGAAACTCGCTTGATTTTTAACAGCAGAAGATAGAGTTTCAAGTTTTGCATTTATATTTTCAAACATTCTATCGTTGAAGGACAACTTTTGGTAAGATTTTCGTTAATCTTAGCTTGTCCCACAACGAGATCTCTCAAGGAAGTTTGGTTCGAATTGAAATTGGAATTAAAATTATTACCTTGCGGGCAGGTTGGTTGTTCCACCCGTTATTACCTTGCTGAGGTTGGCGAAACCTGTTGTTGATGTAGGAAGCTTCTTCTTTGGTTTTGGGGCAGTTGTTCCCCGAGTGGCCAACGTTCCCACAGACCTCACACGTCATGTGTGAGTCCATGGCCTGGATGGTGCTCATGGTAGGATTTGTAGCACGATCGTCCAGCTTTTGCATCAGCAGGTCTATTTTTGCAGCCAGCAAGTCCGTTTCCTTGATGGTATGCGTGCCTTTTTGTGTTTTTCTTCCTTCTCCGCAACTCTGATTTGCCACCATCTTCTCAATGAGGGAAGTTGCATCTGCGATGGTGAGGGAGAGGAATGCACCTCCAGCTGCGGCATCTACGTGCCCCTTCGACATGGCCGTGAGGCCTTCATAGAAGTTCTGGAGCACAAGCCAATCTTCCATTCCATGATGAGGACAGGCCCGGATGTACTCCTGGAGCCTTTCCCATGCTTCGGGAATGCACTCAAATGAAGATTGCTGGAAGTTGGAGATCTTCCCCCTCAGAGCACTTGTTTTGCTCATGGGGAAGAACTTGGCGAGGAACGCTGTGGAACATTTGTCCCACTTGTTGACAGCTTCCTTGTTTTGGTAGAACCATTGTTTTGCCTTCCCCGTGAGGGAGAAAGGAAACAAGTGAAGCCTAATACTGTCCTGTGCAACATTCTTGATGACGATGGTGTCGCACAGCTCAAGGAAGTGTTGCAGGTGAGCATTTGCGTCCTCACTTGGCAAGCCACAAAACTGGCTCGCCTGCTTCCATCTCCATTGTTGACAGCTAGCCCAACGGGCACGTTGACAATGGCGGGAGTGGAGTAGTCACGGAGTGTCTTGGCCATAGCGATAGTAGCGGATGGTGCGGAAGTGACCGATTCGTCTGCCGACGGAGTAGCAAAAAAAGAAGTGATACGAGACCTTGTCTTCTTAAGGAGCTTTTCCGGATTGCTGAGGTAGTTGTCCAGCAGATCAAAGCCACTCATACACTATCCTTTTTTCATTCCAATAAAAGAAGGAAGAAAACAGTAGAGTTAGCCTGCTTAAACTATGACTACCAATGCTTTATTATGCAATCGATGTTTATGCCAGCTAGATGTTTGCCCTCCCCGGCAACGGCGCTAGAAATGCTTGTTGGTGTTTCTTAGGATTACTACTAAAGATAGACAATAAGTCTTTCCTTAATAATAACACTAGAAACATAAGTTGACATTCCTAACTACCATTACTACAGAAAGGTAACCCTTGGCCCTTAAAGGCACCGGCCTAGGTAATGCAGTCTGGTAATAACAGTTAGAAGTGCCGAATTGGTCTTCATAACCATCATTACTTATGATATGCAAAACTATGGCACGGTGCCGTGGGGTGCACAAGAATTACAATCCTTAAGTAACGGTACTTAGGTACGCCAATCGATAGCTCAGTATGAAATAAGAATGAATCTGCAAGCGCACAGAACTATCATTGTAGCATTTCAACCCGTGAGTATTCAAGGGTGTCGTATTTATAATTTCCCATAGGAGGGCAATATGCATCAAGCGTGGTATAAACATGATCACTTATTAAGTGCAATGGTAGCCATAGAGTGAGCATGAATAAGACATGATAATCAAGATAGTGGACCCACATCTGGGTCAACCTCAAGGATAAAAGATAAGTAAAGAATAAAAGAATATAACTAATGGAGCAGGCACTGATCATATATAACTATGTAAAGAACTATTAGCAGGTCATCTAACTAGTATGTCTAGTGTTAGAACTAAATTTGAGATGATAGGGAGATCCCCGCAGCTGGTCTGCCAGCCAATAGAGACTTTACGAACTCCTACTCAATATCCGAATGTGGGGGAGTGCTTGGGATGGACAGGGCTATCACCACCTGCCCACCTACCCCTCTACCCATGGGATACTGACATATCCGCCGATCTTCGCATATCCGAGCACCATGCCCGTGTATTTGGAAACAACTCCTAACCCCCGCAGATCCCAACCCTTTGGATTGACACGCTAGGTTAAGAGCAACCATAAAGGCACGACGAACCATCACCTCAACCCCAGTTCTTCCTCTATTCATACTAATTCGATAAACAATGAAGAACGATGATGAACAAGTCAAGAACACAATACATAAACTATATACTAGTTCATATATTATGCTTGTAACATGTTCATAACTATGCTCTAGCTCATATGCATGATTATATAAGTATGATAAGAACTTGCTCATGGAAGAAACCCGAAATATATTCATACCAAGATGTTCTTCTTCTTCCAAGGAGACAAGCTCTCCTTGATAGCTTTTGCCTTGCTCACTAACTACTACAATTATTCTAAAGAACAAGTGAGAAATGTGAGGTAGAGTCTCCAAATGAATGTGTGTGTTGGAAATGAAGGAGTTCCTCTCTTTTATAGCTAAACTAGGACGGTTCAGCCTCAACAAATATGGAAGGAGGTGAAACCGCCTTTAGGGAACCGCCTTGAGCACCGCCTCCGAAGGATGGGCCCGGGACCCGCCACCGGGGTGTGGCCGCACCTGGGTGCGGTCGGTCCCTGTGTGGGGCCTGCTGGCCAGCGCCTTTGTGTGCTCGGTTGCTCCCTAGGCCTGGACCTCTCCTGTGGTTACGATCAGGCCCGAGTATGCACCAAAGGTGGGCTTCTTCTTTATTTTTATTTGCGCATTTGCTGAATTCTTCTTTTGCTTTTGCGTTTTCTTCTTGATGTTGTGTTATTTTCACTTGTTACATAATAAAGCCTGTAAAATATGATTAGTAATAAAGGCATATGTGCTAGAATATGATTGTCTTTCTTCCTTTTAATCTAAGTTGACGGCTTAGAAATGATAGATAAGGACCGTCAACAATCTACAACCTTTCAAAAAGTTTTTTTTTTTTGTTAGGGCCCCAAAATATTGTAGTTATTTTATTGGCAAAGAGCGGGCCGGGGTGGCGGGACTGTGCGTGGCGACGAAGGCCTGGTAGGAGAGCAGGGACTGCCATGACAGGGAGGCGGCAGAGCGGCTTGGCTGGTAGACGCACATGGACCCCACGCACCTGCTGCAGCGAGAGGACGCTGCTGTTATCGTCGTCCGAGGTCACAGCGGTTGGTGTGTGGCAGGGTTGGTGTGTGGTCGTCCGGCGCCACGGAGATGGAGGATTACGACGTCATCATTGCCTAGCCAGCGCTTACGAGCTAAGAAATTTATGCGAGAGATGACAAGTTTGAGACCCGAGACCAACACGGCGATGATCCGATCTATCCGGAATCGTCGTTGTCGGTGCAGTTGTTGCCGAAATTATCCTCAAGGGTTAAAAAGTTTCTATATACAAGTACTAAGCGTGGCAGGCGAATAGGCTAACGCGCGGGACGAGCAGTGCGCTGTGCGCTGAGCACCGCGTGCTCTGTTCCATGCTCTGCTTTGCACGAGCGTTCCTAGCTTGATGGCAGCATGATGACATGCGTGTGCATTGTGGACGTTTTTCTTTAAAAAAATAATTCTAGAAATTCCTTACAAATACGCTTATATACGAGTGTACAACCTTAGCCATCCATCTTATATGTGTGGCCAAAATTTTTTATGGATTTGATAAGATTATTTTATTGCAATATATTTGTGTACTTGATTGTGTGGTTATGTGTGAATTAAAATAAACAAATAAAACTGTATATTTTTTTCACTAGGGTAAAATGGCCTTTTTATCCTTAACACCGTCAAGTGATAAAAACGAACGGAAGGCCATAGAGGCAATGAAATTTCATTTCTGGGGGCCATAGAGCTAAGTTCCAAAAAATAGGGCCATATACCTAAGACCCATTTTTTCCCGGGCCATAAACCAAATTCTCCCTCATTTTATCTAGCTGTTGCAACTTTTTACTCATATGTTATTTAGTGCTTACTACATATTTCATAAGAACTTTCAATTGTTTCATTTTTATAGTGGCATAACTAGTCGTTTAGCTGCATCGTGGAACTCAAGATGTTGAAATTTTAATACCATAGAACTATATGTATAATAGTATTGTGTTATAAATATCAAATGATTAAAATACAATCAGTAATGTTGTTAAGACATAATGTTTCAGTTAAAGTGTGTAAACCTATTTAAAACATCAATTTCAAGATTAATTATCATGGAGTGTTAATAATATAACTTAAAAATGGACTATCAATATTATTCGTATGTGGTTTGTTAAGGGTACATATTTCCAACATTAGATAAGCTACTAAAGTAAACGTTTATCCTAAATTATACATTTTTACTTATTTGCACGGTGGAACATAGCATCATGCTTACTTTCAGCTTAAAAGCAATAGAAATGTGTAATATACAAATATATAGCTTACTTAATGGATATATAGTACTTTTAATAATAGCTTATATTAGTGTTTACATGTAGATTTGAGACTTATTTTTGTCTACTTTTCCTGAGCGAGCACTGACGAGGCGTTGTATATACGTTCCAGGTTGGGTGACATCGTATTGTCTCAGATGTTCGGGCATTATGTTGATAGGTCTGTTCTAGCAGCCTTTGAAGAGAAGGTATGGGAATGGAGCAAGGAGCAGCCTTTGAGCAAAATGATAACTTTTCACAAGCAATTATATAATCTTTTGTGATATCTGTTAAAGAGAACCGAGAACAGCCGTGAGTTAAGGTTGTAGTCAAAAGGGACAGATCATATAAGCCATTACAACTCTACTCCCTTCGGATTTGTTCGAGAGAAGCAATTCTTTTTGTTAGTATGTTGTTGCTCTGTGTTTTGTATATTATTTGCAGTGAACTATGTATATAGGTCATCTAAAGAATTGCAAACTAGAATAATGTAAATTGCAAGTAAAGAGAACTGCAATTGTAGTTCTAAGTATATGCAATTTGGTTCTATGATCGTGTTTATTATTTGTATCTTGATTTTATCCAGAAAACATTAGGTGTTCCCTACTACTTCATTTGTGCCCACTCTCACCAGGCTCCTGTTCGACCACACCAAGGACCTCTACGGGCCCTATGACCAAATTACACGCGTGAGGCTCCCACCTCCCGCTCAAGCTGCAAGCAGTAGTAGTACAGTCCAGGCCCAGCATCGGTTGGCGTTTGAGGTGCTCACAGAAATACTGATGCTTGACAATAGCAAGCCGCTTCAGGAGGTCAAGCAGCTTGCCGCAGAAGAGAGCTACTTTGGCTACGGCAATCTCTCTGACAACCTGATGCTCCAGGCTTTTGGACAGTTATACATGGACTACTTTGGGTCAGATCAATCCGTGCGGGTGGATCCTCTCTATGACCGTCAACTTTTTCATTCTCCAATGATGCAAAGGATATGGCAAGCATTTGAAGGGAAGAGGCACTTGCTGCTCGTAAAAAACCTGCATGTTCCCGTCTCATTGGACGTGTCGGTTCTCATCATGAGCGACCAGTGGCCATCGATACCGAATAACCGGCGGTGGCTCATCTCAACCAATTCCAAGGATGTCTGCGAAAAAAGCAGAGATGCTGATGGTGCACGTAGGGTGTACCGTATGTATCATTTAGCTCCAGAATATTACTGTGCACCGCCTCTTGATGATCTTGGCAGCAGAAATTGGGCTGTGTTGATTATAGAGGCCTTACGTGATGCAGCCAGATCCATTTATATCCAACTGTCAGACAAAAGAGGTGAGGAATTCTGGCTCCACGTAGGTCAGCAATGTCTGTACTATGGTATCCTCTACAATCCGCTACAAGGAGGAGTAATGCCTGTGCTTACTTCTGATGAACTTGTTCGCTGTTGGGTGGCTGAGGACCTGCTTTTCTCAACAGCAATATCCACCAATACACCAGCAGCCACTGGCTAGAAACAGAGCAACTACTACAGGTCTGCATATGAAGCGGGAAAGGTCGTGATCCAAGCCTTGCAAGAATACTCATTGCTGCCAACTTACTCTATTTCTACCCCAACAGTAAGCACTTCATCATCCTCCCAGGATGTGCTCACTGGTGTGTCAAAGTTATCTAAGGATGTGCCACATCTCAAACAAGACGAACTCGATACTCATGCAAAGAGCAAGCAGCTGACATGGGTCTCATTTATGAACGACGACGGTAGGCATGTAAGCTTGGATTGGAACCCTTATCCTAAGAGGTTGTTCAAATGTGTCAGCATTTCCTCTTAATAAACTGCTGACCCCACACCTTCATGTCCTGGATTTATCCTACACATCTATAAATTCACTTCCTCCTTCATTTTCCAATCTCGTGTTAGTGTACGCGTCGGGCCCGTCCGCCAGGTTGTAGACGTTGTCCGCCGCCGTCGCTTTGCCCTTGTGAGCAAGGGCGTACCCCGTGAACTCGTTGACGACCTGCCCACCATGCGACTGGGTCTGCGAGGAAAACACAAACATGGTTACAAGTAATGATAATTGAGCACTAGAATAAATAAATCAACAGAAGCGTACCCATCTTTCCATGAACAATGGGAGGGACCGGTTCCCTTGGTGGTGTGGTGCCCCTCGCATCTGTAGGCGGCGCTCCTGATGTTCTCTACGCCTCTGGTACGCCGCGTCCATGGTCCATTCACGCACAATGGCCGCCCAGCAGTCCTAGTACTTGTTGCACCACTCCGGACACATTTGCATGACATCAAGTATTTGACATGGCAGAAGATGAATTGAATGTTTCACGAAAGAAGCCAGAATGAATGTTTCCTACTTAATTACCTGCATGTACTGTGCCTCGGTGAGGTTGGTCTCCCTTTGGAGTAGCATCTCCCTGACTTGCGGCTTCTTCACCACCTGGCTAAGCACGTCGGCATAGTAGGTGATGACGCGCTAGAGATGCGTCTCGTGGTACAGGTCCTTGAGATGATCTTTGCAGACCGCCTCCTGTGCTCGCGCCGCATGCTGCTCTCTCCCCTCCTCGCACGTGAAGAAGTCCTGCACACAGAACTCACACAGAACTCATCATTGTTTCAAGAACGTCCAATGAATGCGTAGTATTGAGAAATGCGGTACGATGAAAAGACTCACCCAGAACTACCTCTTGATCTTTGCCGCCAAGGTTTTGCCGTTAGAGTCCGTGACACTGGAGAAGTGCTCCCACCTCATGGGCACCTGTACCTCACCCTTGTGGGTGACCAAGCCAGGGTAGTACTTCCTAATCAGCAGGCCCTGGATGCAATTGATATGGCATGAACCACTCCCTCCGCTCACAAACTTCCAGCTACTGCACGAGTCATTAACAACAATTGTTAGTCTATAGTTCGATTTTTAACATGTCATATGAACAAGTAGTGAAATCAACAATGGATACTTACGTCTCACCCACGGGTCGAATCACCGGGCGGCGGGAACGGAGCGGCCCTGGGTCAGGGAGCGATGAGGGCCCGCACTGGTAGGGCTTGCTTGAACCTGAGGAAGCCGTCTCGCTTGGTGTTGGCTCACCCCTGTCATCGTCGTTGTCGTCGTCGTCATCGCCGCCACCGCCGCCGCCATCACCGGTCGTCGTCGTCGTCGTCCCCCCTTGCGGGGCCTCCTGGAACTGTAGCCTCCTCGTCCACGTGCGACGTCCGCTGGGGGCATCCCCCCTACTGGTCAACGGCTCCACCAACACCTCCTCCTCCTCGTCATCGTTGGCGATCGCCTGCTCCTCGTTGTGGATCTGGTACTGTGAATGGACCATTCGTTGCGGCCGCTGCCGCCTTCCGCCCAGTATTTTATCGAGTGCCTGCAATGACAAAGATTAAAATAGTTAGCATAAATAAATGATAAGTACTTGTAAAGAATCATAATTGCAAGGTAATAATAATAACAATATAGTATTACATGAATTAGAAATTATCTCCGCGAACGGCAATATGGCTGGCGTGTAGTCGTCATCACTATTGTCGTCATCACTACCAATATTGTCGAGCTCTCTTAAGTATCGGGCATCATCTCCATCGTCATCATCATCTACATCGTCCTCAACAACTCCATCGGCAACCATCTGTCATTGCTCATGGATTCGTATGTCGTTAGCATCCTGCACGTCGTCACCCTCGTCCTCATCGATGTCGTTGTCTATTTTCATGCCCATCAGTGAAAGAATGTCTATCTCTAAACTCCCTTCTAGCCCCTCAGGTTGATAGAACTCATCTGTCTTTGGGTCAAAGTTGTAATCATCATCGTTTGGGACAGCTTTACCGCGCAGTGATACCAAGTGCACAAGGCTCCAACCCGCAAGCTTCTCATCTTTTTGGCACGCCCATGGGAGGTAATAAACTTGCGTGGCATCTCGATTAGCCACAATATAGACATCGTCTCCTTTATAGTTGGAATCCTGTCGAATTTTGACTTGCCCAATCTTAAGGTCTTTTTTCGTAACATCAGGATCGAACCAATGGCATTTGAATACCACTAGCTTAAAAGCTTTGGCACCTAAAAATTTGAGCTCGTATATCTCTTCGACTATGCCGTAATAGTCCTTCTCATTCGTGCCGGGCATACGAACTCCGCAGCACGTAGTTTTTAGGTTGGGCCGACTCTCCTCATAGCTTCTCGTGTGAAAGCGATAGCCGTTCACATCATAAACGGTGAATGACTTGACCCTACGGGAGAAGCCACCGCCCACCTGTTTTAATTCATCACTCATTTCCGCATTCGACTGGGCCTGCAAGGTCAAGACAGGTAGATCGTTACATTACTCGCTCCTAGGAGCAAAGTGAAATCTCAAAGTCAGAACGAGGTTACTTGGATAGTACATTTGTACAGAACCAGAAAATGTCTGGGTTTTAGGCACCCGATGTCACAACTTGTTCGAAACTTTCTCATTTTTTTACCACAGCCACCACATGCGATGACAACACACCTCGACACGTTTAGTCATTTTCGAACTTCGTTGGATTTTATATAATTTAAAAACACTTTCCCGCGCGTAACTCGTCATGTTACGACACCAACATGGTCGTAAATTCATGCGAGGTCCTAGATACGGTCTCAACATACTCCGAACATCATGAATACCATTTTCTGAATGACCAAATTTTATTATTTCATGTACCTGCAGTTCAAATTTGGAGTTGTCAAAAAAATTCAAAGAAACAAAAATAATTGAAAAAATATAGCACAAAAAGTCAAAATTATCTCAACTTTTGAAGTCGAGATGTATTTACTGTATCAAGGCCCCAAAAAAACTGGGAAGAAAAAAATTACAACCAATTGCTTTATTCGAACTATTGAAGATGCTCTTATACACACGTAGGCAGCTGCCATTGATTTGTGAATTAATCTCTAAAATATAAAACCAAATTATTTTAAATGGATCGACATTCTTATTCTTGAAGAAATGGACCGCGGAGCAACCGGAGCAATCTTATTCTTGGATCCACAATCTTATTCTTTCAGTAATCAGCGTGTCTCAGCGGGCAAACACTGTTCAGTCATTTAGCAGCGAGCTGTGATTCTGTCTAGTATTGCTGAATTTTTTTTGCCACAATTGACACGTGTCCCACTAGATGGGGTAGGCATTGCAGTCACAAGGGACGACAGATATCAACGACTTCCTCCTCATGTCAACCTCGAGCATCCATGACTCTCCGTTCATCTCGCTATCCCAATCCATGCACGCAACCTTAAAGCAGACGACGTCCGGGTTCTCCGAGCTCAGGATGGGGCACCAGGTCAAAGTGTCAAACACAGCTGCGGCCAGAACTCCTCGCTGTGAAGCACGCCTTCCTTCACCCACTCCATTGGCTCCCCCGTCGTGTTCAACACCATGGTCCACGTGGTCACCATGAAGGTGGACTCGCACGTCATAGGGATCCTACAGCAGCCGCAGTTGTCGGCGCTCACGAACCACACCGTCGGCACCGCATCGTCGCCGGCAGCGCTCCGCGCAGATCCAATGCTCCTCTAGTACCGCCAGCAACCCTCCACTGCCTTCACGGGCAGCGGCACGTACCGGAGCTTAGGGTTCTCCTCCTCCGCCATGTCGCACACGAGGAAAGTGCTGAGATCGTAGTTCGCCCAGCACATGAAACGGTCCCCAGCAGGGAAGACTGCGTGGGGCTTCTTCCACCTTCTCAGGTCATAGCGGCATCTGTCGCAGTTGTTGTTGAAGATGGGCACCGATTCCTTGAGCTCCCAGTCGCCGCGCCCTGGGCGGAGCACGCAGAGCTCGGCCGTGTCGAACGGCTCTTTGTGCGCGACCTGGAGCTGGGCCACTAGGAACTCCCCATCGTCCTCGCCGCAACGCAAGAGGCCGGTGTCATTGTTGAGTGGAATACACGCTCCGCCTCCACCAGGAAAAAACAGTTGGGTTTTTCATAGTCGCGCATGGGGTTGTGGCAGGTTGGGAGCCGCGACAGAGACGGCAGCGGACCGGCGGCGGCGCCAGCCCTGTACAGGAAGTAGTCGGTGGCGGCGGCCTTAGTATCAATACCGAGACGACGGCGCAGCTCGTAAGGGGCTGACATCTTAAAGAGGACCGAGTCACCGTTGGCCGCGACGACGTCAACGTAGTCGTGATCAGCTGCTGACTGCCAAAGTTGGTCTTCGCCGCGAGCCCTGTCAAAAAAGATGGAGGAGATGGCCGGCGGCGCCGCGCAGCTGAGGGAGACGCGGAAGGGTCGGCCCCAGGAGGTGCGGGACTCCACGGCGGTCTTGTCTTTGACGTTGGGGACAGCATTTGCGGCGGTTGAGTCACTAGCTGCCCAGCTGCCCCTCCGGTTGAGGATCATCCAGCGCGGGTCATCCGCCGCCGGAGCCGGTGCCGGACAAGAAGGTTCATTGGTTACCATGTGGCGGCGACGTTGATCAATGAAAAAGCGTCCTCGGCTGTGACGATTGATCATCCCGGAGCCGGAGCCGGATCCGGACTTGCCCAGCAGACCACCGGCGAACCTCGTCGTCAGCAGCTTCATACTGCTAGGTTTATCGTTCTCGTGTAGATGTACGGGCGATGGTCAATCGGCGACAGTGCCGGCCCTAGGATTTTGAAGGCCCTCTGGCAATTTGTCGCAACGGCCCCTCTAAACCATATATAAAATCTTCTAATATATATTATAAGCGTTAATTTATCATGTTTGATAGTTAGGAATGACGTACATTAAAATAGAACTAATATTTCTTGTTGTATAGCACCTTGCTGTGATTAAATAAACTAATCTTATTGTCTTTTTCACTTTGTTTTCGCAACCCCTGACATATGCTTCTTAGGTACCATTCTAAAATTCTAACACCTAAATTAGATGAAAAAATGACTACATGAGTACAAAGTATTAGAAATCTAGAATATCATACAAATAATTAATTTTTATTAAAAATTGGAGAAGGAAAAAATACCTAGAGCACGGACAATTTGGACACTAACTAATTGTCAGAACCAAGATTCGCATGTAGGCAAGGACGGATGTCTTCGTCGCGTTTGTGCAACTTTGCCTGGTTGCTGCCGGTGCAATCTCGTCGTGAACGTTGGCGCCTCGCGGTAGGCCTTCGTGAACTCACGATTGCAATCGCGGTCTCGCGGTGTGCTTGGAAAGAAAGAGGAGGCCACGATTGCTTTGGGGCTTTGGGCTGGCTGCTGACCTTCCTCGAAAAGAAAACGTCATTATTTAACTTGTCGATGGGCCGAAGTCTAATGAACTATAAGGTATATGGGCCCCCTTTCCGTCTGGGCCTTCGGCCGTCGCCCCTCCTGCCCTCCCCCTAGGGTCGGCACTAATCGGCGATCGAGCGAGGGAGCTTTTCTCCGGACGGCTTGGCTGCTGCATGTGTACATTGCTGCGATTGCGGCGGCGGTGGGTTTGCCCTAGCTAGGTTCATCAGTTGATGAGGATGCCGTACCCGTACGTGACACTTCAAATTGGACGTTCTTCGTTTGTTAGAAAACGTGCTTGCGTGGACTTGTTTCGTTCCCATTGTCAGCCCAGCCCGGCCTGGAAAACATGATGACGGTTGCCGGATACAAATATTAATACAAATCCAGACCTTGTAATCGTCCATTTTTCAATCTTGTACATTTGCATTGAACTTCTATTCTACTCTTTATTCTTTCCTCACCTCACAACTAAAGATTGGCCAAAGGGATACCGTGTTTTGATCAGCATGAGGGTTTTTCCCCATGTGCTAAAAGTGAGTTTAGGAGTTGTTAGAGACACTACTACGTAAAACCTATTCCAAGGCGGGCGAAAGGCATTAGCCGAGGCGGTTATCGCAGCTGCCTCGAACCAAAGGTCATGATAAGTGCGACCTTTACCGAGGCAGTTTGATGCCTATCCTGGTTATTAAAATGAAAAGGAAAAATTTGTCGTGGGACACTCCAATTATGCAAAATGGGTTGTGGGGCACTTTTTTCTGTGGGACACTATTTTGTTTTATGTTGGACACTAGCCAGGTGATGTCCTACAACAAAATTTCCCAAAAATAAAAGAAAAAAAAACTTGTGGATGGGCTCTCGGAGCCCGTGCATGGTCCCATCAAGCCCATCCATGGGCCACCGGATCCAGCTTCCCTGCCACTAGATCAGGCTTCACAGGCCCTGGATTCACCACCTCCCACAGGATCTAGGATGAGGCTGCCTGTCGCTACTTGCTGTTGGAGGAACGAGCCATGGAGCTAGAGTGGAAAGGGAGAAAGTGGAGGGAGAGAGTGGAGGGGCTCAGGAGGGCGCGGTGGCTAGGCCAGGATTAACCAAGGCGGTTCAAAATGCTGCCCGCCTCTAAAGTTGTTTACAAAACGCATTGCAAAAAATATTTTTGTTACAGTGAGATGATTTTTTTTCATTCTCGCCAAACATCACGGATTGGGAAGGATTATTAGGTACTCTTGGAGATCCTGATCTAATACAGCTTTACCCATTGGTTCATTCTCGAATGGAATGTCTTGAACTGATATTGGTAGAAAGTCTTGCATGTGTTGAACTGATATTGGTAGAAAGTCTAATAACGCCTCCACCAATATATAGCCTGCGTTTTCAAAAATGCATAAAAGGTCTTTGTATGTGATTTGACTACTTTTGGAAGCATTTGTCAACAATGCAGTAGTGAGTTCCGATGGACGCGCCATGTATATGCAGAACCTCATCATTGTCGTTGATGCAACGTGATGGACGCCTTGTTGATCCTTCTCAGCACAACAGTCTATAGTCCGGTCACGTGTTATAGTCCGGTCACGTGTTATAGTCCGGTCACAATTTCACCACGCATGCGATCGACCCGATCTGCATCTGGTTTGGATGTTATAGTAGGTGTTGAATGGCGGCTCATCTACTACATCACGCGTCCATAGGATTTTTTTTCCCCGGCTTGGGCCGGGCTGGTAATGGCAACGAAACAACTGCAGCCCACGTTGGCTAACAAACCCCAATTTGAAGCGTATACGTGCGTATATATTACAGTCACGCCCGGACGCAGGAGAGAGAGACTCGAAACAATCGTATCAACTGATCGATCTAGCTAGGGCAAACCGCCGGCGCAGCCGCACGCATGCAGCAGCCTTCGATCGATCGCCATCGACCCTACGTCTACACGCGAACGGTAGATCAACTATGAAGCTGCTGATGACGAGGCTCGCAGGTGGTCTGCTGCGTAGGTCCGCCTCTGGGATGATCAACCGACGATGCGGTTTCAATGATCTCGTCCAAAGCCGCCGCCACATGGCCACCACCGTAACAAGCCCGACGGAGTTGGAATCCTCGGGTCACGCTCCCGCTCGGGTTCCGGCTCCCGCTCCGGCGGCCGCAGGTGACGCGCTGGATGCTCCTCAACCGCTGGGGCTGCTGGACATGTAACTCCATGGACGACCCCGATGTCTTCCCCGACGACGACAAGACCGCGGCGGAGTCCCGCACCACCTGGGGCCGACCCTTGCGCGTCTCCCTCAGCCGCGTGGCACCGCCGGCCATCTCCCACATCTGCTTCAACCGGGATCGGCCCAGCAGCGAAGACGTCGACGACGACGACAAGCTGTCAGCTTATGACGACTCACTCGACGTCGTTGCGGCCCACGGCGACTCGGTCCTCTTGAAGATGTCAGTCCCCTGCTGGCTGCGCGGTCGTCTCGGCATTGGTATTTTGGATGCCGCCAACGACTACTTCCTGTACACGGCCGCCGCCGTCTCTGTCGCTGCTCCCAGCCTGCCACATCCCTATGTACGGCCACGAGTTAGATGACGAGGATCCCTGGCAAATGGAGCGTGTGTTCGACGTGAAGGACACTGGCCTCTTGCGCTACGGCGGTCGGGACGACGGCGGTGAGGTTTTAGTGGCCCAGCTCCAGGTCGCGCACGAAGCGCCGTTTGACAAGGCCGTGCTCTGCGTGCTCCGCCCGGGCCCCCGCGACTGGGAGCTCAAGGAGGCGGTGCCCATCCTCCACAACAACAAGGCTGGCGAAGGCCGCCACGACCTGGGAGAGTGGCAGGAGCTCAACGCCGCCGTTCCCGTCGGGAACCGTTTCCTGTTCTGGGTGAACTACGACCGCAGCACCTTCCTCGTGTGCGACATGGCGGATCAGGAGAACCCTAAGCTCCAGTACGTGCCGCTGCCGGTGCCGCCCAAGGAGGAATGGGACGACGAGCCCGTGGAGCCTCTTCCCTGGCAGGACCACTGGAGCATCGGTGCTGCGCCGGGCGCCGGGGTGCCGGCGGTGCGGTTCGTGAGCATCAACAACCTGACAGAGAGTCCGTGCGAGCGTTCAAGCTCTGCCTTCGTGGTGACCTCGTGGACCATGGCCCTGAAGTCGACGGGGGAGCCAATGGAGAGGGTGAAGGAAGGCGTCCTCCGCTGTGAGAAGCTCTGGGCGGCAGTGCTAGCGGCCGGCTATGAGGACATTCCACGTGTGTGTGTGAGTTGCCCCACCGTGAGCTCGGAGAACCCTAACGTCGTCTGCTTCATGGCCGGGGACATAGATTGGGAGACGAACGGAAACAGAAAGTCATGGACGCTCAAGGTTGACATTAGAAGCAAGACACTAATATCTGCTGTCTCCTCCTGCAGCCTCTATGCCCAACCCATCAAGTGGGATGTATGTGTCAACCACGGCAAACCTTTTGCCGCCGAGACAGGCTGATTGGGGTTGATCGTGTGGTATTGTATTGGGTCTAACTCTTGCTCCGCGGTCCTATTCATGCTTGTTCGTTTGATGCCAAAATCAAGGGAATTGACTATTGAGGGAACTAGATGATACCCCTGTTGGCGCTAGAATCTAGCACCGACGGGGCGAGTAGTGCCTACTCGATCCTACCTTCGAGATCCTCCTTGAACCAAGGAAGAAGACGAGCAGAGCTTCTGAACAAACACACACCCCGCTCGGTTTCAACGTTGGCCGAAACTAAGTACACAAGTGAATGGTCGCAAAGAAGCTAATGTTTTCATTGCATTACATAGAATTTATATACAGACCTCACCCACTATCGGGTACATGAGGCATGACTACAGTACTCAACTACTCCTAGTACTATTCTAGCATCAGCTCGAGACGTGGCTGATGGAGCCTCTACAGGCGCACGACCTATTGCCATGCTCTACAGGACTGAGACAAGGAAGGCCACGACCGACTGTCCTCCATGTCCTTGCCCATGCTGGAAATTTGTTGAGGGGACAGCAGCAGATTATTTCTAACAATCTTCCCCTAATCCTGCTGCTAGTCCTTGACCTCCACCATGCCAATCATCTTCCTCAGCTCTTAGAACCGAAGACGCCCGAGTGACTTGATGACGATGTCGGCGAGCTACCAGCCGGTGTCGACAAACTCGATGACGATCTGTCCTCCATCGATGCAATCTCGAAGGAAGTGGAACTTCACATCGATGTGCTTGCTCCTGTCATGGAGGACAGGGTTCTTTGCCAGCGCAATTGCTGGCTGGTTGTCCACCTTGAGCGCCGGTGGCTGAGCCTCGACACCAATGAGCTCGCTCAGCAACCGTCACAGCCAGACCACCTAGCACGCCGCCGTGGCCGTAGCTACATACTCCACCTCACAGGTGGACAAGGCCACCATCTTCTGCTTCAGCGACTGCCAGGCGATCGGCGCTCCGCCAAGAAAGACAAGCACGCTGGAAGAGCTCCGCCACCCGTCCACATCTCCCGCCATGTCCGCATCGCTGAACGCCATGAGTCCCGGCGCGCTCTCCTTGGCCTCGGACGGTGCTTCACTGAACACCTTCAGCTGAAGCGCGCCGCGCTTGGGGAAGACAATCCCCAACTCCACCGTGCCCTGGACAAAGCGCAGCAAATGCTTGATCACCGTCCAGTGATCCTCCCGTGGATCCTCCATGAACGGGCTCACATAGCCCACCGCAAAAGCGATGTCCGGCCGCGTGTGAGTCAGCCAGCGCAAACCACCGACGATGCTCCAGTAGAGTGTAGCGTCCACCTTCGCTGTAGTGTTCTGCCTCGAGAGCTTGATGCGCTCCTCCATTGGTGTGGCCACAGCCTTGCAGCCCGCCATCCCCGCCCGCTCGAGTAGCTTCTACATGTAGGCGCGCTGTCCAAGTCTGATGGCATCCTCCTCCTGCTTCACCTCGATCCCGAGGTAGTAGGACAGGGCACCCAAATCGCTCATCTAGAACTGCGGGGCCATCTTTTCCTTGAAATTGGCGATGTCTTGTGCCTGTGCGCCGGTGACGATGAGGTCATCCACGTACACTCCGACAATGAGATCCTCCTTCCCCCGTCGATGGGTGTACAGTGCATGCTCTGCGGCGCATCTCCTGAACCCAAGCTCAGCCATGGTGGCATCGAGCTTGGCGTTCCACGCCCGCGGTGCCTGACGCAGGCAGTAGAGGGCCTTGCACACGTGCAACACCTTCTTCTCTGTGCCTTGACGATGAACCCCGGTGCCTGTTTGACATAGACCGTCTCTGCTAGGTCCCCATTGAGGAACGCCGACTCCATGCGTGAACCTGCCACTCCTTGGCAGTAGCGAGGGCAAGCAGGAGTCGCACCGACTCCATGCGTGCGATGGGGGCAAAGACCTCCTCGAAGTCGATCCCTTCATGCTACACAAACCCTCAAGCAACGAGGCATGCCTTGTGCTTTACCACTGCCCCGCGCTCATCCCGCTTCACCTTGAAGACCCACTTAAGTCCGATCGGCCGGCAACCCGCCGACAGATCGACCAACTCCCAGGTCGATGGCTTCATCTCCTCTAGCATCGCCTTCCGCCACGCTGCGTCGCGCTCCACAACGGCGAACGTGGTCGGCTCCTCTGCACTCATAAGAAGCAGAGTAGGGTCGTCGTCGAGGGGTGACGCCGTATCTGCCATAATGTTGTCTAGGCGGTGGAACCGGACCTCCTCGCCTTCGTGGTATGCATCCATGAAGTCCGTGATGTCCGATGGTGGCATTGCATACTCGATGGTTGCCACCGTAGTTCCTCGAGGCAGAGTCGTTCGCAGCGGAGAAGTTCCGTGCTCAAACCCCCTTCGAGTCACATGGTGGAGACACCTCCTGTGGTCTCGGGCCTGCCTGTATTGGGATCGAGGGCCCTAGCACGATCAAGCCCTGCGGCCCTGTGGTCGAGCCTCCCTAGCATGTGGTCGAGTCCAACCGACTCGTGGTTGAGGACGCTGCAATCGGGCTCGAGGCCTCCTGCGCGGTCTGCACTCGAGGCTCCACGGTCAAGACCCTTTCGTCTGCACTCAGGCCCTATGGTCCTGATGACTCATGGTCGGGGCTGAGGCCAGTCGGCGCACCTCCGAGACTCCACCTCCCGCGGTCGAGGCTGCTCCCGTGACAACCTGATGCGACTTCGAGCCACCCCTCGGACGGAATCGAGGAACCTCACCCTTGAGTCACGGAGTTGGGGCCCCTATGGCCCTTGATCGAAGCCGCATGATCTACGAGTGTGGCCTGGCGATCCTTGAGGCCGCTCTTGCCCGCACCCACGGTCGAGGTCGAGGCCTCCCGACCAGTGTTTGCGGCCGAGCCCCCTGGTCAAAAAGTCTGTGGTCCAGCTCCTTGCGAGCTGTGTAGTTCCACTGCCCCGGCCGCAGTTGGTGCTTCCCTCACTACCAGGTCCGCCGCTTCAGCTTCCCTGGTCCTTGGCTCCTCTGTAGCCTCACCGTGGCCATGGATTACCAACTGCTCCATGACGAACGTATCGCCGAGTCCGCCACTGCCTTGCTCGAGGCCCTCCCCTTGCGGCTCGTCCCAAATCCATGACGCTGCCTAGTCGAAGACCACATCCCGGGACACCACAACCTTGCCTCTGACTGGATCGTATAGCCGATAGGCTTTCGACCCCTCCTCATAGCCGAGGAACACCATGCGCGTGCTCCTGTCCTCTAGCTTCCCGAGGCCCGGCTTGATGGTCTACACATGACCGATGCAGCCGAACGTGCCAGGTACGAGACATTGGGCTTGTGCCCGTGCCACGCCTCATACGGCGTCTTTCCCTCAAGGGCTTTGGTCGGGGACCGGTTGAGGATGTGCACGGCGGTCGTGACCGCCTCTCCCTAGAACACCGCTGGCATCGCCTTTGCTTTCATCATCGAGAGTGCCATGCCGATGATGGTCTGGTTCCGACGCTCCATGACGCCGTTCTGCTATGGCGAGTAGGGTGTTGTGAGGTGTCGACCCACCCCCTCCTCGATGCAGTACTCGCTGAACTCGAGCGCTATGAACTCGCCACCGCAGTCGGTCCCAATCACCCGCAGCTGCTTGCTGTACTCCGCCTCTGCCTGCGCCTTGAAGTGCTTGGTGGCGTCCACTGCGTCACTCTTGCTCGTCAGGAGCTGTAGCCACATGTAGCGCCTGCAGTCATCTACGAGTAGGAGGAAATACCTCCATCCGCCATGCGTCGATGGCGTGATGGCCCGCAGAGGTCCCCATGGACCAGCTCAAGGGGGTCAGTCGAGCGGTACCTCGCCATCTTCGGGAACGGCAGCCTCCTCTGCTTCCCCGCCAAGCAGCTGTCGCACAGCTCCCCGGCATGCTTGATCCATGGCAGCCCAGTCACCATCTTCCCGAGCCGGCCCAGAGCGTTGAAGCTCAGGTGGCCGAACCGGCCATGCCACAACCACGGCTCCTGCGTGCACGCCGCCGCCAAGTACACAGGATGCTCCACCTTCAAATCGAGAAGATAGAGGCAGTTCTTGGAGCGCGTTACCTTGGCGAGAAGGCATCGCTCCTTGTCCTTGATCCGCAACATGCCATCTCGAATCAGCACCTCCGCCCCACACTCGTCAAGCTGACCCAGACTGACGATGCTCGAGCGGAGCTGTGGGATGAAGTACACATTCGTTAGCGCACGCTGCTCCCTGTTCCGGCACCAAAAAATGACCGTGCCTTGGCCTCGAATGTCCACCCTTGAGCCATCCCCAAACTTGACCGTGCCGGTCTTGTTCATGTCAAGGTCGGAGAAGGTGGTGCAACAGCCGATCATGTGGTTACTCGCACCAGAGTCGAGGTACCACCGCTGCTCCTTCTCGTCGCCGACTGTGCCCAGATGTGCCTGCGCCCGTGGCTCATCAAGTTCGACGGCCTGTGGCGCAGTCCTCTGCTTCGCCTTCCTGCAAAGCATAGTACTCACCCATCAAGAGTGCCTGCTCATCGTCGCTGTCATCCTGAGCCATGTGCGCCTCCTCCTTCTCCTCCTTCCTCTCCGGGCACTCGCGCGCCCAGTGCCCCACTTTGCCGCACTTGCGGCAGGCGTTGGGGGCAGTGAACTTCTTCTTGCCCTTTTTCTTGTCCACAGGAACCTTCCCCTGCTTCTTGCCACCATTGTCGCCACGGTCACCACTGTCGCGGCTGGAGCCTTCCCCGAACCTGCGCTTCATTCGCGCCGTCCACTCCTCCTCGGTCATCAGCAGCTTGGGCTTCTCCTTCTCTGAAGGCGCTGCACCGTGACTCTCCACAACCCGCAGCCGCCCTCCAATGACAATGTCCAGCATCGTCTCAATGGACATGGCGAGCTGCGAGTACTTCAGAGGCACGACGTAGAGCAGCTTGCTGACAAGATTCTCGTCCGCCAGTGGCTTGCCGTAGGTGGCCAGCTGGCAAGCCAACGACTGGAGACGTAGCATGAAGTCCTCCACCGTCTCCCCGGACTTGAACCGGATGTCATTGAACTCGCGCTTGAGTTGCTGGACCTTCGCGTGCTTGGCTCGATCCGAACCAACACGGAATGAGGCCAGCATCTCCCAAGCCTCCTTCGCCGACTTCTTCTGGCCGAGCGCCCAATGGAACTCGCCCAGAGTGGACTCCATGAGCGCCTCCATGATGCCCACCTCCGCATCCTCTCCGGCGTCACCAGTCTCCACAGCCGCCCACCAGTGTCGCGCGCGGAACTTCCATTTCATCTGGACAGCCCACTCGCCGTAGTTGGTGCAGGTGAGCATCAGACAGGAGTTTCTTCCGCCGTACTCCCTCACCATGCGCACCTCCACCGGCTGTGCCACGGGCTGGAGTTGCCTGTCCACATCTCCGCCGCCGCCCTGCAGCGCACCGGTGCCATTACCAGTCTCCAACATCGCTGGCGGTGAAGCCTAACGATGTTTTCGGCTCCGATACCATGTGTTGGCGCTAGAACCTAGCACCAACGGGGCGAGTAGTGCCTACTCGACCCTACCCTCGAGACCCTCCTTGAACCAAGGAAGAAGACGAGCCAAGCTCCTAAACACACACACACCCCGGTCGGTTTCAGCGTTAGCCGAAACTGAGTACACAAGTGAATGGTCGCAAAGAAGCTGATGTTTCCATTGCATTGCATAGAATTTATATACAGACCTCACCCACTATCGGGTACATGAGGCATGGCTACAGTACTCAACTACTTCTAGTACTATTCTAGCATCAGCTCGAGACGTGGCTGATGGAGCCTCTACAGGCGCACGACCTATTGACATGCTCTACAGGACTTAGACAAGGAAGGCCATGACCGGTTGTCCTCCATGTCCTTGCCCATGCTGGAAATGAGTTGAGGGGACAGCAGCAGATTATTTCTAACAACCCCAAGCGTTGTTACCAGAATTTTGTTGCATTGACTTAAAAACAATTGATGTGGAGTGATATAGAGTAAAATTATGAAAGAAAACATATTATGTTTAGAGCCTTCTATGCTTCAACAGTCGTTGCGAGTTAGTCAGTGTGTTTCATTTGTTTAGGTGTAAGTTGTCAGGAGTGTGGAAGCGAAAAAGTGCAGTTGTAGAGAATGTAGACAAAATGTTTAAAATACAATAAAATAACATTCTGCAGATAGTCGCTTACATGATAATCTTTTTTTTTTTTTGTATGCAAGGATGGGTCACTGAAACAGAGGAAACCAACAAAAAAAGACTTGGGATTCAATCCAAACTGTTTTTGTTGCCTGACCATATAGTGTCAAATTCTAAATCATATCAGGCAGAGAGAAACTTCATTCACCCTGAACTGGTGAAGCACATGTATCTCCCCCCACAAATAAAAAGACCAAAGAATGAATAATTTTTGTACGACAATAGGTCCTTTCGTCTGCCTCACTCCATGCGATCCCCCACCCATGCATGTCCTCCACCTGGGCCTGGTAAAAAAAGAAAGAAAAAATTGTGGTAGAAAAAAAGAAAAGAAAAAAATTACCTGTCAGAGGAAAGAAAAAAAAAATCCTCCGTGCGATCCCCAACCGCAGCAGGCGCCTCGGCATATCTCCTCTCCAGCGACGGAGCTTGGAGCCAAACAAAGCAGGGGCCAGTCAAGCTACAAGTGTATAATTTTGAAAGTATTAGCTTATATCTTGCATAACCATTTGATGTAGCATAGACGTGATTCAGAGTTTTAGTGGACAGAGTGTGGACGAAGGGGGGGCCAGTGCCCAGCTTCGCCTCCACTGGCCTCCGTCAGTGCTCCTCTCCCACAAATCTCCCACAATTAAAAAAAAAAAGAAATTAAGACTCGCTTTACCTCCATCTTGTGTGATCGATCAACGTCTTGCCCGTCCTCCAGAAGGAAACCAGGCCCGACACCTTCGTGCCAATTTTGGAAGCCCCTGTAATCCCGCGTCAAGCCCTCGACCCTTCATCAGTTTTGGAAGCCGGCAACTCTCTGCACCGCAGACGCAAAACCTCGCTGCCGCCTGTGACTGTGCGCGTTTATTGTGAACGCGAGATCGGGCGCTGACGACACCAGACCTCGCCGCCTCCATTGTCAACGTTAAGGCCGTCTGTCTCCCCGATCCGCAGCCATCGTGATCTTGGAGGCCGGGCATGTTAGGTCCAATGATCGCCGGCCGATTACAAGTAGCAATACAGGTTCGCCGGAGTACGGCTAGGAACTATCTAGCTATTACAAGAATGAAAATAACAAGAGTTCTGATGTTCTTCGTTGCCATCTCCAGTCTTCCTTCCTCTTCTTATCCTGCTTCCGTCTCACTCCGCGTTGGGCCGTTCCGAACAGGCATAGCAAACCCAGTCCGGCCCGGTAGTCTTGGCGTTTGGCTTCTTCTTCTTTGCTGACCGGCTGGGCCGTGGAGTAGCATTAGGGTCCCCAGGATGGGAGAAAATGCTGCGAACCAATCCATTCCCAAGATTAGATCATAAGAGGCTAGCTGCAGAATGCGCAATGAGGCATGGAAACTATGACCCTGCATAAACCATTCTGCATCCCTTAGTACTGAATCACAGACAATAGAATGACCATCAGCCACTGCCACCTGCATTGGTGGAGACAAAACTGCAACATTTGGTAATCCAGCAGCAAAAGAAGCACTCAGAAGGAATGTGTACTGCCTGAATCCACCAGAATGTTCAGATTACGGCCAGCCAAAGAACCCTGAAACTTCATTGTCTGAATTGATGACTTAGCTGAAGAAGAAGATGGTGCTAAGGAAGGGCCTGACAGTGAAGCAGTAGAACAGCACTGCAATAGAAGCACCTGACCTTGGCCGTCATCGGGTTCAGCCGCATCAATTGGTACCTCCTGTTCGGATGGATCAGGATCTTGAAAGACTTCGGCACAGAGGTCCCACACCTCCTAAAGAGCATGGAGCTGCGGCACCGGGGCACAGCAATGACCTGGTACCCACTTGTCGCCACAGCAGATACAAAGGCCGCGAGCCAACCGATAATACGGAGTGAAGAAAGCCTGTCGTCGATGGTCGCAGCGCAGGGTGGGGCGCGCCGATCCTCGACTTGATGTCCAGCTCCATCAGCTTGACGGCCAGCTCCAGCTTGAGGCCGCGGGGGAGGAAGTGCACATCTGGGTGGTGCATTGCGCGCGAACGGCATCGCCTTCGAGCGCTGAGACTCTGTAACCCCAGGAACCGCCGCCTCTTCCTGTATCAGAGCGAGAGAGCAAGCATCATCCAAGTTTTGGGGACGGGCAACCATAAGAATTGCACGAATATCATCACGAAGACCATCGATGAAACACTGAGTGCATTCGCGCTGATCATGATGGGGCTGGTAAGGTTTTAGCTGTTCAACTAAGGCAGTGAACCGCTCAACATAGTCAGCAACAGAGGAGGTCATGCGGATATGGAACATCTGGCGCAGCAGGAGGTCAGCGACACTGAAACGCTAGAGCAGTTTGGCCGAGAAGGTCTCCCAAGGAACACTAGCAAGCTCTGGCTCGACGGACTAAAACCAGCGAGCAGCGACACTGGTGAAGTGATGTGTGGCTGTGGTAATCCACATGGATGGGTTAACGAGGTACATTTTGAAGTGGTTAGTGGCCCGGGTAAGCCAGAGCTTGGGGTTCTCGCCGGAAAACTCCGGGAACTGCAATTTGGGAAGCTGGCCGAGATTGGTGTTACCATGATGGTGGTGAGGATGAGGATTGTTGTACGGGGGCTGTTGGAATTGAGTTTGGTAAGGGGAATTGAACGGGTAATGCTGAGCGTGAGGCAGGGGCATGGGTGGGAATGGGTGATTGGGGCTCGGTGGAGGAGGCAATGGAGCTTGTGGAGGTAGAATCGAAGTGGGAGGAGGTGGACGGGGGTCTGGAGGATGGTAATTGGAAATTGGGAATGGATGAACAGGTGGAGGTGGGTAGGAGGTCGGTGGCGGAGGATTTGGGGGAGGAAATGGAGGTGGATTTGAGGGTGGAGGGTACACGGCAATGGGAGCCGGCTGGTGAATCGGCGACGACTGATGTGGAAACGGATCCAGTCCATACGAATTCGAAATAGCGGGAGGAGGATTCATGGATGTACCATTGGCCGGGCTCGGGGCCATGAACGTGAACACGCCATGCCCGTGCAGTCGATGCCTCGCCGTGCCCGTTGGGCCAGTTGGACGGAGATCCTGCAGGAGCTCTCCCGGAGACCAACCCTGGGGCCGAATCGACAGATCGGAACCCCAGACGCATGATGCGGTCCATCTCGAACCTCAAGAAGAGAATGGAGTTCTCCACCCGCGGATGGCACCGCTTGAACGTCGCTGCCGCAACTTCCAGGTCGGCGACGCAAGCATCCCGCTCGTCCTGAATCTCGACGTAGCGGACCCACTCGAGTTGGTCGATGCGGTGGTCGAGGTCGTTGAGGCGCTACTCGAAGTGGCCGCCCCAATTGTCGGCGACGACGGTGGCGGTGTACTGCTCGGCGGCGTACGCCTCCTAGGACGCGATTCGCGCGTCGTTGGTGTTGAGCCGCTGTTGGCGAGTTTCCTCCAACTTCGCGGTCCGGCACTCGATCCGCTCCGACGAAGAATGGAACTCTCCCCGAAGCTCGCCCAGTGTGCCTTGGAGATCGCCGAGCGTGCGGAAGACCTCATCGAACTTGGCGCTGACCACCGGATCCATGACATCGCGCGCCCGCTATCGGCGAGTGAAGTGGTGATGTGGTCGGGGAGGTGAATCCAGAGCGAGGCCAAGGCTCGCGGGAGTTGATACCAGTGTTAGGTCCGACGATCGCCGGCCGATTACAAGTAGCAGTACAGGTTCGCCGGAGTACGGCTAGGAACTAGCTAGCTATTACAAGAATGAAATAACAAGAGTTCTGATGTTCTTCATCGCCGTCTCCAGTCTTCCTTCCTCTTCTTATCCTGCTTCCGTCTCACTCCGCGTTGGGCCGTTCCGAACAGGCATAGCAAACCCAATCCGGCCCGGTAGTCTTGGCGTTGAGCTTCTTCTTCCTTGCGGACCGGCTGGGCCATGGAGTAGCATCAGGGTCCCCAGGATGGGCGCTGCTGACAGGGCGCGCGGCAGCGGGCACGAGCGGACGCGCCAAATGTACCGCCGCTGTTGTGTCTTCGTCGATCCTCTGCTCCTGCTGCACTTCCATCTTGCTCTGGTCCTGCGTGGAGCACCACCAGGTGTGTCAATCCTTTCTCTTCCCTTCATGTGTCCAACTGCAAGTTAGTTACTTGTACCTAGCAATCAATCGCGATCAACCTGTGATTGCCAAACCTATGCAGGCTTGCCGTGGCCGCCGTGCACGCCTTTGCCAACGCAGGCTCGTCGTGGCCGCCGTGCACGCCTTTACCAATGTAGGCTCGACGCACGCCGTCGCCTAACGCAGGCTCACCGCTGCCGACGCACACACCGTCGCCCAATTCACGTCACCCGCAGCAGTAATGCTGCCAGGTTTTTTTTTCCCTTCCGCTTACTGTTCATGATCCCACAACTTCAGCATCGATCCAATCCCGCCCTGAATCTCAGATGCGTGATGCGCGATCTGGTATTAGGCTGAACTGCATTTGGACACCGTTTCGCTGGGAGTTCGCCATCATCGGCACAGCTCTCGTGTACGACCCCGTCGTTAAACATTAGCTGATCGTCCAGATGAGATTGCTTTACTTGCCTAGATGTTCAACTCAGCTTCGTCAGTGTTAGTGCCTCTCGCTGTCAGGCAATGTAATTGAGACCTCCTTTTACCATTGGTCAATTATCACTATCATTGTCTTTATGTTGTGTGCCAACTAGATGCCAGATAAGTACATCTATCTGTTAGTTGTTATCATTGTCATCTATCAGTTACTTATTAAGCCATTATATTGGGTCTACCTCTTGCCCCTATGCCCCACCCCTATGCCCAACCCATCCAATGGATGTATGTGTTAATCACGGCAAACCATTTGCCAGCGTTGCCGATACACGCTGATTGGGGGGTGTCTTGTGGTATTATATTGGGTCTACCTTTTGCTCCGCGGTCCTATTCATGCTTGTTCGTTTGATGCTAAGATCAAGGGAATTGACTCTTGAGGGAACTAGATGATACCCCAAGCATTGTTACGGAAATTTTGTTGCATTGACTTAAACAATTGATGTGGAGTAAGATATAGTAAAATTATAAAACAAAACATATTATTTTTAGAGCCTTCTATACTTCAACAGTTGTTGTGAGTTGGTCAGTGTGTTTCATTTGCTTAGGTGTTTGTTGTCAGGTGTGTGGAAGTGGAAAAGTGCAATTGTAGAGAATGTAGAAAAAATGTTTAAAAAGTGCAGTTGCAGACAATCGCTTACATGATACCTTTGTTTTTTCTATGCAAGAATGGGACACTGAAATAGAGGAAAATAACAAAAAAAAAAGACTTGAGACTCAATCTAAACTGTTTTTGTTGCTTGACCATATAGTGTCAAATTCTAAATCATATTTTTTGAGGCATATTCAAAAATCATATTAAGCAGAGAGAAACTTCATTCGCCCTGAACTGGTGAAGCACATGTATCATAATTAACTGTATTAAAATTTAATTAAATCCAATATTATAAACTTAACAAAATATATGTGCATGCATGCATATGTGCGGCAGGGGTAAAAGGGTTAACCCAACTACCATGAAAATTTGACCAGAGTCTCCACTATAGTTCTAACGACGCTCCTACATAGTTTGGACGTTCAATATCATCTAATCTTGATAAACAATGGTAGCTTGTACTAACAAATAGGCACAAAAATGAGTCCATCGTGAAAAAATAAAAAGTAGCTTCATAATTTTCTAAGCTAAAACAAAATTTCTATAAATTTTCTAAGAGTCAACCAAATTTTATGATCCATGTAAAAAAAATATTCTGATCAGCTTTAAAATTTATTTTGTATGGATTTTGGACATTGTTTGAAAAAAATATATTTATATTATGATGGACCTTCCTGGAACTTCTAACTAGTCTCATTTATCTCGGTGCCACGTCACCAAAACTACCAACAAAACTGCCAAGAGGGCAAAAACATACAGTATCAAAAGTTGAGGTGGTGTTAATAAAACTGGTTCTATAAATGATTGAGGTAAATCAGATTACCATAAGAGTTGAGGGAGTCGAAAGTACTTTTTCAAAGTCTCGCAAAAAAATATTTCCAAAGATATATCTCCAACAACAGTGTCCAGAATACAAGACACATTCCATATTTGGGTCGCGCTACAGGCAAAGGATTCAATACTCATTTTTTATATTCTCCAACAACAAGACCTAAAAGAGAACCTTCTCTGCAATTCTAAAAAAAAAGAACCTTTTTATGCAAATGGATCTACAGGAGAGAGGACACTCATATTTAGGTTGTACCTACACTGTCACCCAAAATAGGTTCGTGTGTATAGAATACTCTTGGAGGCGGATAGTATTGTCGGAGACCCATTTTGGTTTTGGGTGTCCTTATGCGTTACCTGTTGGAGACAATGAAGTGCTCGTTTGCTAAGTTCATCTCTAATAGTTTCTATAAAAAAATCAATTAGTAGACTATTTTCAAGTGGCCTAATAAATTGGGAGCATATTTTTAATTCTTCCAACAATTTTCAAATCTCTCCATTTTAAAAAAATCAAATCTCTCTCCTAAAATATAGAATGCAATTTGCATAATTCTAGACTATTTTCAAATCACTCTAGCTACTTTATCTATACCTATCTATAAAATACAAAAATTTCTCCACCCAATTTTCTTTCACCTCCGTGTTTAGATCGGTGACGGTAGGTTCCTCTCCTCTACATCCAGTCTGTACAGAATTAGGATTATATTTAATTTTCTGTCTCTCCTCCCGTTTGCGTCAGAGTCCGTTTAGAACTAGGATTATTTAATTATGGCATCCTAGCTTCTATTCGGACGGTGAAGATCGGGTAAAAGGTAAATCCAAATCCAACAAGAATAGTACGCAACAGCAAAGATGAAAAAAATAGTCAAAAAAACTTGACATGAATGAGAATTGCTTGTGTTGTTGTCGTTCAACTTTGACACTTATCATTATGGATGGTCTTCCATCTAAATCCAAGCTCAAATGAAAATAGCTCCGGAAACACAAATAGCTTATAAAATCAAACCAATTCACCCATACACAAATCGATCGATTTGAAAATTAGATCAAGCCTCCAGGTCACCCAAAGTGCCCGCGACGTGCCTCAGCGCCGCCATCAAATTCAGCTTGTGCAGGCAAGGCGGCGAGCTTGGCTAGCACGAATTGATCCAAGTGGAAATCAAACCAAGACTTCGCGCCCCGGCTTCCGCAGTTTGCACTGCCAACCAGGTCCACTTGTCCAGGGGAGGCAGCGAGCTTGGCTAGCTGACGCTGCGAGGACCTCGTCCGCGTTGGACTGGACATAGAAGGCCATGATGGCGGTAGCGAGGCACACAAGGCCAAATGAACGGGAGCTTCCACTGGCCTTAGCGCTGCTGTTAAAGGCAGCTGCTGCCACGCACACTGTAAATGAACATATGACGCCGCTAGCCATAGACATAGCCATCTATACTCATGATCTATATTCATGCGAGATAGATAGCACATGTCCAATCGACGTACACTATATGATTCTAAAGTGTACTAGAATAAATGACACAAGTTATAATTTTCGTTGTCATGCACGGACATATTTGCTAGTACTTTCTTTATCCGTTGTACACAAACCTTGTCCTAGTATTTATTTTTCTCCACATCCTTCTACACATCTAGATTGGCAGATATCGGTCAACTGTTCCAAAACGTGGAAAGATTGGAAATTAAGATTGGGAGTTTTTTTATATGAAAAGAGATTGGAGAGTTGAGAGTAAATTTTTTTCAATCTTGATAAAAAATAAAGATTTTTTTAAGGAAAAAAATCGAGATTGAAAGTGGACTTTGGAAACACTGTTTTTCGACGAAGGACTTTTGAAGCTCTTGCAGATTCTCCAAACGCAGAACAGATGGATCTCAGCCCAATAAATAGGTGGATATAGTATTATGTCACGTGCAGACGTGGAGACTCGAGGAACATGCCATCGTCATCAACCTAGGGCAACCACCGCGGCCGCAGTCACGTCTCACGTGTGCAGCAGCCATCCCTCATCCGTGAGCTCCGTCGATCGATCACCATCAGCGACCAAAGCATGAAGCTGCTGACGAGGCTCGGTGGCCTGTGTAGATCCGGCGGGTTGATCAGCTTCAGCAACCGACAACGCCCCCAGATCCAGCAGAGCCGACGCTCCTCCATCCATGTCTTCCCGACTCCATGTCGCCGCCACATGGCAACCACCGTAGCCTGCCGGGGGGAGAGGGAACCCTCTGCTCAGCCTCCGGCTCCGCTGGCGGATAATACGCGCTGAATGATACTGGAACGCTGGTACTGCGTAACTAGCTCCGCCGCCATTGACGTCGTCGCCGGTGCCAATGCCAAGACCGTCGCGGAGACCCACACCTCCCGTGGGCCCTTGCGGGTCTCCCTAAGCCGCGCCGCGCCGCCGGCCATCTCCTTCCTCAGCTTCGAAGGCAGCGGCGGCAGGTCACCAGCTGATGGCTTCACTCACGCCGTCATCGTGGCTCACGGCGACTCCGTCCTCCTTGGTTTCTGAAAGAGTATGAATTGGGGAATACTCGGTGTATTACTCAATCATAGTCAGTGTACATATATAGGCTAGGTGGGGAGTCATGATAGACAAGCCCACGAGCCCGATTACATTCCAACACTCCCCCACATTCTAAACTAGGAGCACCGTAAACATTAAGACTAGAACTAAACTCTGTGAAGACGGACGTCGGCAAACCTTTAGTGAAGACACCGGCATACTGGGAATACTCGATGTATTACTCAGGTATAGTCAGTGTACATATATAGGCTAGGTGGGGAGTCATGATAGACAGGCCTACGAGCCCGATTACATTCCAACAATTTCGGTGGCGACTACTTCGTGTAGAAGGCCGCCGCCGGCCAACCGCCGACCCTCTTCCTCCTCCCCGCCTGCCACGTCCCCAAGTTCGAATGGGATCTAGAACGTGGCGAGTTGTACGAGTACGATTCAGATTCTCGTGTACCAAATTGAGTGAAGGCCGCCTGTAGCGACGCCGTGTGCAGGCCTAGTGCAGATGAGAGCCACGTGTCCACGAAGTTCATCGCACGGCGAGGTGGAGGTTCGGCTCGCCCCGCTGTTAGTTTTTCATGGCGCATCGGCTCCTCAGCAAGGCACGCTGGCTTCAGTTCCAATTTGCAAGGCACATCGGCTCATCTAACTTGAGACCGAGCCTTTGCTCGGATGGTTAGCGGAGGTAGCACGCAGCCGGCGTAGGTTCGAATCCTGGATTCGCTGTGTTTCTTACTGGGACACTGTTCACAGAAACAGTGTTTCCTAATAAAATAATGTTGTCTCTTTCGCGTGATGCTATAATGGTCAGAACGACGTGTCCGTCGTCTACGGAGCTCTAAGTAGTTTTATCGATCTCTAGAAGGACACGATTTCTACTGTATGTAGTTTTAGGTCTGTAGGCGTGCCAGTGGTGGTGTGTGTGGCATGCGTGAGGTGTGAGCGTGTGAGTTTGTACGCTGAACAGATGCTACAATTGCACCAGTAAGAGGAAGTCAAAAAAAAAAAAAACCGAATTAGATTAGATAACAAATGAAGACTACACGCTGCAGCGCTACGATCGTCGCACACGCTGCCGCCGCTACGGGGACAAGGCGCACGACGCTGGCTCCATGGCGCTGCAGGACTGCATCTCTGAGGAGGAAGGGAGGGTGAAGGTCAATCACGTTACGCCTGCAGTGCCCTAAGAGTCGTCACCGCCAACTTGGCGGGGTTGACGCGCAGGCGGCGCGCGCCATGGTAGTGCTGGACAGCGTCTCCGAGAAGGCAATGGAGGGCGAAGGTCGGCCACGTTCCCCTTGGGTTGTCCATCCGCCGGTGACGATGCCAGGCGAAGGTCCTCGTGCGAGCAAGGACCAGTGCACTCGAAGCCCACCACATGCTCGATGGAATGCCAGTGACATACTTAGAACTCTGTATAGACTGCAGTTTGATTTTTGTATCCCTTCTTGTAGTCTGATAGTTTCTACTAATGGATAAGCTTTCGTTTATGATTTATTGTCAACAAAGTATAATACGGTTTACTAAAGATCAGGCGTTGCAATATGCATGTCTCTGGCTTCAGCCTGCTTATATCAGTAATAGCTTATCTGATCTCCGCCGGCTATGCTTCACAACACTTGAGCTGAAATTGTTATCAGCTTATTTGTGTGCATTGCTTTGATCGAAGTGCTACAGCTGTTGCATTACAGGAGTACAGGATTTTTGGGCAATACTCTTGCTAAGATTGACTGAATATTTGTATGCCAAAATGATACAATTCAAAATGCAACTGAATGTTGATGACTGAAATTCAAACAAGAATGCAGCTAAGTCTGACAGAGTGCTATAGATTCAAACTGGAATTAAAATGATACAATTCAGAGAGCAAAAATGACTATTATTCATTAAAATGTAACTTTCTAGCAGATTTGGACAGTGTGGCAAATTGTTCAACTCCGAACAGAAGACCAGTGAGTCCACCTTGGAAGAAAGGAGCTGAAATGTTCGAAGATGACCCATACATATCACTTGCAAACAACGACATTGTGGCATTAGCTTGTCCACCTTGGATTGCAGTTGCAAACAACGGCATTGTGGCATTAGCTTGTCCACCTTGGATTGTAGTGCTATTGGCAATGGTACCAACATGAAGGTCCTGTGTATAGAATATTAATTTTTTAATAACAATTGCTAGTAGGTAAATAAATATGGAAAACAAATAATGAGCCTAAGTCATGTATTACGATCAGTTGAGTTGGATCATGACTTCCATCTCTCGTTTTGCACTATTTTTGGGATCTTCTCCTGTATCCCAATCTGTAAGTAAGAAATAAAACAATTACTATACAAGTAGGCACAATGGGGAAAATTCAATAGAATGGATACTATCTGTACCTTTCTTATTAGTATTTTTCTTCTTATTGTCGTTCTTTCCTGAGTTCTTTTTAACCACGTTTTTGTAGCGTGAATTCTTTAGGCCTTTGATCACTTGGGGAACTCTAAAACTTATTGTACCGTTTAAAATGTCACTGCCACATTCATTCACAACTAATGGAGCATCATTGGATTTTTCTTGCATCTTCCTTAGGCGAGCATCTGCCTCTAAGTCAAACTTCTCTATAATTTTTTGGAAACCACCAAGGAGTTCTTTTGAACCTGAACATTTCAAAGCAACAAATGTCGCATTTCGAGCTATAAGAGCGGTATGTGTTTTCAGATTTTCCTTCTGACTTCCTTGCTTCTCAATCTCTTTTTGCATATTTTGTCCATCTATTTATTATATATTTATATATTGAGACGGCAAATTGAAAACTCCATTCATAATGAGGACCCTGAGTGCATGCTTGCACAACAGACCTATAAAACATAGTTGACGATATTTTTAGTAGATGTAGTGCAGTTTATAATTGAAATGTGTACACATACCTATGGATTCAATCTTTCTACGAGAACATGCGGAATCTGCGATGTTGAATACCACTGTCGCTCCACGTTCAAACTGCATATATATATGTAACCATGAATGTAACCCCAAGCTCCGGTACGTGCCGCTGCCCGTGAAGGCAATGCCACCACCGGAGAACGAATGGGACTTGCCATGACGACGACGAGAGTACGAGGACCAGCTCCCCTTGCTGTACTACCAGAGCATCGGAGCCACGCCACCGCCGCCAAGCGCCGACTCCGATGCGGCGGCGGCAGTGCAGTTCGTGAGCATCGACAGACGCTGCTGCTGTGGCGCCCCCGTGATCCCGTGCGCGTGCGAGCACTCCGGCTCTGCATTCACGGTGACCACGTGGACGCTGGCGCTGAGGACGACGACGGGCCGGGACGAGCCAATGCCGTTGGTGAAGGAAGGCGTGCTTGACTGTGAGGTGTTCTGGGCACTGCTGGCGGGCTTCGAAGGTGAGGGCCTCCCGCGGGGCGCATGGCCGACGTGCCCCGTTGTGAGCTTGGAGAACCCGGACGTCGTCTGCTTCCTCGTGGCCGAGTGCGAGGGTGACCAGGCGAACTGGCGAAGGGGAAGATATGGACAATCGAGGTGGAAACGAGGAGAAAGGCACTAGTATCTGTCGTGCCCTCCCCATCCACATCTACGTGTCAACTACTGCAACCCTTTGCCAGCAAAACTTCACAGCTGTTTCTCAAAAAAAAGCAAAACTTCACAGCTCGCTAGCTGATTAGAGATATATAGGTTGTGTAGTACTGCTGTTCTTTTCATTCCACTGTCTTATCTTTATTCTCAATTTCTCGTTTCTTGTTCTAGATTTGTACCTAGATGAATGTTTTCCATAGTGACTCTGGTACGAACTAATATATTTTAGGTTTTATTTTATCTATTCTCTTCATCCCAAAATAAGTGTCGTTCTCGCTTCCTAAGAACAACCGTCGGCAATTATATATTAAAAAATATAAATATTTATGCTAAGAAATTAGTAGCACCGAAAATATCTTCTCGTCTAGTTTTTTAATAAATTTATTTAAAAATATAAATATTGCACATATTTTCTGCAAATTGAGTCAAACTTGTGCCATGAAAACCTAAAACGACACTTATTTTGTGACGGAGCGAGTAGTTGTAACTTTATATCATAGGGCACATCTAACTCACGGTTATGCATGTGTTTGCCAAGTGTCTTCTATCTTTGGCTGGATCATCATCCTCACCATTTTTCCTTTTAGGTAGTCGGTGGCCACGCACCTCTTCGCCCCCCCACCCCCCTCCCCCCCAACACACACACATAAACACACCCACCCGGGACATTTAAATATTATCACTCCTACAAATGCAACCAAAACATGTGCCAATCACATGTGGGGCCACATGAGTCACTGACAGTGGCATGAGGCATGCCACTCTCCAATTAAGGATGGCAAATATTTAAATATGCCCACCCACCCACGGCAGTGCATGTGTTAGCCAACTATCTTCTACCTTTGGCTGGACCATCATCCTCACCGTTTCTCCTCCTTGGTAGCCGACGGCCACACACCTCCGTGTCCCCCTCCCCCCACGCCCTAAACTATCTCTGGCTTGGCCGCCTTCATCGATGTTAGGGTCCCTAATCGCCCTCCAACCATCCCCGCCACTTGATTAGCCCCCCCCCCCCTTTTTCCATAAAACGTTATCCTTCTAGAGTTGGTGCAAATAAGTGAGAGCTTGCCAGAACCCTAAGGAGAAAATCTAAGGGAGGAGGTGACCTAGCTCACTAGAGGAGGACGCAGGGTGAGAGAGAGAAAGGTGGATGGGGACACGCTTGTGAGGGACAGAAAGAAAGAGGCGCGTGCATCTGTGGGTGTGTGTGTGCTTTTCGGAAAAAAGTGGCCAGCCATATAGAAGTCATCATCTATATCATACTCCTCTATCCGTTCTATATCGTACTCCTCTATCCATAGCTCTGGTACGAAGAAACATACTTTAGATTTTATTAGGTTTTTATCACTCTCTCTCTCCTTAACCCCCCCCCCCCCAACCCAACACACACACACCCCTAATAGAACACATCAATTAAATTGTTAAGTTCAAAACCTTTTTATGTTTGCTTGAATTTTATATGGAGTAGAAAAGAGCACAATGTTTATGAAATCAAATAAAGCACATTATGAAAATAAATCTTATGGTGCATCTAAAAATAATAATTTGGTGTCATAAATATTTGTGCTATTTTCTATAAATTTTAGTCACTTTTTTTAAATATATGGTGCAAGATAGCTCTAGTTTAATTGATTTATTAAAAAGTGAATGTAGTACATAGACTACTCCAAATATATAGTATCATGTTAAAAGATCCAAGACTGGCACAAAGTATAGCAGGGAACAAACAGAAACGTCCGAACAACTTCAATTTTCCTCTCCACATATTATCGTAAAAAAGTACATACAGAAAACTTTAAAGGCTGCTGCAGCGTGTAAGACAAGTAGCAGGCCACATGTTCTGCTGCATGTACAAGAGTACCAGGGCTCATCTCCCTTTTACCTTAAGAAGTTGCATTCAAGAATTATGAGATTCTATTAATGCCGAAGAGAAATGTATGCATAAACGGTGATTTGTTATTCCAAAATCTAGGTTTCAACTGAACAGGATCCTGAGTATTGTTCTGAAACAAAACAAAAAAAGGTGTGGCAAAATCTTGTGTAACTCCTATGATCCTCTATGGTATACACTTTCTGTCCTAATTGACAGAGTTCAACTATAATCGATGTTGAACTTTGGGGTCCCAACAAATCACATCAGCATTCAACTTTTGTGGTCTGAACAAATCACAAATCTGTATAACCTTTGATTCTGAACGTCCTTGATTCAGAAACAGCTATCCACACATTCAGGCATTCCATGATGCTGACCGCCGCATAGTGGGTTTCACAGGCCGGTCCTCCTCCATGGAGATCATCATCAGTGTTGATGGGTCCTCAAGCATCATGCGGGCGACGAGGTAACCGGCAATGGACCAGGTTTGGAACTTCCTGGCCTGCTTACCAACAAATCTTCCCAGCTTGCCATCATAGTACTCGGGCCAGCCGTCCTTGAGCAGCCTCGACTCAGCGAGCTCAATGGCACGTTTTGCCATCTGTGGCCGACCAGTCTTGATGCAGGCCGCTGTCAGCAGCCACAGAAGAACTGCACATAAAAATAGTGTGAACACAACATATTTATTCTGTGCTTAGTTCTGAGTATGGCTGTAGCTTCAACTACGTACAGCACAATGATTAAATAAACATTTGTAATTGAGCCAAATCTCAACTCCTGAAGGAGTCAATAAGCAGTGAAGCTTATTAACATGGTATTATATCAAGAGTAAATAAAAAATATTCAGACTATCTTGTTAAGGATCTTACAGAAGATAACATGGTTATCATATCAAGAGTAAATAAAAAATATTCAGCCTACCTTGTTAACATCCAAGCAACAATTATAGAAGTAGAAGGATCTTACAGAAGACGAGATGTCAACATGGGTATCATATTTTATTAAGTATAATTAAAAAAATTCAGACTACCTTGTTAACATACAATGCCAATTATAGAAGTAGAATGACAAGTAGAACAATCTTACAGAACACAACATGGTTATCAAGGATTATCAGAGCAAACATTTTTTAGGTGGAGAGCATGGAAAATTCCATTTGTCAATTTCAGAATGGATTTTAGTTTAGAAATTTTCTGTTTCCAACAATTTATGATGAATTAACTTACAATCTTCGTTCAGGAAGAATAAGTAAAACATGTCTGCATCTCGGGCATTCATCTAATCACTAGTGCAATACATGATATATGAAATTAACTTGCAATCCTTTTTTGAGAACAAACAAAAAACATTGCAAAGAGAGACGATACCTGGCCATGATCCTCCATTGTGGTAACTCCACCGGGTGTTCTTGGGGTCACATCCAGTGATAATTCTCCACTCATGATTCTCGAGAGCAGGATAGCATATCTTCAGAGGCATCTCACCAACTAGCTCATCCCACTTTTCCTCAATCAGATCCATTATAGCAACTGACTGTTCTGGGGTAGCTAGAGATGACACAATGGCAATGCAATTGCCAAGGGCAAACCACCGAAAATCCATCATAGCAGGGCTGACATTGCCAAGGAAGTAGCCTCCTCGGCATGGCATGAAATCAAACACCCAATCAGGAATGGAATCCGGAATGACATTAAACTTGTTCACAGCTGTGTGGGAATATTCCTCTGTTTTGTATCTGTATATGTTATTCAGCTGGTGAAAATCTAGCCAGAAGTAATTCCTCATGTGGTAGGTTAGTGCATGCAGCCGTTGCCCTATCTTTTCTATGAAATCCTTCCCTTCGCCCTCTGGCTTGAGCATTTGGAGAGCACATCTTAATGCCATATAGAATAGGGCTTGGATCTCAATGGGATAACCATATATACCCTGAAAATTGCAGTGATTACAATCATGCACTGATGGGAAAC
Source organism: Bothriochloa decipiens (assembly GCA_023333625.1). Taxonomy (NCBI): domain Eukaryota; kingdom Viridiplantae; phylum Streptophyta; class Magnoliopsida; order Poales; family Poaceae; genus Bothriochloa; species Bothriochloa decipiens. Next base: position 44,927,527 of record CM041636.1, on the reverse strand, counting down.
TTCATTGAAAATTAATATGTAATTCAAAAGTAGAACAAGCATCAAGAGAACTTGTAGGGATGTACTACAGATTGCCACTTTCTGCCAGTACTAGCTGTTTGTATTTCTACAAAAACTATGCATTTCTTGCCCCCACTGTACCAATAAGGCTATACATATTGCCTTTAAAATTTAGGTGTGAGTAGTATGAGAATATGTGCAACTGTAAAACTACTGTAAAAACATGAAAAGTAGAAACTTTATTTGAAAATTAAGATGTGTCTGCACTATCACCTGATCACGACACTATTAACGATCTGAGGCTAGCCCTCCAAGTATTGTTTAAGGAGACAGGGATGCTCCTTGGTTACAGAAGAACATGCAGAACCTGTCAATCCCATTGCCACCTCAGCTAATATGTACCAGTACTACTTCCATGGATATGCATCTAAATATAAATTAGATCAAGGTGAAATGATCCTACCATTCGACGATCAATCATTGAGCAGCCATCTGTGCAAAGCAGAGTTGGAAAAGTATCAAATCCTTCAGACAAGCAAAGATTCAGTATCAACCTCATGCACTTCTGGCAATCAGGTGATTCCGACAAACTAACATCTCCGGTGTACTTTGTATATGCCCGAAGGAGAATGATCCACCAAAATCCAGAGTCGACTGGTGCCACCCTGCCGATTGCACTCTCACCAAAATCAGCAACTAAGGTTTCAGTGTTTCTGTTTTTGTTACGGTCCACCTTGAAACTTGCAGGCATTGCTCCTGCTCCAAGCTTGAACCGGTCTACCATTTTCTCAGAGCTCTGAAGGTGAAGAGTTTTCAAGAGGAAATTCTTCACTATGTCGGTCTCATTGTTCATTAGGAAAGCCAATGCGCTCGGAACAAAATCCCTCACAAAAACCTGCAATCATAAGGGGGCAACCAACGGTAGCACGCCATGAGACATTAATTCTTTAAGAAGATGTATTCAGAAACAAAAATACAAGGAAACTTCAGTTATAGACCACACTGATAATGTTCCATGATAACATATAACAAGGAGGCATTATTGATGAACCAATCTCATAAAACAGAAGTTGAAATATTGTTGCAAGTGCTAGTAAAGTCAATGGAGGTCATACCAAACAAAGATCTAGTATGATAAACAATGTCGGAACTTAAATAACAGATTGAGTACTTATTAATCATGATATGTGTACCAAATTATGGGCTAAAATGTATCAAAATATATACTGGAAACAAGTATACAAACAGAGCAATGGGAAATCACTAGGTAAGCGCTAAGTAGACAAATTATGGGCAACTATTTCTAAGATGCAAATAACAGGCCAGTAATCATAATGCTCAGGGTTCCTCTGTTTCCACAAACTTGATGTTCAGTGAAGCCCGATTGGCATCAGAATACTACCTGATCATAGTTGAGCACTTCCTCGGACGCATGATCCACGGCCGCAATAGTCCCAACAGGCTGCTCCCTAAAATAGACGACCGACTTCCTGAGCGCCTCCCACGCCTCGTTGACCAGCGGGTGGGGCCGGTCCCCGCCGCCGGCCCCGCCCCCGAAATGCGTGCCGATGGAGAAGGGCGAGTCGAACCCGCCCGCGGGGAATGCGGGCGACTGCAGCACGCTGTCGAATCCGCCGTCGTTGTTGCGGTACGAGTGCGAGTGCGAGTGCGAGTGCGAGAGCTCGCTCCACGACTGCTCGTCGAACGAGCGCTTCCGCTCCAGCGTGAAGCGCTGCGGCCGGTCGATGATGAGCCGCGACAGGTCCAGGTTGATCTCTGCCTCCGACGCCAGCGAGACGTGCGACGACACCCGCTTCATTCCGCCCGCCGCCCCCGATCCTATGGAGGAGAGATTTTGGATTTCAGGCGGTAATGGCAAACGAACAAAACAGCAGCAGGTTCATTCCGCCGCCCCCACGAAATCGAAAAAAAAAAAGTAAATGACAGCAGGTCCTTACCGACGAGAGAAGAGGCGGGTGGATGCTTCACTGCGCGGAGGAGCGTGAGGACGAGGAGGAGGAGGGGGCGGTCGCCGGAGAGCGGAGGGAGGAGGGGGTGGATCTGGATCGGGGGTGAGCTCGGCGGGCAGGGTTGTGGTGCGGTGGAAGTGGAGGACAAGGCTCCGAAAAATTTGGGGAAGAAATTGTGACGCCGTTCAACGGATGGATGATGGGCTGCGGGCCGGGCCTTAAAAAGACCCATCTGAAATTATAGAAATGAAGCAAGCAAAATCTTCTTGCTTAGAATAAAATAAAATAAAATTATCGAAAAGGGATCAGCTTACCTTTTTTAACGAACGAGCAGGGATCAGATCAGATTTCGACCGTAATAACAAAAGTTTTTTTTTCATAAGCCCTATGTGCTCGTTTTTTTAAATTTAATGAAATGGCCGCCACTGTGCGGATCACCCCCACACTTTTTGTTGTCAAAAAATAAAAGTTTTTTCCTTGAGAGAAAAAAATGACTAACAGGTAACAAATTTTCCTTGGGCAAGAACATTCAGAGATTCGATTACTGACACACACATTTTGAGATTGGACTAACAGAATGTACGCAAAATATCAGTCATGCACGTGCTGTTGATCGAGTGGATATTTTCTTTATGCGTAATCTCCGAAGCAACAAAAAAAAGCGCTGCCACGTGCAATATATTATTATATACAAAAAAAATTACCGGTAGTTTTTAACGCCCTCTCTAGAAACCATGCAAAGTTCTGTATGCTCAGCAGCAATAACTTTCCTATTATTATTTATTTACAGTTTAAGTATTGATTACCTGTGTAGAGATTTCCATCCTAGAATAAAACAGCAAATTCATTACTTGCATCCAAAAGCGATAATGGCTGAGGATAAGATATTGTAACACAGAAGTACTGTATCGATTTTTTTTTTGGAATCTTTTTGGAAGGAAATTTCCTGGGAGAGTATGGGTCGGTCAATCTGAATCATCGCCGGCAGGCTGCTGCTTGGGAGTCGTCGGCGCAGAAAAAGGGCACGGCTGCTCCGGCCGACGAGTCTGACCAGGATCCGACGTGGCAGACACAGGCCATTGGCTGCTATCATTTGACCAATATACTATATGGGAGTGGAGCACATAGCTTTTTCTTTTTCAAAAGGATGACGAGATATTTGATTTTTTTTTTATATACGTTTGTCTATACGAATTTTGTTCGAAAGCGAAAGGACCGGAAGGAAGGGGATGGGATACTTTTTTTTGCCGCGAATCCGGAGTCGTCACGCCGAGCAAGGTCCCAACGAGAGCGGCAGTTGTTGTGGCATTTTTCGCTAGAATTGAAACCAGTTCTGTCACATCTTCGATGACCTCAGTTAACACTCAAAATCATGTTTTCTTGTTTCGTGTAATTGAGTTGCAAAACATCAGTGTTCCCTCCACTTTAATCAGTACTTATCAAATGTAATCAGTACCTACTGATCGAACTTTTTTTATTAATAAACTTTTTTAAAAAAAATTATAAAATTAGTCTCCGTTTCTAAAAAATTGCAGGAGTAGGCCACCAGTCGCCCGTTGAAAGGGCGACGTGAGAGAATCGCCCGTTCAAAGGGCAACCAGACCCACGTGGCCCGTTCAACGGGCGACCAGGCCGACGTCGCCTGGCCAAAGGGCGACCAGGCTAGTCGCCCAGCCAAAGGGCGACCAGATGTTCGCCCCGCCGACGGGCGACCTGATTTTTGGATTTTTTTTTAAATAATATTTATTTATTTGAAAATTTCAGAAAAAAAATTCAGATTTTTTTTAAAATAATATTTATTTATTCGAAAATTTCAGGAAAAATATCGAAGTCAGAGAAATAGCAAAAATAATACGCAGTCATGCAATGGGCGTGCGAAAACGCGATTGTCGTGTGCTCGCCCAAGCTTAATAGATGAAAAAATACAACAGTAAAACATTAATTAAGTTCTAAAAACTAAAATAGTATCAGTACAATATCATAGAAAATAACACCGGCGGCAAATCATACAAAATTAATATCGTCCACGCTTAGGTGCAACACCCCTAATCGTGCCAGGCTTTGGTGCTTTACGGCCCGCTCGCACATGGCCGGCTGAGTAAGTAAGCGGCGAAGGAGGAACTATAACACGTGCAGGACGGTCTCCAGCAGTAGCTGGTGTCGCGTACTCGTCCTATGAGGGCTGTGTCTGTGGTGGTGCTTCACGTAACTGCGATGACGATAATTAAATTTCACAACTATATCGTACCTGTAGGCATGTGAGCAGGCTGCGAAGATAATCCAATGATATCGAACTCCGGACGCCAACCGGCAGAGTACGTAGGTGGACCTGAATAATGAAACTTATAAGTAACGAACAAGTTACCATTACTACATACGAAGAAAATATAAGTTACTCACCTGTTTGGTACGTAGGCCGCGGAGGTAGTGGCGCTGTCGGTCCGTCAGGCCTGTGTGTCACGTGTGAACGTCGAGGGACGACATCCGGCTGTCGCCCGCAGGGCCGGCACGACGTCAACTTGACAATGTTTGCAGCAGAGTCGTACATCCTCTGGACCGCAGCGGTAAGCTCGTGGCTGGTCATCTGAATGCCCTCCCTCAACCGGTGCAAGAGCGATCCACCATCCACAGTGATACGGTGAGCCATGTCGGCCTATTAACAAAACGAGAACATTGAAGTAATTACGATAAGAAAAATATTAAACGAAGTGGGTTGAAGTTCATAAAGATCGTACCGCCAACGACATCGCCTGAACTCTGTGCACAGGGTACGTGTCCATCAACCTGGGGACGTGGGTCTGTGGCTCCGCTGGTGTATACGTGACTCTGATCCGGGTGCGAGGAATATACCAACATAAGTAGTCCCCGTAAGCCTCCAAGGAAAACGGTCTGGGCTCGTAGGTCACATCATGTAGTGCGTTGGCTCACTGGTCGACCCACGGCTGTATACGGGAGGACCAAGTAACGCCTGCCGGTAGACCTCTCCGCACGTAACTATGGATTTCAAAATGTATTAATTATCTTTCTATATATATTAAATACTTAATCAGAACGAATTCATTGTCTTATACTTACCCGTGCACGGAAAGAGGAACAATATGGGCAACCGGGAGTGGGAACGTCTGGTTACGACCAAACTGCCGCATCACTCTGTGAGGAGCGTAGTCCTCGACAAAGATGTCGAAAACGACAGCCTTACGTGTCAGCCAGTACTCCTGATCCCTCGTGCAGAACGACGACAACCCATTAGGCGCTCGTACGACAATCTCCTCCATGCTGTAAGGTGTCCAGTGGACGCGTCTGGCCTAATCCGGTCGAACGCCGCCATGTACTCAGGATAGGCTCTGTGAACCTGAATGTTTGCCCAAGTAGGCTGTATAGAAAATAATAGTAAGGTGCAATTTATTCAAAAATAAATAGAAACAGGTTCAACCGCGATATAGAAGACTTACCCGCCGTCGGACCCACAACGAACCCATCGTAGGGCCGTCCTCCTCCGTCTCCCCGTACAACCCTGCTCCGTAAGTCGAGAAATCCATGACTGGTCGTCCAATACTAAACCGCTCGTACGACCAGAGTTGAAGTAATAGTGGACAACCAGAGAGGATAGCTGACGAGTCGGCCTTTGTGCACGCATCACAAAGACCTCGGTACGTGGCTGCCAAGATAGCGGACGCCCAACTGTACTACGGCATGGCGTCGAGCGGTGCGTCCGCTATCTCGCGCGCGAAGTGAATCAAGTGCTTCGCGACAGAGTTTCCATGCGACGATGTGAACATTATCCAACCAAACAACCACAACAGATAGGCCTCCAAGTGCCTCGACACAGTGGCCTCATCCGCCGCAGGGTGGATATACTCGGCCTGAATTAGAAAATAGAAGTTCAAATTTCATTTAACATACACATGAATATTTAATGTTAATGAACTATATCACAGTGTTATCTATTTACCTGAAACTGCAAGAGCCAGGTCTTCGTAGGCCCGTGATGCTGGTTTTCAGCAAGAGTTTGATACTCTGGAGCGTCTGGTCGACGCACAACACCCTCGAAACGGACTAGAAGGTCCTCACGCCAAGTGGCCTCCACGTCTGGACGGCTAACGGCTTGCCCAGCAGTGGTGACACCAAGTAAGTAGGAGACGTCCTCGAGTGTGGGAGTCATCTCCCCGCAAGGAAAGTGGAACGTGTGCGTCTCAGGCCTCCAACGGTCCACCAATGCCGCAAGTAAGGAACGATCAAAGTTGAACCGTGTCACCGCATCGGCCGGGGCCTCAACAGCACTAGCCTGCACAAGCCTACACAGAGGCAGTAGACCAGCTGCTCGTAGCCTGTAGCATATACAACATTTATATATAAATATATATTACCAAATCGTCTGTATGAGTAAAACAAATAAGTGAACGTGTTATCGTGCATACCTCGGTATCCATCGCTCGTCCAGCCGCCACAACTCCTGAGGTACCCTAGGCCGTAGAACAGGTAGCTCAGCAGCTGTCACAACACTCAAGTAGGACCGGTGGCGCTGGTCCAACTGTGCGTCCAACAACTCCAAGTGTCCCTCATCCATCGCCATACCTAAAATATCTTAATAATGTAAAAAAATAATGCACAAATATAATTAATACTATGACACAACAAATTAAAAAAATGCAGACATACTATTATTTTTAAAGAGTATTTCCGCCTTGATTCCGCAATCCACGACGTGCACGAGGGCGCCGGCCGTCTTGCGGATTCCCTGAAGGTCCTGCTTCTGCAGCTCCCTCTGTGGTGGTTGCACGCGTGCACTTTTTATAAGTATGTCCTGTGCCATTGCACTTGGTGCACCGATGCTCCAGTCTTCCCACTTCTGACTCATCCATATCATTTCTAATGCGCCGTGTCTTACGACGACCAGGCTTCTGTCTTAATTTGTCCTTATCGGGCCCCCGCAGGTAGTTACTGCCAGGATTGTTTGTAAAACTACCAAATATTGCGAAACCATAAATCTCTGTATTCCAGGTTGTCATGACTACCTCCTTCGTAAAATAATGTGAGACATATGGCTTCAGGGACAAATTAGTAAGTGGACCAAGCTGCTATAACATGTGAGCACGGCCTGTGTAGAAGTTTTGGTTTCATGCACAAATAGCTGCATGAGTTATAACGAATAACACACTCTTGTGCAATTCTCTCTCGATTGCCACCACGACGGCCCCGATCCCTACACAGAACTTCAAAGCAATTCTCTGCTGTGCCCATAGGACATGCACGATGCAAGCTTGCCTTCTCCACTTTTTTTTTCATGTAATTTGTCATGAATGTTGAAAAAATCAATGTATTATCTGCCATCGCATTAAAAGCAACCATATATCTTTCACGGAAGTACTTGCACGTTCCATGCAAAATACCCTCTACGATTGCTACAAGAGGTAATCCTCTCATGCCTTGAATGACCCAATTGTACACCTCTGCCAAATTTATTGTCATTATTCCAAACCTCGCCCCATCTGTGTCATATAATAATGACCACTTCTCCTTTGGCTCGTACTCAATCCAATCTGAGAAGCATCTGATTGATGACCCCGACCTCCGAACCACGTTCCTCAAGGCATTCGTTGGGAGGCCTGAAAGAGGAACAGATATATCATTCGGGTCTTGATTCGTACAAGTCGCTAACTCTTCTGTTTGCTTTGTTGTTAATTCATCAAGACGTGTCCACATTGCATTGAATTTTCTTTGTTGGTTCTGATTGCACAACCTCTTAAACATATTCATAAGGTGTTTATTTTTGAAATGGCTGAAAAAATTTGCACCCAAGTGCCTCATGCACCATCTTGATTGTATGTCCGACCATCGAGGAGGAAGATCACACTCCACTGAACCATATTGCATATCCGTTATCGCCTTCAACAAACCGGCATGTCGGTCATGTATGACACAAACATTAGGTCGCCCTTGCACCACTGCTAACTTCATGCGCTCCAGAAACCAATACCAACTATCTGTGTTCTCACTTTCCACAAAAGCAAAAGCAACTGGTAGTACTTGATTATTCCCATCAACACCAATAGCAGTTAGAATCTGACCTTTATACTTTCCTGTTAGAAATGTATCATCCATGCATAAAATAGGTCTGCAATGATGAAATGCCATTATACATTGACCTAGTGCAAAAAAGCTCGACGAAGTATTAACTTTCCGGCCTCTTTTGGATCAGACACATCCATGATATCATAATATGTACTAATATTTCTTTGTCTGACGGTTTCTAACAATCTTGGTAGGTTCTCATAAGATGCTTCGTATGAACCGAATCTCTTCTCAATGACCTTCTGTTTCTCTCGCCACGCCTTCGAATAACTGATGGTGTATTTAAAATCTTCCTCTATAGTAGTCACTATAGATTTCGGCTCATACCTTAAATTATCAACAATTCGATTATACATGTACTCTGCAATGAAGCTCGATGTAAGAGCAGTATTGGACTTCTCTAATTCTTGTAACTCACATGTATGTTCTATTACTATAGAGCACTTCCAAATTGTACTCCATTTTTGCTCATAAGCATGTATCCTAAGTGGACAGTCCGAAAACACACATTTAACGTCATATACTTTCTTGTTGGACTTAACAACTACAAAAGACCGCTTCATTGACAGAGACCAGTACTTCACGGCACTCATCACTTCATCTTTGCCTTTGTACATAGCTCCCTCTACTAGTTCATTCTCATGATATTCCCACGGCACAGAATTTCCTTCGTTGATCATCAAATTCTTAGAACTGTTACTCTTTCACTCCAGTGGGACAGGAATTTCATTCTCATCTTCAGATGAGTCAGTTTCAGATATATTCTCATTCTCTATATCTTCCATCGCCATCTCTTGAACTATATGCTCTATGCGTTCTCCTTCGTCCGCTTCATCCGTCGGTACCATAGATGACAGGTGATGACCACCCTCTTCATTATCTTCCTCATTATCATTGTGATTGTCATGGCTCGGACCTCCTTCTTCTACACCGTGTACCTCATGAACCTCCTTCGTATATGCCTGAGCAAGAAGGACTAGAGGCCACCCACGTTCTACAACTTTGTTGACGTATTTTCTCCATGTTGATGTTGCATTAAGCGGTACTAACTCCCAAAAAGTGGCCTCTCAAGCACGACTAACGATACCCATGACCTTAACGTCATGTTGGTTGCTGTCAAGCCCAAATATTCGCATCAACCAATTCTGCACACCACTAATTGTTTCTCATTTGCCCTAGACACCCATCTACTTACTAAGGCAAATCCTGACAGATCAACCCCGTGTACACCTTGAATAATTTCTCCTTCTCCATAATAAATTTGAAATCCTAACTTCTCCGATATCTGTGTAATCTAAAAATTTCAACTAAAATACCTTTTCGCTAATATATTACTAATATTATTTTAACTATAACTATTTAATTTAACAATATATATAAAATAAGAATATAAGTAATACTATCGAAATATAATATTAATCGCTTAACTGCTCATTACATTATCTAACAATTAATATAACACACATTAAATAATTATATATAAAATTATTTTTTTACTTACCAAAAATTTTCCTCTTCCTCTCTTCTCCTTCTTCCTCTTCTTCTTCTCTTCTCTTCTCTCTCCCTCTCCTTCTCTTCTCTTCTCCCCTTCAAGAGTCCGCGCCAGCCGGCAGCCGCCGGCCGCGTTATATAGAGCCGTCACGTCGCCCCCTGTTCGGGCGACAGGGGCAAAGTCGCCCCCTGGTCGGGCGACGTGGGGCCACGCCGCCCATTTAGCGGGTGAGCACGGCCAAGTCGCCCCCTGGTCGGGCGAAATGGGGCCCGCCGCGACACGTGGGGGACACGTCGCCCATCGGCCGGGCGACGAGCTCCACGTGCCTGTTGGTCGGGCGACATGGCCCAGGTAGCCCGCCAGTCGGGCGACAAGGCCCATCTTCGCCCTTCCAACGGGCAACTGGTGGTCTATTCCTGCAAATTTTTGAAAATGGAGACTAATTTTGTAATTTTTTTAAAAAATACGTTTATTAATAAAAAAAATTCCTTACTGATCAGTGTTTCCTATTATTTACATTTGATAAACATACGCTATTATTTACATGTTTTCTTGGCGGCCCATTAACATCCGTAGACACTTTACCGGCCCAGACCGCTACAACGGTCGGCCCATTAACTCACTCACGGGCCCCCTGAAAATGGGCGTCCCAAGCGGGGCCCACGGCGCTCCAACAAAACCGCCCGCAAAACCCCCAAACTCCCAAAGCAAGAGAAAGGGAGCCCATTCTTGTCCTCCCTGCGCCATGGACGCCGGCGAGTGCTCCACCTCCACCTCCAAACCCCCGCAGCCCTCGGCCGCCGCCTCCACCCCGCCGTCCTCCCCCTCCGTGTGGGCCAGGCTAGGTAGTGCATCCGCCCCCTCCCCTCCTCGGTTCTGGTTCCTTCATCTGCACGGCTTCTTGATTCTTTTCTTTTGTTTGGTCGTCCCATTCGTTTCCTTTGCAGTGCCCGCGGATTCCGCGTGCCCGGTGGTGGAGGTGGCCGAGGACGACTCCGTGATCTGCTCCCTCGTCGCGCCGCCGGCCTCGGGCGGGGAGGGGCAGGAGGTCGCGTGGTGCGAGATCAGGCGCAGTGCCGGGGACGCGTCGGCCGCCACGATTCGGAACCTCAGGTGGTGCTCTATCCCTGCCTGTGCGGATTTGCTTCGATGCCTTTTTTTCGTGTTCTTGTGGATTCTCTGACTCTGGTGCCGTGCCGTGTCGTGTAAGACTCCGCTGTTTCACTGCGTGTCCTTGCGAGCCGAGTGACAGAATGGCAGAAAAGGGCAACTGATGGGGACGTCTTTTTTGAGGAAACTGACGGGGGACTTTGTGTGAGTTCTGTTCATCGCCGCATCAGTTGGTACAGGAATTGGTGGCGGGTTCCGCTGATGTTGTAGACCCTATCCGCGGACCGTTACATTTAGTACTTGCCTGCATACCTTAGTGCTTTACCCTTTTAGTCGACTTGGATTGGAGGTACCAACTTTTAGTATCCTCATCTGTTCTAGATTGGGTTTATCTGTTTTCCTTGATTGTTGTAGTCTAAAAGTTGTTGAAAATACTCTCATCATTTAGCTATAGAAGTCAGGAAGTTGCTGTTTTGCTGCAGCTGGGTTTGCCTGCATTTCATAGAAATCATAGATTCAAGTTGGTAACAGTTTGTCTATACATTTGGTTAGTCCGGTTGTGCAAAATCAAGAATGGAAATGCATACTGCAAACTCACCTGGACTTGGGGAGGCCAGACTGTTAATTCTTGACGCTCTCTTTAAGTTATTTGATGACTGGAAAATTTATGTCTTGCAAAAAATGTTCTATCTTTATGTAATCTCTTTGTTCGTAAGCTATTTTTCTATTATTTGTTTTTTTTAATTCCTGCTGACGTTTTACATGCTTCTCATGTCTTCCCTGCTCCATTGATAAAGCTTGGATGCAATTATTGTGGATGGAAGAATTGTCAAACAAGAATGTGTAGACATCAAACCAGGCAGTGAGATTGTGTCTGGACCCCAGAAGGAAGGTATGATTATTTTCAGGACCTTGACAGCAAATCTTTATCCTGAAAAAGAATGTACTACCCTTGTATCTTTGGGAAGCCTTGAACAGCTTTGACTTGCTTTGCATATTCATATATCAGTGATATTATCAGTATAAAAGTGCTTTTTTTTTAAACTATAAAGGTGCTTTCTTGGTACATTGAACAATTTAAAAATTCCTTTTTTGTGCCTTTCTAATTATTAACATGTGAAATGAATGTCTGAACTGCAACACATTCATGTGCTTTCATTATTTTTCCAGGGCATTTAATATATACCTTTGAAATTACAGAGGAAGAGGATCATGAAAAAAGGAATGTCAAGGTATTATTCTGGAAATTAGTAGTCGTGTACAAAGATCGTCTTCGCTACTATTTTTCCTTAGGCATGTGTGTGTTGTATTTTCCTAATGCATGATACGTAGCTCTCCTACAGCTATGTTGGAGAGAAACATACTAACTTCTAGCTAAATAATGGTTTCAGATTGTTCTAGATATCGAGAATGCAAAATGCAGCATATGCCTGAATTTGTGGCATGATGTTGTTACTGTTGCTCCATGCCTGCACAACTTCTGGTAATTTTTTTTAGTATTACTTGCTTCTGTTGGCTTCTCTGAAAGTCTTGGCTCTGACCGTTCTTTTTTTTAAGCAATGGATGTTTCTCAGAGTGGTTAAGAAGGTCTTCATCAAATAAAAGCCAGAGCGCTGCATGCCCACAATGTAGGACAGCAGTTCAATCAGTTGGAAGGAATCATTTCCTGCGTAATATTGAAGAGGCATGTTATTGCTGTTAATGACTTTGTTCATTGATATTAATATATTCCTAAAACTGCTATGAACTGCTAGATTCTCTGTCTTTTGTAGGCTATATTCCAATCTTTTTCCTCACTACAGAGGTCTGATGAGGAGATTGCATTGTTAGAGTCGTATGCTTCAGTTAAATCGAATATTGTGAGTGAAACAGTTGTAAATTAACATTTTTCTTTGAGTTAGTTCATATAAGAAAAGACCTGCAGGGTGCATGCATAGTTTCATCATAATCTTCTAAATTTAACCGGTCACCCAAAAAAATCTTAGTGAACCAAAGTTAGCAATTTGTGACAATTGTCAGGTACTCAGGTGCTCAAGATACCGAATTTATGATGCTACAACTATATATTTGTGCCCCAATATTACTTAATTTTGTCTGAGGTGTTGTTTGATGGCAGGTTTTGGGTAAACAGAAAAATCAATCAAGGAAACGACGTTTTTCACATTCTACTAGTGATGAGATCAACAATCTGGATCTACCATGTCCTCAGTGCTGTAAGTGCAGAAATTCCACTTCGAATCTTGTAGTTCAGTTAAATAAACTTTAATATCCAGTGATCTTAAATTCTTTTGGTGATCATGTCATAAGAGTATCTTTCTAGTCAGTGAGCTGTACGTCAAGACTATGTCATGATTTTTTTATGATAGGCTTATGGGAACTCTTTGATCCATGAATCCTATATTTGTTCTTTGTTTGTATTAGTTTAATTGAAAAATGGGTTGATGAGCTGGTTTGTAACTTCGTACATGGTTGACTAGTTGAGAAAAGTCAATCAAGGAAACTTATGTTTCACATGAGTTAGAAATTAGTTAACTATAGTCTTGCACTGACGTGGTGATTGAGGTAGCTTTTTTATCTCATAGTATTGTAATATGACTGGTTGAGAATTAGATTTAGCCTTGTCTAAATGCTTCTTGAAAAGCCTTGATTTTCATGCATCTGAATGACAAGAATATTGCAGGTAATGAATTTCTTTTTTTTTTTTTGACAACAACAGGTAATGAATTTGGTGGCTTTAGATGCAGTCCAGGAGCTGTGCACTCACAATGCAGTGGATGTGGAGGGATGATGCCAGCCAGGTCTAACATCAATATACCACAAAAATGTGAGTGCCTATTCTTTTTTCTTGAAAACGCAAGAGAGCTGCGCCTATCTCATTATATTGAGAAGCGAGTAAAGGGCAAGAGCCCAAACAACAGCAGTTTCAAGGATTACATTCGCGCCTATGACAAAACCACAAAGACGACCACAACTCAGGTAGACATTCTAGCTACCGGGGAGGAGGGCAGTCAAGAATTTCCGAAACCACAAAGACCTCCGGCTGCAGCTGAAAATCCATTACTAGATCCCATAGTTGAAGGTAGTCTACAATCACACCAACTGTAAGAGCTCCCTGCCTCCCACCTCACACAGCTTCTATCCAGGTCGCTCCCCCATGGAGTTTAGGGTCCTGGGGGTCGTTGGTCGTCTTTTTAGTTTTTTGTGGCGCGTTGCTGTACTGGTTTCCTTAGTGTGTGTGTGTGTGTGTGTTCTGGTGCTTGGGTTGGGTCTTCTAGATCCGTGTACTAGTTTTTTTCTACCTTAATGAAATGACGCGCAGTTCTCCTGCGTGGTTCGAGGAAACAAAAACTGTAAGAGCTCCCTGAATGTCCAAAATCTAAACCTGGTTCGTGGCTAGTGAGGGCTCCCGGACAGTGCACTGCTTGACCAATGCTTTTGGGGACATGGGGCCATCAATCTGTCCAGAAAAGAGTATTTGGACCATCTCCAACTATAGAATTCACTGCTACAGAGAAGAAGGCTCTCACTTGCTCAGGCACATGGAGTGGGAGAGCAGCCCAAGGACGATGAGGTTCTGTTTTCTGCAGCCAAAACCCCTTTCTAGATCTATCTCAACACAGTGTTCTTCAAATAGGATAAGCAAGAGCATGCGCAGAGACCAGCCGATAGACTTGAGATCTGAAATTCCCAGACCTCCAAGCTCCAGTGGTCGACAAACTTTTACCCAGGCTCCTTTATTCTCTAGTAGACAAGGAAGTGGGGCCATGATTAGGAAATGGAATTTAATGATTTGTACTGTTCTTGGCTGTACTTGTCCTTTTATTATTCTTGACCTGATGAATATGCTTGACATTAATTGGCTAACTATATTTATTTTTGTTTCATAAAGTTGCACAAATGGTATGAGGAATGAATATTTCCATTTGCCCCTCATAAATTTTGAACTTAGCAATCTCCATTGGAAATTTGGTTGTAAGTTTCCCCAACCGAAGTTCAATGATACTGTCCATGCATGAATAGTATCAGAAATATTCTCATTTGTCCCTCCGAAATTCTTGAGTTGGCAACCACCACTGGAAATTCGAGCACGTTTTCCGTGCCAAACTCTGTGATAATATTAATGTGCCTTGAATTCTAACCTTGCTGGAGCCAAACTAACCAATTGTATTCACAGGCTTGGGATGTGATAAAGCGTTTTGTGGGGCTTATTGGGGTTCACAAGGTGTGAATTCAAGTCATTGTAATCTAATCTGCAACCAGGATACATTCAAGAGTGTAAGCTACTCATTGGTATTTATATTTTTTATCATCATACACAATGGTGGGCAATGTTCTGAATGCAAATGTGTAATATTGCAGATCTCTCAGCGACATATCTCTGCACTTCCTGACACAGTTCATGGTGGCAACCCATATGAAAAAGATGTAGGAATACTCCATCATTATCATATCCCTGACCCGTATTGGAGTTTCAAATATTAAGGTTTCTCCTCTTTTGTTTTCTAGATTACAGAAAGATGCATACAGCAATCAGGCAAAACATTGCAAGCTGTAATCTCAGAGTGGATATCAAAATTTGATAACATGGAAATTGGTATGAGCCAAACTTCAGAGTTGATTTTACTTTAGATGTGCATGTGATGGACTGATAAGAGTGGAAGAAAATGTATTATATAAACATTAACTGTTCCTTGGCTTGAAACACATGACAAAAGAATATTCCTTTGTAATTTGCTTGCTCAGTTGCTCAGAACAGCAACTGGATTTCTTTTTCATTGACTGAATTGTTAACATTTGTGATCTCCAGCTCCCAACATTACATCATGTTCTCAATTTCTGGTGATTTCTGATTAAAAATCAACAAAAAAATCATAAAACTAGTAGCTGTTGACTGTATATGACTCATCCCTTCATGGGTTGCTGCATCAGTTTTTTTTTCTTATTTTTTTTTTAGTTTTGCGTAACTGTAAGGTTTATAACTTTATACACATGTCTGTTCACTTGTTCAGTTAGTTCTTCTGTGTTAACTTGTTCAGTTAGTTTATTCACATTATGAAAACTCTTGTAAGTATTTGGCACAAGGTTTACTTACTGGGCTTTACTGTACATCCTGTGTCTTATTGCAGGTGCCTGAGCTTTTGCACTGACATGGTGTTTTTGTTCTGATCTATGTAGATCGCTCAAGGTTGCAATTGAATAATGTGGATGCAATTACTTCCAGGACATATATTTGCAAGTAATGGCTTTTTCTGTGTTCAGAAGATTGTTGTCTCCTGAATTATATTTTATTAACTCATTTTTTATGAATTCAAATGAATGCAGCCATTGCTACAGCAAGTTCATTGATTTCCTGCTCTACTGGTTTCGCGTATCAATGCCCCGAAATGTATGTATACTGAACATGCTTATGTTAATTACCTCGGTAGCCTAACATTACCCTATGTTGCAACAAGATGTTTATATGTTAATTGATTTGTTACTAGACCTGTACATATTCTGGGTTGGGCCTTAAAAGGTGCGCCACTGAAATGGCAAAACCAAATCCTCCTGACACGGGCTGAGCCTAAATATTATCCTTAAATGAAATATATGCACAAAAGTATATGAAAACACTACCTTTTCCCTGTCAGAAATTGATGGATTGGTTTGACAGCGATACCTAATTTCTGTAAATGGCTACTATATATTACACCAAACTAAGGCAAGGTCCATGTCTGCTCAGTGTAAGTTTGGCCTCCCTATGAGCTTTGGATACTGTTAATGCTTACATCCGAGGCAACTGTTTAATGCATATACCAAGAAAACAAATTTGTTTTCATGTGATTTTCAATTGCGCACAAATGAAACAGTGATCATTCGTGCAATTTCCAATCTATTTTATGACAATTGATAGCTATTCCAAGCATACTAATAGAGTTGATTCTCTCGTTTTTCATGTCATTTCTAATGTGTTTCTTTTGATCTGCACTAAGTAGTAATTCATGTTCCATGCAATAGTGGAAGTAAACATAAATGCCCTTAGTTGGGTTACAGAAATAAGTTTTTTTTTTTGAAAGGAACAGAAATAAAGTACATGGTGGATCTGGAGTAGGTGGTTGGTATAAATGTCAATATTATTTGATATATTAAGTAGAACAACAAATTTCAGAAAAAAAAACTGAGTTTTTAAAACTATCCACATGGTTATGAATTATCCACGGATTGATACTGAGCTAAATGCCTGAGCTGTGAAACTCAACATGGTTCTGAATTATTCAATTATCCATGGATTGATATGAGTTAAGAGTTTGGTTTAACTTTACAGTTGTACATATCATGTATGAGTTTCTTTCATGGCAAATCCTAGACTATTTGAGCTGGCCAAGAAAAGGCCAGTGCTGACTGCCTAACTATTGCTGCTTTCAAATACCCTGATTAGAATAACGAATGTTTATCTTAAGAAACAAGATGCTAAAGACTCTGCTCGTTATTTATATAAGTAGGTCCCAGTCTCCTCCATGAAAAAAGAAAGTTAGCTTTCATTTTAAGCCGAATCTTATCTTCATCAGCACATAATAGGCACATAAAGCACAGGCATAAATATATAAACATACTGATGAGGTGTCACAGCACTGCCTCATTTATTTATTTGATTTGATCCCATTGGTTCGCTAGCTAATGGCAATGGTGATGCTCTGCTATTGCAGCTTCTTCCACCTGACGCCGCCGACAGGGAGAGCTGCTGGTACGGTTTCATGTGCCGCACCCAACACCATCGTCCTGACCACGCCAAGAAGCTCAACCACGTCTGTCGCCCGACGAGAGGCAACCCCTAGTTCCAGCCGCATCTCCGGGTGATTTCCAGAAGAAGAAGAAAAAAAAAAAGAATGTACAGTGATGCTGTTATCTGTAGCGTAGAAGTAGAACTACTTGGTTGTGCCTAAACACATGTTTACATGTTCACGTGAGACTATTTTCTCTCACCATTGTATTAACCATTACCACCCATTGTGTGTGATTACAATCCATTATGTGTGTGATGTTGAGCGTTCAAAAAGATCAGGAAGTGTGGCAGCCCTTTTGATCTGATCCTGGCTGGACCTGACCTGACAAGGAAATTACTTGTATTGCTGCTGGTGCTGCTGCCGGAACCGCCGCTGTGTCGGCAGGTCGGGGGGATGGTTGAACTGAATTGAATGATCTGAATCCCACCCCACAAGGTTTCACTTTCACATGGCGATTCTGGCTTAGCTTGGCTTTGCCTTGGGACAGCAGCGTTTCTGGCACCCATGGCGAAGATGCAGAAATGGTGATGGGCTGATCAGCTGCTGATGCCTGAACCTGACCCCTGACGGCGATGCGTGTGTGTACGGAGACTCAAGGCCGACCTCGCATGCAGTAGCCGAGTCTCTCTCCACAGAACTTTGTTAGCTAGTCCTTGTCAGGGTGAGCATGCTTGGTCGCAAAAACAGTCTGAAACCGTAACCAGCCGCAACCCTCGTCTCCTGCAATTTTCGTGGAGACTAATCAAATGATAATGAGGTAGTTACTACTAGTAGTCCTTTGTCACCATCCGTTTAAGCGCGGCTTGGAACACGGGACATTTTGTAGGAGTGAGTAACGAATTCCAACGAATAAATAAAGGAGAAATTCGGGGTGCTGGAAAAGAATCCAGCCTACGATACTGTATGAGATGCTGCAGTAGCTTTGCCTCTGAAGCAGAAATTCAGAAGCCTTTTCCATGGCCGCAGCAGCAGCAGGAAAAAAGGCTCCGGAAAACCTGTCTGCAGCACGAACCTGCCTGCAGCACGAAACGGGTAAAAAAAGTGAGAGCGCTTTATCCGTGACAAGGATGCGTCGTTGCCAACAAAACACGACTACACGAGCGTTCTAGGCAGTCAAATTTACCGGAGCCCAGGCTCGGTTGCCAATGGCTTGCTGGAGCGTGTCGCAGCACGCCTGCTCCCGGGCGTCTGCTCTGCTGCCTCGCCTTTTCTCACTGCGGCCTTGTTTAGTTTGTTCGTGAAATTGGCGTTATGCGTAATATCACGTCACATCAGCGTATTTTAGTATTTCGTTTAAATTTAATAAAATTATCTAAACTTTAACTAATTAGGTTTAAAATATTCGTCTCACAAAGTACAATAAAACTGTACAATTATTTTTAATTTTATCTCATCGATATTTTAATGTGACGAGATTAGAAATTCTAGTAAATTTTATGGTAAAATTATGCATCCAACAAGGCCTGCGACACCCATGCTTCTCGGCACGCCACTACTTCCTTGCTCCAAGTTGGATCAGTTGATGCTGCGACGACTTCACATCACACATCCGTCATGCGCATCACAGCCGATTTTAAATGATTTTCTCTCGCGGTCCTGTTTTTGTCCTTCTTTTTAACCTGTACGTAACGTAGTTTATCCGTCCCAAAATAGATGTCATTCTCGCTTCTTAAGAAGTTAGTATTTTAAAAATACCAATAATTATATATTAAAAAATATAAATATTTATGCTAAGTAATTAATGTCATCGAAAAGATCTTTAAGTCTAGTTTTTTAATAAATTTATTTAAAGATATAAATATTACACGTATTTTCTATAAATCTAATTAAAGTTAAGAAAGTTTGACCGACACACTTCACATAACATCATCCTTTCTATGACGGAGGAAGTATACGCTTTTATCGTGGAATTTGTAGCCTTTGTTTATTTGTATTTGTATATGTATTGTGTTGTCGTTCAAGAGCAAAGTGTGATGGAAAATGTGCTTTGTTTATTTGCTGCCTTTGTTTTATTTGTATATGTATTGTGTTGTTTACTTCAGAATTGCGGCCAATCCCTCGTCCGTGTGCTGCCGATCCCATTTTCGGCTGATTTCAGTTGGTTGCGTTGATTCTACCATTCTATCGAGTAGAAGAATCTATGGTCCTACGTACGATTATAATAGTTAAGACGATCCGTCCTACAAACATGCATATATGACCCATCCTACCATTCTATTGAGTAGAAGAATCTATCGTTGGAGTTGTAATCAGGATCGTGATTATTCATTCTGGACCTATCAAAGTTGTGCAAGATATTGATGATGTTCCTTTCTTAAGCAGTAGTTTCCGATTGTGCTGTGGATGGGGAGGCAGATGGGATGCATGGAGCCGAGAACATCGTCGTGCACTCGTGGCGATGGATGTGCTTTGAGATTTACGCTGAGGATGGATTAGCAGCAGGGCATGCAGCTGATACGACGATGGGCAACACGACATGAACAAACCAAACTAAAATATCGTCTACTACCATGATTAATAAAATATCTATCTATAGTCTGCCAACAAATCATGGTAGATAATGACGTTTTGTTTGTTAATCCTGGTTCCATGAATGATAGTGCCCTCTCCTTGTCCATCTTTATTTATTTTCTTATTCGTTTTTTTCCTGTTTATATTAGTTGTCCTTGTAGCATGCGTACGGCCGGATTCCTATACCTAACTACGGCATCACGCATTATTGATCAAACCTCTCTCTATATCATTATATGCACTTGCACTTGCACTTGCACTTGCACATATATACTATATATATCTTAAATTGGAGTACAAAGCTCTCAAGCCTCCCTCTTTATTTGTCTACTCTCAGTTAAGTACATAATATATGTTTGGTCACTCCTTAAAACAAAGTTCTTTTCATGCATTGCATTGTGTCACTCCTTAATTGAACTTATTAGATTGCGTTTGGTTTTGGTTAAAGTTTTGTCATGAGAAAGCATAATTAAACTAGTAAGAATATGACAAAAGTTGTGTCAATCCATGGTACCGTGTTTGAATATGTAATACAGTATATATACATATATGCAAACAAATCAAGACCAAGGTGATCCATCAATCAGTTAATCAAAATAAATAAAGAAGAAAAGCACGCACAAAACCGCAGCACTATTACTCTCAACTTGCCACTAACGATGACACCACTCTTGGAAGCACCCTGGTTGAGAGTCCAAGCTATGGCCTCCCTTATGTGTAAAAAAAATAATGCAACGAATCTTCTGACAATAGGTTTTGGCTATATATCTTATTTTCACGATTCTAATATTCCATGGAAACACCTATTAGCAGCTAACTAGTACCCCCACCATTCGAAGCTACTCCTAGTAGTCCTATAGATGGAGACAATCTGATGCATTCACCGGGCCATTCACCAAACAAATATAGTAATCTGGTAGTCCGTACCTTGGAGAGTTGCACCTCCCATCCAGTCCGTACCTTGGAGAGTTGCACCTCCCATCCAGACTAGCAAGACAAGTACGTTCGTGTTCATTTGCGGGAGGGAGAAAGGCAGTGGCGGGACTGGCGGGAGGGAGAGCCTAACTGATTTGCTCTTCAAATTTATAGGTTTCTTAGCTTTTGGAATGTTGAATTTTAGTCTTTAACTTGGATACTTATTCATTTTTGGTTAATCTTTATTGACTTAATGCACTACTATCTTCAAATGAGGTACCAACTTCAATCGATGTTTAAATTTGACATAGATTAGCTATTGATATTCGTCATTGTATTGTCATTAAAAAATTGTCTTTGCAATGCGCCACACCTAAATTTTGGTTCCAGCTCCGCCACTAATCTGGTGTTCAAATCCAGTGTTTATTTATAAATTCAAAAAGTTGAATATATAGGCTCCACACTGGAGCAAAATTCATAATTTGTACACCGACCCATACGTGCGAACGTACCTTAACCTCAAAATTACTTCTCTGTGCCCTCGTATCATAGAACTCGTATTTTTTTTAAAAAAAGTACAGTTTTCCTTTCACACAAATCTTGAACCTTGGCATTATTATTGGAAAAGGTTGGATATATAAATTGAATAGTTTCTTTAGAAGCTTTCTTTGAATCTAAAAATGACCTTATTACAACCACTATATGAAATTACATAGGCATGTATAGCCTATATAGGTGATGATGATGCTGATTAATTAACACAACTTCCCTATCCCCTCTTCCCTCAATCCATTCTAACAAATTAAAGCATATAAATAAGCAAGCTCTACTAAGGACAAAACCTACGCTAAATGGCAAAGCCTACACTACTGTTGCTGGAAAGACTTGTGTCACTCTTGTTGTCCAAGCCAATTATTCAACATTCTTGTGCAAGTGTAATAATAAGCGTTCAAGTCAAAATTTTCATTTCTTCGAGTTGAAAGATTAGATTTTTGCTGGTATTTGTACTAGTTTTTTTAACACAAGTGCAATACTTGTAACTAAAGATGTATGAATTTTTGAATCTAAAAGTTCCTTTTTAAAAAAAGTAGAAATGTTTGAATCTAAAAGTTTTTTAAAAAAATGTAATAGTTTGTTAATACAAGTGCAATACTTGTAGCTAAAATATATATGAGCTTACCCTAGGATTTGACACCATTAAAATTAAAGATTTGTAGCATAACTAAAACACTAACCGCTTTGCATTGAGCAATATACTAGTCTAAAGTACTGCAAGTGCTCATGATTAATGGCTTGTCTTCGTCAGCTGATGTGTCGTGTTATAGCTTAACCAATTATTCAACATTCTTGTGGAAGTGTAATAATAAGCGTTCAAGTCAAAATTTTCATTTCTTCTAGTTGAAAGATTAGATTCTGCTGATTTTTGTACTAATTTTTTTTAACACAAGTGCAATACTTGTAGCTAAAAATGTATGGACTTTTGAATCTAAAAGTCCCTTTTTTCAAAAAAATATATAAATGTTTGAATCCAATTTTTTTTTCAAAAAAATGTAATAGTTTTAATACAAGTGCAATACTTGTAGCTAACAATATATATGAGCTTACCCAAGGATTTGACACCATTAAATTAAAGATTTGTAGCATAATTAAAACACTAACCGTTTTGCATCGTGCAATATACTAACTATAGTCTAAAATACTGCAAGTGCTCATGATTAGCAGCTCGTCTTCGTCAGCTGATGTGTCGTGTTATAGCTTAACCAATTAATATAAGCACATAAATAACTTAATAAAGTATGATGAGTGCTAATTATCAAATAAACATCAATGATGATGATCAACACCCTTCTCCTATTTCAATGCCTAGTAGGCAACTTGTCCCAAACACAAAACCTACGCCATGTATATATCACCAACAGCTACACACTGCTGACTGTTACAGGAAAGACGGTTGTCACTTTTCTGTTAGCTCTATTCTAGATTCTCAGGTGGAAACTTAATACAGTATAGTTCTAGTCAAAATTTTCTATTTTTATTACTATCCTATTAGCTGAAAGAATGCAGTTGCGCTAGAAGATCCAATCTTAATTCAATGCAAGTTTTACTGCAAGCCCAATATATACTTTCAACTGAACTTCTAAAGTTTTATTAATCTAAAGTTTTTAATTAAAACAAAAAAGGAGGGAAACATCGATCATATATATGCAAAGCCAATCTTTTGTTAAAAGCATTCCTTAACAATGGTATTATTTATTAATGGCGACTTGGATCATTTAAAATGAGACTTAATTATTAAGTATAACCTCAGATGTGTAAAAAAATGTAATGCAAGAGCTAATCTAATCTAATAAAAACCAGGATCCCTTTGTTTCAGTTAGGGTTAAGCTATAGTTGTTGCAAATAAAAGGCCTAGAGCCCTAGATCAATCTCAACATGTGTATGTAGATAGCAAAAAGCAGCAATGACTGTATAAATCTCTCAGCAATCTTGTTGGTGTGGCACCATAGCATTAGCATATAATAAGAAGAATTGACAGTCTGATCCTTTTGTGATTTAATCCGGACCCACAGCTAATCATCACTCTCATCAGCACAAATCATAGATTAATCCAACCACGAGCAAACTAAAATAATCCTTGAATGAAATGAAGAATAAACTAAGAAGCAACCAATGGAGGATCAACTCATCACAAGAGCAGTAGCAATCACCTAATCAACAAGCCACTAACAACTCTGCCCTAATCGCTGCCAAATGCCGCCGCCTGCACCATCCACCATCACCGCCAGCATTGCATTTCTACCTTCCTCATCATGCGATCGATCGATGGACTCCGTCGTCGCGTCGCGTCCTTACTGGGGGCTTGCCGCGCCACGGCCGGCGTCGCCGCCGTTGGCACCGCGGTGGCGCTGGGCCATCTCCGGCGGCTGTTGCCCCTCGTCCGGCTGCTGGTGCTGGTGCTGGACGCCGCCGCCGCTGGCGTTGAGCGTGGCGAGCATGCCGATGTTGGCGTCCATGGTCGTCCCGGCTGGGAAGTTGTTGTTGCCGCCGCTTCTTGTTGACATGAACTGGAGCGGCGCCAGCACCGTGCTCCCGCCGCCCCCGCCGCCGCCGAACGCCCACGTGGGCTGCATCCAGAAGGCGCCGCCGCCGCCGCCGCCGCCGCCGCCGCTGTTGGGGGCCGCCACGGCCCACATTGCGGGGGCTGGCGTCACGTGGGACTTGTGCTCCTCGGCGTCCTCCCCGCCGCCGTCGTTGGGATGATGCTGCTGCTGGCGCGCCGCGGGGTCCTTGAACAGGTCGTCGGCGCCCTCCCTGTAGCGCTTCCTCATGAACTCCCCCGCTCCGGGATCCTGCGGCGCCTCCTGCTGCTGGTGGTGGTGATGCGGAGGCGGCGGGAGCAGCAGCTGCTGCTGCTGCTGGTGATGGTGCTGGTTCCAGGCGAGCATGGCGGCGGCGACCTCGTGCTGCGCCTGCGGCAGGTGGTGGAAGGCGGCCGCGGCGCGGGAGGCGGAGGACTGCGAGGCTCCGGCGCCGGAGCGGAGGGAGACGGCGAGCGAGGAGAAGTTGGCCGGGATGGTCCCGGTGCCCGTGGCCGCCACGATGGCCGGCTCCGCCTGCTGCAGCAGCCACTCGATGGTCTCGCCGTCCGTCTTGTGGCCCAGCTCCCGCGTGAGCTGGAACACCCGCGCCGCGCACAGCGCCGGCATCCGTATCCGCCGCCCCCTGCCCTCCACCTTGGTGTGCCGGTCCTTGGTGGGCCGCTTGCTGCCGCCGCTCCCCGCCGCCGCGGGCACCACGGCCTTCTTCTTGTCCGCGGCGGCGCCAGACGATCCTGCAGAAGGCGCCGCCGCCGACTGCACCAGCTGCTGCTGCACCTCCCCAGCGCCACCCGCCACGACGGCCGTGGCGGCGGCGGGCGCGATGGCCAGCGAACCCATGAACGGCGCCATCCCGGCCGCGTTGGCTGCGGCGGCGTAGTAGAACGGGTGGTGCTGCGGCTGGTGCGCCACCGCCTGGTGGTGGCGGTGCTGCTGGTGCTGCTCGGAGGCGCTCCGGCTGCTGTTGGTGCTCGTGCTCGTGCTGCTCGACGGCGCGTCCATGATGCTTCGTCCGGGCGTTCGTCTTCCTTCCTCCCTCGAGAGAAAAGAAGCTACCTTTGGAGGAAGCTAGCTAGCTCGCCTTCATGCAGCACAGAAAGAGCGACGCCGGCGCGCGTCGGAGCCGGCGACGAGAACGCGGCGGCGGCGTGCAGTGTGCACCGTTGCACGTGCGTGGCAGCAGGCGCGGATGTGGGGGTGTGGGGGGGAGTGGAGATCAGAGGTGTGGGGCTGGGAGGCGAAAGAGAAAGAGAGAGAAAGAGGAGACGTGGTGGAGAGAGAAGCAGGGAGCAAGGGAGGTCAGAGGGCCGGAGGATGGTGATGACTGAGAGAGAGAATGGTGGGGTATGGTGTTGTTTGTTTCTCTCTTGATTATGTCATGGCCTGATCATAGCGGCCATCAACTATCCCTAGTTTTTTCCTAAGCAAAACGCCATTGCTGGCCGGGACCTACCCTGCGGCAAACCTCGTTGCTTCTTCCTCCATCCCTAATTTCCTCTCTCTAAGTGTAGGGGTGATGGATTCATCTGCCAATCCGGGTGCATATATATCTGCTGGTCCATGAGGATAATTTGGAGGTTAATATGCTATGAACAAAATCAGTGGAGCGTTTCCGTTGCCATTTCCGACTGGCAACTCGTCGAGTTCAAACACGCCGGAGGCCGGATCCATTGGTGTGAACGCGTGCATGGTGATCTTTTAAATTAAACTTGACAGAGAAGGAGAGAGAGAGATATATATCTATCCGAAGTGGAAAGTTTGTACGGTTGGAGAGAGCTGGACTAAATTATCTGGCATAATACTGTGTCCTGCTATATATATGCATAATACTGTTGCGTGCACTACTCCTTTCCTTGCATGATTCTATTTACAAATAAACCCCCACCCGTGACAGCACATTGTTCATGTCCATATCATTTCCATTCCATGCGGAGTACATTTGTATTTATAAATATATTTATATATATAGTCTAAGGGAATAATCATCTCTATATAAGTAGCTATATTTATAAATATGTTTATATTTATAAATATGTTTATATATATATATATAGTCCAAGGGAATAATCATCTCTATATAAGTAACTATAGCTTGCAAGGTTCATGATAACTCTGCTTGACCAAAATGGTTCGGATTTTTGCTAGAGTGGTCATAAGATTGTTTGTGCTCGCATGTTTTCATTTTTTTAATTAACGGTCCACACTAATATATATTTATTTTTGAGCAATAAGGGTTAATTTACTCTGATAAAAAATATGTTTTTCAAAAAAAAATGTAAATAGAGATTTGGCCTGCGGCGGAGGGTAATTAGCAGTATGCCTGCTGGTAGGCCACTGACTCACCCGTGGGGCCATGGAATGATGAGCCCAAAGAGGAGCTAAAGAGGGCAGAGCGGCCCCTTTTCCCTTTGCGCCGAGACACGCCTGAGAAACGCTAGAAAGCCCCCCACAAACACACCCCTGGCTCCCACCCATGGTCCCTTATCACTTACTAGTATTTTGCTTACCAACCTATGCTGCGAGCAAGAGCGTTTCATCTTCTCTGTTGGTGATATCATCATATAGGTTAAATTAAGACCTAGTAATGTATCAGCCCAAGTATAATAGTTAACTATAGCGAGGTTTGGTGTTATTACAACGAAAATTGGGGGGGGGGGTGTCTAGTTTCCTCTTGTAATGTACACGACTTGCTAGCGATAACTATCCTCAATATTTTTTTCTTCCTACCCTTATCTATTTACCATAAGTTAGTCATATAAACCGTTAACTTATCCTCCTGTCAACTTTGTTGTTCCGGCCTACTCCATCCGATTGAAAATCAACACACAATTCTTAAATTAGTACCATGTCAACACCATCTTAACTTTGACGAGCACAGATAAAACAAATAACGTGGTTCACATAAGAGATGAGCCGATACCAGAGAAAGGAGCTCCGTGGCAAGAGTCAAGCACCACTATGACCCTTTCAAAAAAAAAAAAGTCAAGCACCACGATGCACAAGCATCCCCTTTGGCTTCTTCAATTCAATGATGCAAGTACTCCTCAAGATTGTCCAGCGGGCAGCTGAGCTCCATAGCAGCACGGTTGATGGATGAGTATGTGTGGATTTGTTGGTGGGTAGACGGGGGCGGGGGCAGCGGAGCGATGGTGGCCGGGGAGACATCGCAGGTGCGGGGTGTCAGAGCGGGGAGCATCTAATGCTGCTGACAGCTCATCCCCAACAGGTCTGCTGCTCGCACACTCACTCTCACACACTAGCTAGCCCCTGCAGCACCAGCCTCTCTCTCCAAGTCCAAAGTTTGAAACAGATATAGAGAGGCAAGGCCGCATGCTGCCCCTGTCGTCGTCTCTATTTCCAAGGATCATCATGGGTTAATCACAAAACGATGCTCCACTCAGCACTGAATCATATCCAAGTCTAGCTAGCGAACCCCTCAAAAAAAAAAAAAGTCTAGCTAGCGAAGCTAAGCTACCGGCCGGCCACGGCCACTGTATATATAGGCTCCCTCTGAAATCTGAATTGAAGAAATATCGATGAAAAAAGTGCTTGCTATATATCTTACCTACAACCTACTACCGGCCGGCCTCTCGTGCATGGTTGTATGCATGCGTTGGCACCTCATGTTCGAGCTGGCCGGCTCCTGTAGTAGTCCTCCACTCTGGCCTTGCATCGCCATCAGTCACACAGAAAAACAATCACACTATGTTATTTTTTTAAAACAAACAAACAAACAATCATACTACTGTGTAATATATATAATCATCTTTACAACTGGCGCCGTGAATGAACAGATACTGATGCATGTACTATTCCCGGTTCTTGACCCAGAATGAGATTGGATGCATGTTGGACTCATGATCATGACATTATTAGTTTGGGACTCATGATCATGACATTAGTTTTCTACGATTATGCTATGTTTGTTGCTAAAAGAAAGAATGAGTTTTGAGCTTCTGAGAGAACGAAGCAAGAGCAGGTCGAAGGGTCGTAGTGGCGGCAAGGCGCAACCATGGAAGTTCTAGTTCTTTTTTATTGTTAAAAATACGCTTGCAGCTGTTTTAATACTATTGCAGCTGCGTGCCCTTAACAGCATGCATATATACTCTCGGTGGGCAATAATGCAAAGGGGGCTACGAACCGGTTAAAAAACGTGTTACTATGGTAGTGACGACTATACAGTTTAAATTAGGTCACATACAACACAGTGCTACCATTATATGGTAATAAAACATTCAGCAGCAGAGCAGCAGATGTGGGATCACACCGTTCATCTCTTACGGCCTGCAGAAACATCGAAAGTTAAAGTTCACTATGCATGTATGTATTTATGCTTCTGTATATCATCCAGTGTTACGAATTTTATCGTCGGATCGGATCTCATCGACAATTAATTATCATTGTCGATACGGCCTGCTTTGTGTACGTTTTCTCTGCTGCAACAGGATGCATGGCATGGCATGGCATATGGCATGAAATGTTGGTCGATCAATCGATCGCCGATAGCTAGCCAGCATAGTATAACATCTACTGTTCCTCATCAATGTGCACTACAGCATAGTAATCACACTAATACATGTGTGTTGTCGTTAACTGTCGCTGCATCAATGTGTTGTTAATTAATTAGTGAGTAGTAGAGATTAACTAGCTAGACCTGCGATCAATTAATGTGGATGGTAGCAAACATGCATGTTGTTTAGAAATTTACACACACAGACACAAGCTACTGTTTGTTACATTTGTATGTATTTGTACATACTATCTGGCCGGGTTAAAGTCTCCCTCGACAGAATGCGCAGAGAAATAAGCAATGGCAAGTATGCAGCTGCTGCTGATGGTCCCGGCCGACTGGCCTGGTCAAGCAAGCAGACCACTGTCTGCTGCTCGATCGTGGAATAATAATAATATCAATCGATCTAGCCATGATGACTGTTGTAATTCATCCTTGCATTAAGCTGTAATAAATTACCGTGATGGAACTCTCACCGTCCATAGCATTGCTGAAAGGAAAAACTTGCCGGCAAAAAGTGTCTTTTTCCACGCATATGTCTTCTGTATATATCTGGATTAGTAGTGTAAAATATATCTTTTAATTTATTGCAATTTACAAGCATAATCCCATTCCTTTGTTAGGCAACTTTTGTTTGAGTTATTAAAAATCTATGTTTACCTTTTCGCAAATTTTCAGATGTGTAGCTGTACATTAAGGTGGAAAACTAAGGGTGTGTTTGTTCATGGCCAAGCATTGCGCACAATTTAGATGTGCCACACAGTTTCTTCAACTGTTGTTCGGGTTCTCTGGCACAAATACGGTTTATTTACCACAATTTTGGCCCGTTTGTCATTTACCCATTTTTTCCAAATTAACCATACCTAATATTTGACAAACAAAATATCAGATACAAATTTGACAGAGTTTTTCACAAAGAAGTGTGACAATGTGTGATCATCATTCAAACAAACACTAAATTTATAAAAGATTTATCACTCCAAGCGGCAAAGCACTACTATGAGTACTCATGATGGCTCAGTGTCAGTAAAATCAGAATATACAGAGATATATAGGGCATCCAATGTATCAGGGCAGTCCCAATCTAGAAACAACTATTACCATTGATTAAGGTACCAACTAAGCAAAATAGTGACGTGACATTCTTGGACCTTTTTTTTTGAATTTGACATTCTTGGACTTAAGGAAGAGAGGGAAGGAAATGGTTTCTTATACAAGAAACTATATGACTACATGACAACCAAGACATGAAGAGATGTGATAGATGGATGATAATAGAGAAAAGTTAGATGATTAGACAAAAATCGATCTATTGTCAAGAAACCATCAATATGATTTCTTTTTGTATTGTTTATATGACATGATGAGCATGGAAGTCATCTTGTAGTTTCTAGGTTCGCTCTGCGCCCTTAGGAATGGTCATTGATACCTAGGTTAATCACATGTCATTGTATTTTATCACATACTCCCAAGTTTTTCATGGCTTACTTTGAAGGTGCTCATAAAGGTATGATATGTGTGTGTGCATTCCATAAGGGTGAGTGTGCATGCAACTATGATTGTTTGTGTTTGTACTATGATTTGAAAAAAATGAACAGTTAGTTGCATATATATTACTACATAGTATGGAGGGAATGAGGGATCACAAGATCAACATGTTGTTGGTTCGAAGTGGCCTCTCCATGATTTTATTTCTTTGCTAGTTCTTTCTGATAAGTTTTTATCAAATATCAATGGTTGCTCGTATTAGGGCATGTTTGGATTGTTGGTCTAAAGTTTAATTTTCTAAAGTTAAAATAACTAATATTTAGCTACTAAACCTTAGACCATATATACAACTATTTTTGCAACACAAGTTGATGCGAGCATATAGGCGGGAGTTTGGTGAACAGTGGCCATGTGATTCTAATTTCTGAGCATGTGTATGTGTGAGGGAAGAGATAAGGTGTGAGGCAAATCGTACTTTTACCAAATGAACCCAAATTTTAGAAGAATTTAGCTCACTTTTGATGTCTAATGGTCTAAAGTGCTTTGGAGGCTTAGCTAAAGTATATGTCCACTTGTTTTTTAAAACTTTAGATCTGAACTTTACTAGCTAACTAAACTTTAGATGGGGGATCCAAATATAGCATCTCTCTACCAATTGCATATATCTCGCTATTATACCTAAAAAAGGTGGTTCATGTTCAGTATATATAAAAAAAATCCTCTGAAGTATGTGAAAAAAAGGCTTCTTCTCTTCGGGTGTTTGGTACACTTCCTCTGGCTCTATATGTTGGAACCAAATCCAGAACCACACCAACATGCCCTAAGTATAGTTGTTTGGTCCTAGTGAAGTGAGAACTTATTATGCCACAAGATGGTCATAAATATGTAACACGTGTCTTGATTATACATACTTTCCTCCTTTTTTTTAAATCATAAATGCTGTTTTAGCTCTTTATATGTAATATGACTTACAATTTAAAACAGAACCAGCGTGTCGTTTGTACTCACATTGGTTCGTAAAGATGCGGTGTGTACATCATTGACAAATATATGCTCAGATCCCAACACAAGTAATAATAACAACATGGATCGACGAATTTAAATTCCCTGCATGCAAGAAAAGTTGATGGTGAACCGGCTCGCTTTTCATCGGTCAGATCAGGTCAGGTTTTTGCAGGCCAATATATCCCCTGTTGATCGAGAATTGCATTGCAACCAGCTCAGCTCAGCTAGCTGTAGTACGACGCATGCGCGTGGCGCTTAGCTAGATCGTAGCTCATTATAGCTAGCAATCTAGGCCTTGTTTAGATCATGAGAAAAAATAAACCTGATAAATAGTACTACTTTTGTCTTATTTAATAAATATTGTCTGATCGTGGATCAACTAGGATTAAAAGATTCGTCTCGTGATTTTTAACTAAACTGTATAATTAGTTATTTTTTTATCTATATTTAATGCTCTATACAAGCAGCTAAATATTAATGTGATGAAGAGAGAGTAAAAAAATTATAACTTTTGAAGGATCTAAACATGACCCTATTATAGCAGTCATGGTTGTATGTATGCTTTGCTGATGAAAATCGAAAGCGATCGTCGCATATAGCAGTAGTACTGTAGTACTACGATTTATGAACCAGCCAGGCCACATCATATGCGTCATCGTCGACACTCGACAGCGCATGAAAAGCAGCTCCCTCTCGCTATCTCATCAGCAACATGATGCCAACATGCATGGATGGCTAATGGCTATATGTCTCGCTCGCTGGCTCGCTGGCTCTCTGGCTCGTCTATGAGCAAAAGCTAGCTCATCAAGATTCCTCTGCTGCGTTTGTGCAGCGCTCTGAGCCTGATGAGAGACTGCACTCCCATACGGAGGATCAGCTCGCACGTGTGCCTGCCTGAACACGAGCTGACGCGTGCCTATCCGTGCACGTATATATATGCAACAAATGTGCATATAGGACCCCTCGCCGGAGAAACCAGAAATAGTCCCTGCTGGCCGGTAACCATGCATGCTAAGCAAAATTTTGAAATCTCGTGGAAATTTTTAGTTTTCAACTAGAGAATTTAAAGTGTGTTGATCAATTTAGAGGGTGTATTTTGGATTACTAAATAATGTCAATATCTATTATATCGATCGATTTAGGTAATTAAAGAGAAAAGAGACACAATTAATGTGGAAAAAGTTATTAATTAGCTCTTGATCCAGTGCCACATATTCCTTCCGGTCACCAAAAAAAATGGTATCTACCATCAAACTTTGGTTTATTGTTTTCTGAGCAAATGATTATGTAAACTGCTTTAATAAATATTGCTTAGAAATAAACATCCGAGTTCAAAATGTATGATTAATAAACCTACTAACTTTCAGTTTTGGAAAGATCTTCTAAAGGTTAAGAACAATTTTTTAGATGTGGAAACTTCAAAATACCAGATTATTATGGTATAAGATACATGGGTAGGCTCCACGTATGGTTCCACGACCTTGAAAGAGAAATTTCCTAGCCTCTATAAAAATAATAATATAGTACTCCTTCTGTCCTGACATATAAGGGATCAAAGTCTCTACAAGGCCTTGTTTAGATGCTACCAAAATTGTAAGTTTTTTCACTCTATCACATCAATCTTTAGACGCATGCATGAAACATTAAATATAGGTAAAAAATAACTAATTATACAGTTTGGTTATAGATCATGAGACGAATCTTTTGAGCCTACTTAATCCATGATTGGACAATATTTATCAAATACAAACGAAAGTGCTACAGTAGCAAAGTTGAAAAATTTTCGCAATCTAAAGAAGGCCCAAGTAAAACTATCACAAGTTTGGCCAAGTATAGAAAAATAATCGAGACAAGGTTAATAACCAATTCTATTTTTATAATTTTCTTATTAAAAAAACTTCTAGTAAGGATTTATCGGCGTTATGTATTAAGTGGTAAGTGATGTTCCCGTTGATAACAAGGTGCCAATGATGACTTTAGGAATCTCTAGATCTTCCGGCTGCTCACTCCTTCGGAGATGCTAATAGAGGTAGAGGTAAATTTGTGTATATGTATTTATAGGAGCGAGTGTGCGTGCGTGTTGTGAGTCGTCTGCGTTCTACCGTATAATTTAAAAAAAAACACCCACAAAGTGATGATGGATGATAAGCAGGTCGTTGACTGCACTCGATCCAAAATGTCGTTCTTCGTTATGTTATTATCAGAGGGCATATGCATACATGTAAATCTCCTACTGACATGCTTCCACTTTCTTTACACAAAATCCATCCAAATAAAGATTCCAAGCCATTGGTGGGCTGCTTTAGATCTTCTTCCAGTGTTAAAGCGTTGAAAATAGCTAGCTAGCTAGCTCTGGCTGGAAGTTCTCGAGAAGCAGAGAACGACCGAAGGCCTTGCACATTTACATGCTCGGTGAGCTTTGAAACCCAAAGGCAATGAAAGCAGTGCAGGGGGGCACGAACGAATCTCTCCAGCCTGCCGCCGGCCGACCGCCGGCCGGCCGGCCGGCCGATGGCGCTGGCCGCCGCTAGCTGTGCAGTAGTCCTTTTGGCCTTTCAGTACCGCTGCATGGTGGCAAAGTCTCGGGGCACATGGATGCTTTTGTTGACCCTTCTCGCCGGCCGGCCATCGACCGACCTGACGAGTCGTCGACTCGTCAAAACCTTGTCATGCTTTGCACTGCTCTCGCTCTCCGACGTACAGCTACAGCAAATCTTCCCTTTGGTCCTGTCGCTCGCCCAGGAGGATCTTCTCCATGTGGGCTATCTTGTGGCCAGCCAAGTGACAATGACACCATGTGTCTTTTGACATATTTCGTGCTTTATCGGTTATTATATATTAATCATTTTTTTCTCTAAGAACCCGCATGAATAGATGTCCAAGTGAAAACAACACAGCACTAACACTATATTAGGCACCACACTGATACGTAGGCATGACAATAACAAGCACTATAGTTGTGTTTGGTTCGTTTTTTATACGAGACTGACTAGCAAAACTAAGCCAAACCATCCTAAGCCTGGCTCTAGGGAGTCAAGACCCGTTTGTTTGGTTGTTTATACTATCTAAGCATGGTTAGCCTTAGAATATGTTTGATTGATTGGTTTGTTTTTGGTACAGTCACCTCTTCTTCCGATTGGTATGGTTACCCTCTTTCAAGCATTTCCTCGGACAAGTGATGGGCATCAAGCAGGGTATACAGCAGCAGGTAGCATCGGCATCGAGCATGGCACATAGCAGCAGGTAGCAGGAACGCAAGCAACAATAGCGTGAATGCGTGATGGAGAAGGGCATGCCACCGCCCTGCCACCATGCCTTCTTCGTCACCGATCGATGGCCCTGAACATGGGCAAAGCACGCGACGGCCAAGCAATCATAGCAAAGAGTACGTCGCGGCTTCCCGAGTCAGCGTCGCGCCGCAGGATGACCTCGTCGTGGCTGCCCGAGTCGGGGCAGGGCGCCGATTTGCTTGAGCTGCTTCTCGTCGCGGGAACTCGAACACTTCACCGGCACGCAGCCAGCCGGCCCAGTCGGCTGCCACCGCGCCTCTTCGGGATCGAATCCACCTCATGCCTCCTCCTGCTGCCCAGTGCTCCGCTCCGTGGACGGCTGGACCGGTTAGGAAAACGGCGTGTCAGTCGCGGCCGCGCGGAGGTCCCGCGAGGAGGCAGCGTGGGCCTACGGAGGCGAGTGCAGGGCACCGGAGAGGAGGCGGGCCTGGATCTCAGGGCCAGGTACGCGGGGAGGAGGCTCTTGACGGTGGGTCGGCGGCGGGGCGTCCGGCGGGCGGGATGTATGCGACGAAGCTCTAGGCGCCGCGTCGAGGCCCGCGGCGGCGGCGTACAGGTGCTCGTAGGTGAAGGATGGGCGGTGGTGGTGGAGCCGTGCCGGCAAAGGAACGCCGCAGCACGGGACACCGGCGAGGAGACCCCTAGCTGCCGACTCACGCGGAGGCGGAAGGAGGAGTGGCGCCGTACGAGACGCGCGAGAGGAGCGGAGGAGGACCGTGGGAGGTGATGCGAACGGAGCAGCGGGCTGGCTCTGGCCTGGCAGCATCGATTCTGCTGGAGCCAGGTTTGAGCGGTACGGATGGCTCTAGGAAGCCAGGCCCCAACCTAACGTCTAAAAACTGACCCCCAGAGAAGCGAGATAGCCAGGTAACCAAACACTCCCTATGTGTTATATGTTTCTGTCGTCCCGATTTCTTTACCTCTAGGCACGGCTATACAGCCTCCTAGCACAAAGGTATATATCGCATTAGGATCTATAACTTTGATATAGACCATATCGATGTCCAAGGCCACTTCAAATATACAAGGAAAAAATGAGTTTTAAAATGCGAGAAATTAAAATGAATATTTAGGCCTCCAAACTATCCTGTATTAAAATTATGTCAACTAAAAAGTTTAGACTATGTCACCAAACAAAGGTTGTGAGAAAAAATTAAATAAAATCTTGAATGAAAATCTAAGATATTAAAATGAATTTGAGCCTCTAAACAATCTTAGACAACAATAAAGTTGAGCATCGATTGAGATCTATAACTTTACACTATGTCAACATCCTAGGGTCATCCGAAAATTTTAAAAACTATATTGTTCCAAATGTAATAACATAAAACACATATTTAAGCCTTTAAAGATATCTCAAATAAAAAAAAAAGTTGTCAACTAAAAACTGTTGATCTCATCGAGCTCCATAATTCTGATGTTAAGTTAATTTGCCCAGTTTGATATAAAAGAAGTTGTGCCAATTTTGTTTTATGTAACAGAAAGAGAGACCATATGACATGTGGGCCCCACAGCCACGTCACATAAGAAACCATTCTGAAAACGTTCAGGGGGTATTTTATCTGGTTTTGGATCGGAAACCGATGAGGGAGAGGTAAGTTGTCTGGTATTATTTTAAGCTAGAGAGTGGTTTTTTTTAATCCAGGGGTAAATAATAATGGGACATTACCCTGTTTTTATTGTTATATATCAAGCTCGTGGAATGCGTGCATGTATAGATCGATGTGGGGACGATGGAGGAGCTCGATGCACTGTTGTGTACGTACTACAACAACTAGCTCTCGTGTCACTGTTGGCATGGTGCTGGCTGAGGACACAAGTGTCACTGTTGGCGTCAGTGGACATGAGCTTGGTTAGCTAGCTGAGGACAATACCGTACCAGCAGTGTGCGTTTTGGAGGGAGCTCATCTGCAGGTAAAGTATTAACCACGCTCGCCCGGCAAGTAGTAAATAACAAACGGAGTATATAGAGAGGCAGATGCCAGACAGTGATCCAGCCAGGGAGTGAAATATTTCATGGAGATACATACGTACATGCATGGCTACATTATTTCCTTTCCTTGCATGCTGTCTGTGCTCGTCGACGAGTCCACATGCAAGCATATGCGCAGATGCAGAAGCACCTGGCTGGCCTGGAGCTGCAGCTGCAGCTGCGCAGCGTGCACGGACACTGTGACTGGCGAGATCTTCAAGTGGTCACGTGTGGTGTGCCCGCGCGCGGCTCTCGATCAGTCTCAGTGCTCATCCCTGCCGCCTCCGGTCCCCGGCCATGAGCTAGTCGCAACAAGCTACTACAGCTACTATCGTCGTGCTCCGTCGGTATGGATTGGATCATGGCTCTGCGTCTCTGCAGGCCGAGTTGATGGCTGAATGAATGGCACACTGGTCTACCGGGCTACATGTCAACTGGCCTGGCACAGTGGGCTAAACTGGGGTCGCGAGTTGATGGCATTTTGGGGTCGCGATGGTTGCTTCATGCCACTTGTTTCCAAAACAACAAATTACACGTCCAGCCTACGAGGATAGTCCCATGAATTACCTCGCTTCTTAACCACTTTCTTTGTTTTGTTTCTAGAATTACCTATTTGTTTAGTTCATAAAATAAGATGGGTTTATAGGCTTATAATTAATGCTAATATGATAAATATATTCATTCCACTCAATTGTAAGAAATAAACTCCTAATATGATGAATAAATTCATTCCACTTTCATCTAGAATACAGCAAGCCAGATATCACAGCCACACCTACAATTACTTGTGCGATTGGCACCGTTTTATTTAAGTTTTAGAATGAATACAGTAACAAAAGGTACTACACGGTGCGCTTCCGGCTCCACCATAAGCTCCTACAATATATACTAGCACTAAATTACCCACATTTTTTTTTCTCATCTTTTTTTATACAGGTCATCCAGCCGACGAGCTCACACTAAATAGGTACCTAACAAATCCAACATACAGCGGAATTTTCATACTCTTGCCCTGACTGACAAGACCACGAAGATTAAAATCCGCAGCAAAGCCAAAACCACTACACAGTTCGGCATGGTTATACGACGCAACCAGATGAAACTAATGTTTCTTCATCACTCTGCTTATGAGGTCGCCTAATCTAACAACCCAGCAAGGATGTCTGCCTCAATAAATTATGTGGATGAGATGACACCGAGGTGTACTGTAGCTACCATCAGCAACTGATCTCCCCTTCCTCCGTGTCAACATCCATCAAAGGTGATGTGCTGTCCACCATCTCATGTTCTCTCTCTTCTTCGGAATCTTTCTTTGTGCCAATGACTGTGGATGGTGATACACTGTCCACCATCTCATGTTCTCTCTCTTCTTCCGAGTCCTTCTTTGTGTCAATGACTGTGGATGGTGATAGGCTGTCCTCCATTTCATCATGCCCTTCCGCTGCCTTGAAGTCATTCTTCATGCCAATTTGCGTCGCGGGTGATATGCTGTCCTGCATTTCATGCCTTGCGTCTTCCTGGAAATCTTTACTCATGTCAACGTCCATTGAGGGTGATGCGCTGTCCTCCATTTCCAGTTCCACCTCATCCTCGAAATCGTTCTTCATGAACAGGCCAAGCCTCTCAAGTGGGCTCCCTAACCCCGGTGGCAAGTCCCCATCGATAAAATCCACGATTAATTTGCCAGGTGGAGTGGACAGCCACGTTTCGCTGAAGTTCTCCAGCTCCTTTAGGAAGTCACTGTTGTCGATATCAACAGTCTTCTTCATCTGCACAAGAGGAGATTTATCCCTTGCATACCATTAAGCATATAAACTTGCAGGTCAGAAAACCGCAAGCAGGCAGTACCGTGCGTAGTGCAAGCCGTGCTGCTTCCCTTTCCTTCTCTCTCTTCATCCTCATTTCTTCATCAAACTTCCATTGTGCAGCTGCTTCAGCAGCCTTCACCTGGGCCTCGATCCTTGCTTTCTCTGTATTACAATTGAAAAAAAAATGAATTGGTAACCTTGTTAGCATCCACAGGAATGGCATAGATCAAGTCAGGATGATGCAAAAGTTACAGCTTCTGAATATGCCACAATGTAGCTTCTTGATCGAATGCTTCAAGTACTGATTCTATTCTTAATCCCCCAAAACGGAACTCTCACTATTCCTCATCCTCAAGATGCCTAATACTATAGCAAATATATGTACATAGATCATTTTCAAAGAGCACATAAAAGTAAATAGGAAATTTCACCAGCGTGGTTGGAAGGTGAGAATTTCATGCAAGTCCTTTCTCTACCTTAGAAGTGAAAAAAATAATCAAGAAGTTAATTTCAGCACAATTGATAACATGCCTTCAGTAGCAAGTTCCCAACTTTAACCCCTACCGTAGTCTCAAGCAAGTTAAGTAAAATAGAGATGAAAACCAATAAGAACCAAAAAAAGGCAGTATGATAATTCAAAGACGTATATAGAAATTTACTGCTGATAGTAAAAGGCAGGTCATGTTTTACGTATATAGAAATTTAGTGCTGATAGTAAAAGGCAGGTCATGTTTTGAGCACGTGGATCACTGGTCTCCATGCGCTCGAAGTTGAAGTTCCCAAATCCCAACTGTACCTATATACCAAAAACTAGCTCATACACCCAGTGGCCTGTGACTCTTGAGTTGACTGCAGGGATGTTACCAGTTTTTTATTACAGGTTAAGCCTATTGTTACTAGCTCAAAAGGAACGAGGGGACTCTCTTTTGCATCTGCCTAGTCTCGATTCAAAACTTCAATCTACAGAATCTAAACACCCAGGTCAAAATATCATGCCTTGTTTGACTCTATTCATCACTAAGTACAAATGAATGTGACGGTGCACTAAACACCAGACACTGCTGATGCTTCAATAGGGACATTTTTGGAAAGTTAGGATTTCCCAAAGCAAAGAGTCAAGAAAGCGCCCAAGTATTTTTAGTTAAAAAATATTTCACTAATACAAAACTATCCCCTCAGACAGGACCAGTCTTGGTAAGAGATCTATACGAGTACACATATATAAGATATTTGCTCTACGGTTCTACTCAGGAATTCTGAGACTCTTACCTTCTTGCTGCTTCTTTTCCAGCCTCTCCTTTTCCAATTGCAATTTCACAGGGTCTATATTTTTTCCCTGGGGCATCAAAACAGCATATCAGCAAGAGCTGCATCACTGTACAGAGATAAACTTGTCCTCTGCAAAGCTGTAGCCAAATAGAAGAACACAAAGTTCAGCACATATTTTTGGAATATTACTTGGTCCAGAAGTGCCTTCTGTTGAGCTTTCACGATAGTCCCAGCAAAACGACTCCTGAGAATTGCTGCACGAAGAGCTCTGCTTGGTGACAAAGGTTCATCATGAAGGTAACTTTCCTCACCTGGAATTTGCATGAGGATGCAGTACATTAGCCAAGAATTATATGGACAAAATCAAGAACCCTAAGTTCCTAAATGTTAAGTTTCCATTGTTTCCATAACAGGAATAAAAAATATAAGCAGATGAGTTATGTATGGGAGAACAAGCGAAATAACCTTGCAGAAAGGAAGCGAGAGGTGAAGTGGAAGTTTCATTGCCAGTCCATGATTCATTTCCTAGGATTACAAATACATTAGCAAAACAGAAACCCTGGAATAAAACATTGTGCAGAAATGCTCAACATACCAGTTGAACTGGAGCTTTGCTCAGTTTCTCTTATCCTTGAAATTTTACCATTCTCCTGATGGTAGAAGATATAGCTTTAGATGGGGAGTTACAAATTTGTTTATAGTAGAACAGGCAATGATGAGTAGAAAAGAATAAGAAGGGAACTCGTGTCCAAAACCTTAGCAAAAGGAAGAGTACGATCTAAAGATGCCTCTTTCTTGCCAGTGGATACAGGGTGATTTAAGGGCACCTCTTTGCTACCAGCTGCTTGAAGAGGTATATCTGTATGAGAAAGAAAACATTAATAATCATAACAATGACTTTCTAATTGACGTTAGGACAAAAGCTTGTCATGTTATGCAAAGAATTAAGAAGTTATGGCATTGACACCTTTGGAAGAGGTACGATCAGAGCTCCGCACGGAAAATTTGATTTTTACCTGTACAAACAACAAATAGCAGTACTTTTAAAACCACATTACCACCAGAGAAATAAATCAAATGAATAAGAGCATATGTGGTCTCACTTTGGAGGATAAGGCGTCTGTCAGTGTCTTCTTTGCAATCGAGTTTGAGCAAGCTATTGGTGCTTTAGCAACCAAAGGTTTTGAATTCAAGCATGCAACTGGTCCTCTAGCAACTGTATTCTTTGAATCCATAATAGCTCGAACTTTTATAACCTTCATTTTCTGCTGCTCTTGCACAGGGTTTCGGCTTCTAAATTTTCTTTCTACTGATTCCCAATCTGACTCAAATATTCCATTCAGTTCTTTAGCGAAAGCATGGACATCATTGCCTGGAGGATTATACTTCATAGCATTTGAAAATGTTAGCCTCACATCTGCTGCAAACTCCTCCATGCTTACATATTTCTTTTTTGTGAGTTTATTCTTAACAGTACCCAAATCCATTGGGTTGCGGATAACATCAAAGTAGTCAGGAATCCCATATACCACTGGATCAACAGGAACTTTGAAAAGCCAGCCACCTTTGTGATCAATGAGCTTCTTTACAATATTTTTACAAATCCTTATCATTCTGCTACTTTTCATACTTGCAACCTTGACCTTATAAGATGACTGGTGCTCGCATGTAGAAATTGATGTCACTCCAGACTTTAGAGAGAGTTTACTTCCTTCGACATCAGAATCTGTATCAGAGTCTCCTGATTCACTGCTTATATAAACTCCTCTCCTTTTCTTACAGGCCTGTGCCATCATTGTGTTTGGCCAGAGAGTTTGATTTCTTGTCTGACAGCGGAGGAATAACTCAAGCCGTGTCCAAGATGCACAGAGCACAGGTTTTCCTCAGCCAAGCCTGTAGGTGGAGCATTCATTTAGAACAAGCTAAGCTACTGAACACGGCAAAAGGGGGAAAAAAAAGTTAGGTCCAAAGCGCCCACACCAAATATCCAACAGAATTACAGCAATTGAGTTAAATGAGTTATTTATTCAATATAAACCAATTTAAGGGAAATGAGAGTTGCTGACATGTTAAAAGAACTGCATGATCACTATTAACGTTTAGAAACTCAAATGAACGAGCAAACTCAATTCTAGAATGAAAAGAGCAAATGTAGTGGAAATGCTGGATGATCTACACAATCCACCCAAACTAAAAACAAAAAGGCAAATGATGCATTTGGGAACCCGAACTTCCAAATATTCAAGTTGGGCATTACAAACTGATACACGATTTTCAAATCCGGGAGAATACTACCAATAGTTCAGATATACCTGATGTACCTGAATTTGACAAAAACAGCAAAATAGACAAAATTTTGGCATTTTAGAGAAGTAAACAACAATTTTTGCCAGCATTTAATAGAGAAAAATATACAACAAATCACACAACCAGCAAATACCAAAGTACCAAACAGCATGTCTTCAACAACTACACAAATGTTATTCAAACATATAAACATATACTCCCATACACATCACAGATTACACGAACATATTTCTCAACACTTATTACAAAAAATATAGTAACGGAAGCTGCAAAATTTATTGGAATCAGCGTTTGAGATTTCTCAATGCTAAATCTTCTCCCAGATAGTAACGGTATCATCTCCAGCTGTTGAAATAATGATATTTCAATTCCCTCTAATTAATATTGCACATTGCCATAACAGTACTACATGTTTCCGCTAATTATCAAAAACAGCCAACGTTTCATTTTAGCCTCACCCCACAATAACGGTAGCCACGCAGGAAACAGAAACACATATGAACCAGACCAAGTACCCTGACGAAAACCATCCATCTCAAAGAAGAAACTCTCTAAGCAGCAAGGTAACACATGCCAACATACCGCTGATGAAAGCCTAAAGCACACTATGGAAGAACCACAGCATAAGGCACGCTACCATTCCACACAAATTGATGGGAAAAGAACACATTCTGCCCAACATAACAGTACCATCCAACTGTTAAAACAATGATATTTTCATTTTCACTAATTAATATTGCACGATACCATAGCAATACTGCATGTTTCCGTTTCCGCTAAATATAAAAATAAGCTAAACAATTAAGACTACCCCACATAACGGTGGCCATGCATGTGACAGAAACAACTATGAACCAGACCAAGAACTCAGGCAGAAACAATCTCTGCCACAGAAGCAACCATCAAAGACACGCTACAATGCATGCCAACATACAGCTGATGAAAGTCTAAAGCATTATGGAGGAACCACAGGATAAGGCACAACGTAACCTATTAAGCAAACCCAAGAATCCCAAACTAGCCCTAGAGCCAAACAACAATTCTAAGGAGGTCGAGGTCACATAAACATTGCTTTGGAATTCGGTTTGGTGAAATTAGGTCTGATCTTTCGTATTGGCCATGAAACGAGATCAATGTCCCTGCAGATCAGAAAGTAATGGGTCCATTTCCCTTATGCAGTTATGCCAGAAACGGACCATAACCTATCTTGAAGAGCCCTGAACAAGCCACGCCAATTCCTTAATCATTCCACACGAACCGATGGAGAAAGAATACATTCTCCCCACACTTCAAATTTAAGAAATGGAATATGCAAATTTTGCTGGAATCAGCGTTTGAGATGTCTCAATGCTAAATCTGATTCTCCCAACTAGTAACGGTATCATCTCCAACTGCTAAAATAATGATACTTCCATTTCCACTAATTAATATTGCATGTTGCCATAACAGTACTGCATGTTTCCGTTTCCGCTAAGCTAATTACCAAAATCAGCTAACGTTTCATTTGAGCCTACATGATAATAACAGTAGCCATGCAGAAAACATAAACACCTATGAACCAGACCAAGTACGCAGACAGAAACCATCTATCTCAAAGACGTACATAATCATCAAAGAAGCACTGTAATGCATGCTGATACAATTCTGAGGCACTATAGAGGAACCACAAGATAAGGCACGCAAGCACGCAACCCATTAAGCAAACCCTAGAATCCCAAAACTAAAATGGTGACTCTAAGGAGGTTGAGGTACCATGAACGTTTCTTTGGAATTCAGTTTGGTGAAATTAGGTCTGGTCCTTTCGTTGGCCACGAAACGAGATGAATTTCAAGGGCGATCGAAAAGGAATGGGTCCATTTCCCTAATGATAGAAACAAACCATAACTTATCTCGAAGAGCCCCGAGCAAGGCACACCAATTCCCTAATCATTCCACACGAAACGATGGAGAAAGAATAAATTCTCCCCACGCTTCAAATTTAAGAAAAGGAAGATGCAAATTTTGCTGGAATCAGCGTTTGAGATGTCTCAATGCTAAATCTGATTCTCCCAACTAGTAACAGTATCATCTCCAACTGTTAAAATAATGATATTTCCATTTCCACTAATTAATATTGCACGTTGCCATAACAGTACTGCATGTTTCCGTTTCCGCTAATTATCAAAATCAGCTAACTTTTTCATTCGAGCCCACCCCCACAATAACGGTTGCCATGCAGGAAACAGAAACACCTATGAACCAGACCAAGAACCCAGATGGA
This sequence comes from Bothriochloa decipiens, assembly GCA_023333625.1. Lineage (NCBI taxonomy): Eukaryota > Viridiplantae > Streptophyta > Magnoliopsida > Poales > Poaceae > Bothriochloa > Bothriochloa decipiens. The sequence continues at coordinate 44,883,686 of CM041636.1, read as the reverse complement.
AATTATCTACCTCTAAGAAGTAACCACCAAAGAAGCGCTGTAATGTATGCTGCTGCAGTTCTAAAGCACTATAGAGGAACCACAGGATAAGGAACGCAAGCACACAATCCATTAAGCAAACTCTAGAATCCCAAACCATAACCTATCTCGAAAAGCCCTGGCCAAGGCACACCAATTCCCTAATCATTCCAAGCGAACCGATGGAGAAAGAATACATCCTCCCCATGCTTCAAATTTGAGAAACGGAAGGTGCAAATTTCATTGGAATCAGTGTTTGAGATTTCTCAAAGCTAAATCTGATTCTCCCAACTAGTTACGGTATCATCTCCAACTGTTATAAAACAATAATGATACTTCCATTTCCACTACTTAATATTGCAAGTTGCCATAAGGGTACTGCATGTTTCCATTTCCGCTAATTATTAAAATTAGCTACCGTTTCATTTGAGCCAACCCACCCCACAATAACGGTAGCCATGCAGGAAACATAAACACCTACGAAGCAGACCAAGAACCCACACAAACCTACCCATCAAAGAAGCACTGGAATGTTTGCTGATGCTATTCTAAGGATTATGGAGGAACCACAGGATAAGGCACATGAGCACGCAACGCATTAAGCAAACCCTAGATTCCCAAACTAGCCCTTAGTAGAGACAAACAACGATTCTTCGGAGGTCAAGGTCCCACAAACGTCGCTCTGGAATTCGGTTTGGTGAGAAATTCGGACCGGTCCTTTCCTATTTGTCCACGAAACGGGACCAATTTCTCCGCAGATCCGAAAGGAACGGGTCCATTGCCCTGATGCCACAACGAACCCTAACCTATCCCGCAGAGCCCCGAACAAGGCTCGCCGATTCCCTAACCATTCCACGCGAATTGATGGGAACAGAACGCATTCTCACGCGAATCGACCGGAAACCCTAGCTAGGATGAGGTTGTGATTGATTGATAGAAAGGAAATCCTAGGCTGCCGGCTCGAAGGAAAAAGAGAGACGGGGAGGAGGAGCACACCAACCTGTGCCTGGCGCTCGCCGGCGCGGACGAGAGCGGGCGCGTGCGCCGGACCTGGCTCCCTCCCCTCCCCTCCCAGATCCTCCTCCTCCGCCTCGCGGTGAGGATGGACGCGCCTCGCCCACGGGGGCCGCGGAGGGAGCCGGGAAGGGAGGGGGCGCGCCTCGCCGGCCACGCCCGTGCGGTTCTCCCTCTCTTGTTCGCCGGCGAGAGGCGACGGGGGCAGGAGGGGATTAGGGTTGCGGGCCTCGGCCTCTCGGCGGCGGGAGGCGAAACGACGCGGCCAGCAGCTCGTCTTTGGGTCGGGTGGAGTCGGACTCGGATTCGGGGAATGGGAGGAGAAAGGTGGTGGTGGTGGGCAGGTGAGCTGAGGTGGGTGAGCTCGTGCGAGTCGAGCGGTGGTGGGCTCGAATGGCCATGACACGAGGCGGTTCGAAAAGTGTTTGGGCCAGATGTGGGAGCTCCCTGTACAATGGCACAGCCCATGCAGGCCCAATAACAGCCTCTTTGCACAGCTTTACTATTATGATATAAAATATATATACTACAGAAGAAAGGATTATAGAAAAATTACAAAAATTTATTACTATAAAAATATAATAATTACTAAAGAACCTAATAATACTTAGTTTGATATCATAAATATTATTATTATCTTATATTAAGTAAACTTTGTCAAAGTTATAATACTTTGACTCTCAATGATTTTTAGAATTACTTATAAATCAAGATGGAGATAGTAGTAATTAGCACGTAACAAGCATGTCATAAACAATGCATATATTTCAGTTCTAGTTTTCATATAACCGAATATTGTCGTAGCCTTAGCTCGGGTAGTATGCTACTTGAAATTCTGTTCGAGCCCATGGGGAGGTTTCGCAACACTGAGACAAACATGCCAAATATATCACTCAGATGAACATGCAGCGGTCAACAGATTAGCACGAACAAATAAAAGAAACTGAGCAGCATGCAAATACTTGCTACTGCAGCTATTCATGTCTCTCTTTTTTCACCATGGGCGATCCAAATTTCATTGCAAGGGAAACAAATTACAAAAGTCTATCAATCCATAGCATGTGCTTAAGTGCTTAACCAAAGCTAACTAAGTTGACTGTTGAACTGAATGAAACTTCCTCAATTTTTTACGAAGGAAAAATACATAGAATGACGAATAATACAATAGTTCGAAGCTCAAACCATCACATTATCCAGCAATAGTTGATACAGAAATTCATACTTCGAACAAAAGACTACAATTAGAAGGGGTTACATAAATAGTTCATCGTCACATTGGCGGAATCATCAGAGTAGTAGTAGTATCTGGAATAGCTATGAAAGGCAGAAGTACAACAATTCTCCAAAAAGAAGCCTGAGCGTAGGAACGAGACGTCTACTTCTCATCGTCATCGAAGTCATAGTCGGGTTCACTTGCCAAATAATTTTCAGTACGGTTTGTACTGGCCACTCGTCCCACCCTATGCTTTACTTTTGCTATGTGGTATTTGGTGGACGCAAAGGATTTAATCAAGAGGCCTACTATTCGGCTGTGATTTCCTATGCAAATAGTATCCATCATCATATAATAGTAGTTCATCAAGTTTTAACCCATTCTCACCCATCATCATTTCCATCCCATCATCACACACACATCTCACCCTCTCGCACTCAGTCGACAGGTCCAACTCTCTCTCGGAGCCTGTCTCAGCGGCTCACAACCGGAAGGGTAACACCAGGGGAAAGAAGAGAAGGACTCATCTCACTACTCCCGAGAAGCGTAGGTCGAGGGAAAGGCCAATCCAAGGCCGCGGACTATATATAGATTCAAAACTCTACAGAGCGTGTACTCCCGTAACCACAAGATCACCATTATCGACGGTGCCCCGCCTAAGCTGATTCCAGCTGCTTTCTAACCGGTGCGATGCCACCCTACCACTTAGTACTAGGACATCCCGGATAGGTACCACCGGCACACTGAGACTGTGAGACATAGTACCAGGCCCCCGAGGTCACTATGTTGTCTAAGGAGGGTGTGGGTCCCAATGCCCGTACCTCCCGACACTATCTGCTAACAACCTAGTAATAGTGGCACCGTCCTTGCTAGTCAGACATCGGTCCCCCGCCCATACAGTGGTGAGCGGTGAGCACGTAGGTCCCAAGGTTCCGGTTCTCAAGAGATATCAAGTCCTAGGGGGATCAGACAGGATTATCTTCTTATAGGGACTACAACAGTCTGTGCTACAACAGCACCTCCTACCCGGGGCCTCGCTCCACGAAGGCTCTCACCCCCGGGATCACCATATACCTCACAATGTGCCCGCCACAAGCACCTCATACGGGAATGCCCAGAACACATCCCCCGGCAAGATTCTTCCACAAGGCTCGTCGTAGAATCCTATCCGATCGACTCAACCCTCACCACACACCCAAGACACACGTAGCACTCTCTCCAAGTAAAGTGGCACCATGTGCCTTGACCATATACCATACCATATTCTCCACCACGCATCACATCACAGAGATAAGCGTAGTAGAAGTAAAGCATCATAAGTAAATAAGCATGCGTCTAGCCTATCAGCGGGTGTGCAGGAGTAAGGTTGCGACAAGGTAAGGCTCATCAAGCAATTTCTACCATGCAACCTATCATCAGGTGACAATTCATAAAATAAAGCACTTGCAACTAGTAATTATGCCATGTGTAATAGAATCTACGAGGTAAGGTGGGACGTGGCATCTGCGAAGTCGTCACCGAGCTCCTCCTCGTACTCGTAGTCGTCCTCCTCCAACTACTCCTCTCTGAGACGAGACGTAAATAGTCGCGTTAGCGACTCTTATAGAGTATTACAAAGAACCAAATAAAATTCAATAACCCCAAATACAATCATACATAAGCGCCTATGATGTAGAGCTCATTTTTATGAAAATTTGGACACTTAGTTCATATTTTTTGGAGTTTTTATGAATTAGTTATGAATTTTTGAAGTTTAAATTATTTTCTGAAAAAGAAAAAGGAGTGGATAAACCAAAGGCTGACACGTGGCACGATCTGGTTGGTCCATGTAGCACGTGGGTCCAGCTGAATAGGCGCAATATGTTCAAAAGAATACCTACACTTGCCTTAAATCCAAAGTCTAGCTGCTCTTCTGGCCTCCAGCTTCAGCTGCACTTGCCGGTCCTCTGCTTAGTCTTCGGCGTTAACAAACCGCTCTTCGTCTAGTCGCAGCAACCAAACAATACAAATAAACACACAAAAAGACAAGACTAAGAACAATACACCAATCAAAAGGGGAACTAAAAACAGAACGGTCTAAATGGCCAAACTCGGTGCTACGATCGTAAGAGCGCAAGAACGACAAACGATGGATCTATCGTTAAAGGAAACACGGCTATCGAGGTACTTGCAACAAGCACAGATACAAACTTTAAGATTGATACATTTACTAAAGCAAGATGTAGAACATATAAGAAAAACATAAAGTCAAATCAGTTGGATGATGTTGAAATGTAAAGCAGGGTTAAACATTAGTAATACTCTATTTATAAGCAATTATATTATCTAAGCCAATTAAACATTCGTAATTTATAAAGCTTAGAACATGCGAGAGCATTAAAGAAAACATCATATGCTTAAAGATTAATTTAAGCAGGACATAAACGATGAGACATGTTGATATTAAACATAGAGCATTTATGATTCAAGGTTGAACTAAGCATGCCATTAATGAAAAGTCATTATTGCTGATATAAAACATATTAGAATTAAAGACAGATGTGAAAGTAAACTAAGTCAAACACTAACATGATCCAACTTATAAGCATGTGAGAACTACTATAAGAAACATAACAAGTTTCAATGTAAAACTATACAAGGCATAATTAATAAAGAAGCATGTAAATTGGTACTAGTCATATTGACAGGCATGTACGAACACTCAAGGTATAAACCTAAAATTACTTTTACACAAGAGAGCATAAATTAATTAAACAAGATTACTTACATAGACACATGATGTGATAAACATTATTCATAACAAGCAATATACATCAACACATTCGCAAAGCAACGAGAACGGAAAATGTAACCCTAGGTTACTTTTAATTAGAAGACTATTAAATAGTTATCAATCAAAGGCATTTAAATAAATAAATTCATAAATTAGAGACATGATAAATTTTACTCCTCCTGCGTAGATCGCGATGACATGAAACTAACGTAACTGGAATCCCTCAAATCGGAGTTAAAACGGTAAAACGGCGGGGATTAAACGATCGATGGCATAACTGTAAATAATTGCTGGATGGCAAAATTGTAAATAGATCATCTTCTACCTTTGACTGTTGGAGATGGCACCCATGGGGCTGCTGTGCCAGCACTGGAGCCGAGGGGGCCTGGCCAGGGTCTTGCTGGCCAGCGACGGCTCGTGGTGGCCAGCTACGGCGCGCGGCGGCCGGCTACGGCGTGTGGCGGCCGGCCGGGTGAGGCCAGCGGCGGCCGGGGCGACACCGTGGGGCGGGACAGGGCCAGCCGGCGGCGGCCACGCACGGCCGGCGGAGGCCACGCAGGGTCGGCGGTAGGGCTGGCTGGCGGGCAGCGGCCGGCACAACGCGCGCGCGGCCTGGCGGCGGCGGGCAGGGACGGGCCGACCTGCGCACAGCACGGCTGTCGGCGGCCTGTTGTGGCCGGCTGTGGCTGGCTGCGGCCGGCGGCGGCCAGCTGCCACGTGCGGAGGGCGGTGGGCGTGGGCCGCATGGGGCCGAGGGTGGCCCTCAGGGCGGCGCGCGAGGCCGTTGTGGACGGGAACGAAGAAGAAGGACCTCCAATGGAAGACCTCGCCGGAAAAGAGAAGGATGAGTTAGGGAAACCATCATATGGGCATGGAATCGTAAAACAAAAGGCGTGCCGGTATAGAGAAGATCAAAATGAACCTTTTGGTGGTGGCGGTTCTCACGGAGGACGGAGGAGATGGCCGAAAAAGCTCGCCGAACGTTCATCGGAACCCTAGCCGAGATGAACTTCGGCGATCGATTCCGGGAGTCATATGTGGCGGCTCGCGAAGGGGTTTTCTGATCTGGAACCAGCGCGTCAAGGGCTACGCCGGCATATATATATTCCTAGGGTTTGGAGCCGGGAGAAAATCAGATATTTTAATAATTTCAGGAATTATAGAAAAGCATTTTCAGTGCAAAAATAATTCCAGAAAAAGCTAAAATCATTTTAAAGCCCTAAAAAATATTTCCTTAACTCCAAAAAATTATGGAAAAATACCCAAAGGTAGATTGAGACATGATGGATCCAAATAAAATATTTGTAGTTCATGGGAAGGATATTTTAGAGCGTCCAAAAATTAGAAATGCTCTTGGATAAATAGGAAAATACACTGAAAAAGTCTAGAAAATTCCCGGGAAGGATCGATCAACGTCAAAACACGTTTTCGATAACTTAGCACACTTAAAACGCAAAGCACAAGCAACACGCGAGCATCACATTAACAAAACCCATTCAATTATTTTATAAAAAACTATAGAAAAGCACATTATATTTAGCGTTTTCTAATAACAACCCAAAATACAAATTTTGGGGTGTTATAGATCTACCCCACTTAACATGAATCTTGTCCCGAGATTCGAAGAGACTTAAGAGAAAGAAGACAAAGCAGGTTATAAAGTTGCTTTGGCACTTATGAGATAAGGATTCAGGGAGCACCAAAAGGGCTAACAAGGGAGTCATAAATTGACTTTCAATAATAACTTGGAGACTTTCAAGTGCGAGTAGTCATCGAGGCTCGACGAAAGCTCGACGACTAGATATGAAGTATAACCGACAATAGAGGTAAAGGTTGATGTTGAGAGTCATTAACACAAAGCTTATAAATAGATCTCTGGGTCTTTATGAGATGTATGGTCTAATGCCATTATTGGTAGAGAAAAGATAATGGTGGAGATTGATGCTATGGTTCTTTGAATTCCTTGATTCAAGATGTATGAGACATGCGGTGGATGAATTATGAATTAGCAAAGAGAATAAGGATTGATTACTTCAGGCCTTCATGTTTTCCTTACTTTCAGTCCTATGAGATGTTAGGATAAGAAGTAAGGGTTAGCAAAAGATGATTACAAGATACAGTTTGATCCTTAGATCTTGTAGTCTTGTGACTCGGGACATAAAAGGTTGATGAGATGTAGAACAGAATCGAGTATTGTGAAATGATGAAAAAGAAAAGCCAATACAGGCATTTAGATCTTTATGTCCCATGACCAGAGGTGCTCAAAATTGATTGAAGTTGGTAGCGAATGCTACCCCACTTAACAGAATTCTTGCTTGAGTCCGAGAGAAATGATGAGAACACTAGCTTGTCAGAACCTCTTTCGAAGATCTCTTCTGAGATTTGGTCTTTAAGTCACTCAATAGAAAAGTTGAGGTGTTATAAATCTATCCCACTTAACATGAATCTCATCCCGAGATTTGAGGAGACTTAGGGTAGAGACAAAACAGATGATCAAGGTTGATTCGGGTTTGGGTTCTACTATCACATTTGTTTGAGCCTAAAAGTGGACTAGTGATAGGAGAATTTCCCGATTTCAAAATCAAGGGACCTTGTTTAGGTCTTTCCTGAAAGAGTGCCCTCAAAGATAAACAAACCAAGAGGAATGTGTCTGAGATGTCATAGATGTAAAATTCTATATGATACTCAAGACCATTTATGCACAAAGGAATAGTCCTTATGATCCCATAGCTTTCAAGAGTGACTCCCGTGGGAATTCTTAGAAGCTTATGTGATGGGATAATAGACTCGTTGGGGAAGTTTATCAGCTAGAGCTTTTAAAAGATATTCCTCCCAACAGTAGGGCTATAGTGAGCCTCTATAGCGGTTTCTTTAATAGTGCAAAGCAGAATATCTAAGGGGCAATGATTCAAGCTACCTCGATGGATAGCTCCGTTTCTGCCAACCACTAATGACTCAAGATGGCCGACAGTCCTTTGAGGTGTTCCATAAGGAAAGACTCATGGTGTGGACCGTTGTCATCCTTAGATGATATCGAGTGTCTATGGAGTAACACCAGAGTGTTCTAGAAGACAAGGTCCAATTCTTCAAACTGATATAACAAGATGACCAAAGAAAAGGTCCATGATGAGATAACACATGGGAGTAGCTTATATAATGGATCATGATTAACAATTCATGTTACCAGCGCTTACCGATCACAACCATGTGTGTGCACCCACTGGAGGCTCTCGGTTTAACGTGGCACCGTCAGTTATTAATCAAGACATCATTACCAAACCTACTACATATCTGATATCTCACACAACATAAGTATGGATCTTGCATGGACAAGCATCACGCAAGATGGAAAGATACTCACAAGGTTTGAAGAAAGGAATGGTTTTCGATCTTCAAACTTCCTTCCATCCATGATGTAGGAAGTGGCAAGGATCACTAGTCCATGTAACAAAGATCCTGGGACCTATGGGTTATAGGACCACCACGCATCTGATGCGCCACTTTGCTGATAACATCCAAGGAAACTATTACTTGAGGTTTATTGATGATGCGTCCTCCAAGTGTTGATGCTCCATTGAGTTGCATTAAAGAGGGAAGCATGAAAACCAATGACAAGAATCTATGGTGTAGGATGATAAGAATCAGGATTGATCAGAATGATAGGCAGGATAGAAGACACTACCCCACTTAACAAAGATTGAACTACACCCTCTATTCCTTCCTTAAGAGAACACATAAGACACACAAGCATCACAACAAAGCATTACAAGCACTCATCATAACATCGATGCTACACGTGCTTCTTCCACAATGGCGGTCATCCTAAAGGGCAGATTATAGATGATAAAGGGCCATCGTAATTTTTTTGAATAAGATAAGGTCAGAAAACTTTTAGTAAACCAACAAAATTAAAAGTTCAAGGGGGTAAGAACTTAATAGCTCAAAGGAAGCTATTCAAGGAGGGGATACAAGCCAAGGGTGAAGAAAGTAGTCAGATTCAAGTACCAAGGGATGGTAAAATAGTTTTATAGAAAAATAAGCTTTAGAAATCGACTAGTGCTATCATGGCATACACCCTACAGTCAACCTAGCTCTGATACTACTTTGTCACACCCTGGTTTCCAAAGAAGACCAGAGGTCGTCATATGTGTGCCCAGGAAGTCCACACATACAATAGAAAATGGTAATATCAGGAAAACAATGTATTATATAGCGGAAACATATATATTTAACACTTACACAATCAGAGTAACGCGGAACGCTGGCTAAGACTTCTCTTCAGTCTTCATTCTTCTCAGGGACTGTTGACTGGGGGCTCCGTATGCCAAACACTTCCATTATCCAACTTCTTTATCTTTCCTTTGAGAAAAACTTTACTACAAACTATAGCAAGAGTGAGTTCCATGTCGAAACTCACCAAGTACAGACAGAAAGTAATGACATGCATGTCTAGTACAAGGTAAAGCTGAAAGGTAGACTACGGTAGCATTTTAATGTGACATTAAGATTTAACTTATTGCAACCTATTCTCTAATTAACTTGGTTGAAAAACTCAACCCTTTATTAAGGTTCGAGTAATAATTAATGTGTCATTTAGCATCATAGATATAAACATATATCATTAACAACATTAAATATGAGATAACCATCTCAAGGGAACACAGGGTAGCCACCCTGATAAAACCCGAGGTAGCAACCTCACAGCATCACCACGATTTCACAGCTTAAACCATTTGGCTAATCATGCGAGGATCTGGGCCGCTCATGACCGTGAGCACGGACGATATACCGATTTTAACTCTGCGCAGAGGTGTACACTTTCACTCCAGATTGTGATTACTCTTTATGCCTGAGGCGGCCAACCTCTTAGCCCATTACCGCGATAGGCCAGCAGAGGTCACAATGAGGCTTTTCACAGGGTCATAGGCAGTAACAACTCGCCAGCCTTGAGTCCAAGCGTATGGGCGACTTCCCCGTGTGGCCGCCCCGATCACAGATCTCTAGCCCCTCCCATACTAAATACTTGTAAACAAGCCCCAGCGACCATAGCTATAGCCACTCGCCGGTAAGCTGTTCATCTTGCCCATGATGGTCCTACTAATCGACCAAGCCAGAGCCCATTAGCATGGAGATGTACGGAAGTCCTAGGTTGTCGCTCCATGAAAGGACCACAAGGGGCAGGAGATACGTGTGCCCCCGTCGCTACGAGCCCACTGACATCCGTTCCCCCTTCTTTCACCGCCAACCAACGATGCGGACATGCATCGACTTCTCCAATGGCCAAAGCCAAGAACCCATGGCTCCAACATATTTTAAGAAGCAAGTTTTATCTTCATTAAATGGTGAAAGGTGAGATAGAGCACTAGCAACCTAAAACCTAACAACTAATACCCCCATAGGATATCTTCGGGTAAAGTGGCTAGTAAGTCCTATGGTTTGCCGATTTAAGACACATGCAGTGAATTTACTTAAACATGAATAGGCACAATATGTTCAAAAGAATGCCTACACTTGCCTTAAATCCAAAGTCTAGCTGCTCTTCTGGCCTCCAGCTTCAGCTGCACTTGTCGGTCCTCTGCTTAGTCTTCGGCTTTAACAAACCGCTCTTTGTCTAGTCACAGCAACTAAACAACACAAACAAACACACAAAAAGACAAGACTAAGAACAATACACCAATCAAAAGGGGAACTAAAAATAGAACGGTCTAAATGGCCATACTCGGTTCTACGATCGTAAGAGCGCAAGAACGACAAATGATGGATCTATCGTTAAAGAAAACATGGCTATCGAGGTACTTGCAACAAGCACAGATACAAACTTTAAGATTGATACATTTACTAAAGCAAGATGCAGAACATATAAGAAAGACATAAAGTCAAATCAGTTGGATGATGTTGAAATGTAAAGCAAGGTTAAACATTAGTAATACTCTATTTATAAGCAATTATATTATCTAAGCCAATTAAACACTCAAAATTTATAAAGCTTAGAACATGCGGGAGAATTAAAGAAAACATCATATGCTTAAAGATTAATTTAAACAGGACATAAACGACGAGACATGTTGATATTAAACATAGAGCATTTATGATTCAAGGTTGAACTAAGCATGCCATTCATGAAAAGTCATTATTGCTGATATAAAACATATTAGCATTAAAGACCGATGTGAAAGTAAACTAAGTCAAACACTAACATGATCCAACTTATAAGCATGTGAGAACTACTATAAGAAACATAACAAGTTTCAATGTAAAACTACACAAGGCATAATTAATAAAGAAGCATGTAAATTGGTACTAGTCATATTGACATGCATGTATGAACACTCAAGGTATAAACCTAAAATTACTTTTACACAAGAGAGCATAAATTAATTAAACAAGATTACTTACATAGACACATGATGTGATAAACGTTATTCATAACAAGCAACATACGTCGACACGTTCGCAAAGCAACGAGAACGGAAAATGTAACCCTAGGTTACTTTTAATTAGAAGACTATTAAATAGTTATCAATCAAAGGCATTTAAATAAATAAATTTATAAATTAGAGACATGATAAATTTTACTACTCTTGTGTAGATCGCGACGACATGAAACTAACGCAACTGGAATCACTCAAATCGGAGTTAAAACGGTGAAACGGCGGGGATTAAACGATCGATGGCATAACTGTAAATAACTGTTGGGTGGCAAAATTGTAAATAGATCATCTTCTACCTTTGACTGTTGGAGATGGCAGCCATGGGGCTGCTGTGCCAGCACCGGAGCTGAGGGGGGCCTGGCCGGGGTCTTGCTGGTCGGCCACGGCTCGCGACGGCCGGTTACGGCGCGCGGCAGCCGGCCGGGTGAGGCCAGCGGCGGCCGGGGCGGCACCGCGGGGCGGGACAGGGCCAGTCGATGGTGGCCACGCATGGCCGACGGAGGCCGCGCAGGGCCGGCGATTGGGGCTGGCTGGCGGGCATCGGCCGGCACAGCGTGCACGCGGCCTGGCGGCGACGGGCCGGGACGGGCCGACCTGCGCACAGCACGGCTGTCGGGGGCCTGCTGTGGCTGGCTGTGGCCGGCTCGGGCCGGCGGTGGCCGGCTGCCGCGTGCGGAGAGCGAAGGGTGTGGGCTGCACGAGGCCGAGGGTGGCCCTCAGGGTGGCGCGCGAGGCCGTTGTGGACGGGAACGAAGAAGAAGAACCTCCAATGGAAGACCTCGCTGGAAAAGAGAAGGATGAGTTAGGGAAACTATCATATGGGCATGGAATCGTAAAACAAAAGGCGTGCCGGTATAGAGAAGATCGAAATGAACCTTTTGGTGGTGGCGGTTCTCGCAGAGGACAGAGGAGATGGCTGGAAAAGCTCGCCGAACGTTCGCCGAAACCCTATCCGAGATGAACTTCGGTGATCGATTCCGGGAGTCACGAGTGGCGGCTCGCGAAGGGGTTTTCTGATCTGGAACCAGCGCGTCAAGGGCTACGCCGGCATATATATATATTCCTAGGGTTTGGAGCCGGAAGAAAATTAGATATTTTTAATAATTTCAGGAATTATAGAAAAGCATTTTCAGTGCGAAAATAATTCTAGAAAAAGCTGAAATTATTTTAAAGCCCTAAAAAATATTTCCTTAACCTCAAAAATTATGAAAAAATACCCAAAGGTAGATTGAGACATGATGAATCCAAATAAAATATTTGTAGCTCATGGGAAGGATATTTTAGAGCATCCAAAAATTGGAAAAGCTCTTGGATAAATAGGAAAATACACCAAAAAAGTCTAGAAAATTCCTGGGAAGGATCGATCAACGTCAAAACACGTTTTTGATAAATTAGCACACTAAAAACACAAAGCACAAGCAACACGCGAGCGTCACATTAACAAAACCCATTCAATTATTTTCTAAAAACCTATAGAAAAGCACATTATATTGTAAAGCATTCATGTTTTGGTCAACCTTAATGTGCATCAACTAAAACAAGTTTACATTTCATAGGTTGATTGTGTTTCTGGACTGTTTTGTCACATGAAATAATAAAACCTTATTTTCGAATGTCATCCCAAATGCTTAGTTTATACTCTATGTACTTGAGGTGTAAACCGTGTTTACATTAGTGTCAACCATAGTGTATAAATCCAAGTCCAACCCTAAAAATGATTTCCACATTTGAATATGAATTTGGATTTCAAAGCTTATACCTAAGTCTTGTAATTCAAATTTAAATTCAAACTAGAAAGCTATAAAAATGAATTTTGAAAGTCAACTTGGTCAACCAGGGTGTAATTGGGTCATTGACCTAAAAATGTCCTTGGATGATGTTTGTGATCACTAATGACCAACCAATTAATTTAGAAACCAATTCGAGTTTGAGTTCGGTTTCAAAAACCTTTTATTACAAAACCTGGTTTTATCCCCTTTTTAATAATTCAAAATCTACAAGGAATTTGGAGATACTCTAAAAATATAGTTTGTATATCTTAACAAGAGCTACAAAGTTGGTATTTAAAGTTTTTCATGTTTCCAAAAGGAATTTCAAATGAATTTGAAAATACAGTTTTTTAGCATTTGTCCCCTTTTGATTTTAAAAACATAATTCAAAATTTATGCATAATTTGGGAAAACTTTATATACGAAACATGTTTTGGTTTGTAAAGTTAAGCATTTCATAGTTTTGAAGATTTTCAAGTTTTATTGAAAAATCAAAAGTAATTTTAAATATTTGTTTCTAGGGTTTTATTTCCCTTTTGAAATTGAATTCATATTCAAAATCTAGTTAGAATTTGAGGATGCTAGTTAAATGAAAAGTGTAGCTCTTAAAAAGTTATGCAAATTCTATTTTTGGAGATTTTTAAGTTCTTATATGAATTTTGGAGTAATTTATTATTTTCCATGAATGGCATTTCTGTAATTTGCTTGAACAGTATCGAAACCTATGGGTCGCCGCCATGGCCGGCTTCTCAAGCCGCGCCGCCGTCCACCGGCGCCATACCGCCCTGTCGCGACCGCCAGCTCGCCTCCGCGCGTGAAGCTTCATCGCCGCGTGTCGCACTCCCTATCCTCGAGCTCTAGCTATAAATAGGAGCGTCGTGGCCGACTTCTTCTTCTTCTTCCTTGCACCGCCGCCGTCGAGCTCGTCCCCGCCGGCAAAATTCATCATTGTCACTCCATCTCTGCCCGCTTCATCTTGCCAGAAGCTCCGCCTCGATCTTGCGCATCTTCTGAGCCAGTTAGTGCCCGCCCTCATCGCCCGTAGCGCCCGCGCGTCGTCATCTTCCTCGCGGCCGGTCGCCGAGCCGCCGCAAGCTTTCTCGCCTTTCACCGCCGCCCAGGTTGAAAACATATTTCCATTTACCTCTCTATCCTATCCTCCGTCTTCTGCTGCCCCTCATGCGCACCTTGGTTCATTCGTTGGTGCACAGGAACCGTGGTGACGCCGTTCTTGCCATCGGAGCGCCGCCGCCGCCATTAGCGCCGCCGTCCGCAGCTCGACTCAGCCACTCCGAACCTTCATCTTCGAGCGCACCCGAACTGCGATGAGCTCCTGCGTCCCTCCATGCCCTCAATTTCACCCCACCGTAGGGTCCGGCCACCGTGGCTTGCCGCCAGCAAGGCCATGCCAGCGCCGCCGCGCGCGTAGCCATCTTGGCTAGAGATCAGGAGCAGCTTCATCTTGTGGCTTAGCGTGTTCGGTAGAGTGCCCCGTAGATGCCAGTGCCCTCGCCGTCACCGGAGATGCTCCGGGGAGATTTGCCGTCGCCATCCGCGCGCCACCGCACCGCCATGGCCGACGCCGGCCGCATTAGCTACCTCATTAGGCTCGCCTCATCGCGTAGAGCCCGTAGGTGCCAAGCTCATCACCGGAGACCTCGCCGTCGGCGAGGAATCGTCGGTCAACGGCATCGGCCGGTTCGGTCAGCGCGGGAGTACCGTTCCCATTTTCTTTTTTTCCATTTCCAGAAAATCTTTTAAACGCTATTTTCTTTGAAAAATCATAGTAATTCATGTATAGCTTCAAAAATTCTAAAATTTTTTTTGTAAGCTCTTTATGATGTCCTCTACCTAGAAAAAATATGAAATGCCAAAATTGAGAATATTTTGCATATGTCAAAATTAGTCCTTTTAATTGAAAAATGGACCTTTAATGATTTTTAATAAATAAAATAATTGGATTTTATTTCTAAAAATTATTTTGCCATCTAATTAGACCAAGAGCTTTTTAAAATAAAATTTTGAGCTCAATTAGAGAACTTTAATTTTTATGCCTTTATTTAAATGTTTTTAAATAATTAATTAGCCCCTTTAATCATGTTTAATCATTATAGGGTTATTTGACTTTGGGATTGAGTGATGACCTTGGGTCATTAACCCAAATTGCCTTTGGCACTTTAATTAATTGTTTGCGCTTAACTTAACCATGTCATTAGGGTTTAATCAACGTTATTTTATGTGTATAATGAACTTCTTTAATAACGTAGTTAACCCTAATGAACTTAGTAAGTAAGTTTGGTTTGCTTGCAACTTTATCGTGAAGGAAAGTTGTACTTAAGTCCTTAATCTGGTCATGCATCCATCGAGCATCATGTTTACTATTCCATCATGTTGAAGCATATCATTTATCGTATAGTTTCCTTTAACGGAGAAATTAACGTTGTCGCACCAGATTCCAAGGAAGAGCAGACTCAGGAGTGTTGGGAGTTGATCCAAAGCTCGAGACTATCTACCCCGAATACCAAGGCAAGCCCCGGATGCATTTAAACCCTTCATTGATTTTATAAAAGTTTTATCGCTTCCTGATGAAATGCTGCATTAGGGATTAGGAGTTGAGTGAAAATCTACAGATTGCATTACCTGTCTTACTTTCTTATTCCTTGTTACCTGTTAGCTGGAATATGCATAGTAATGCTTAGCCCTGCTGAGTTAGATAAGTTTTCAATAAGTAAAAGAATGAAAAAGATGAGGATGGCTTTATCTATGGAAACATGATGATAGTTAATAAATCAAGTCCGGACGGCTAACTTGCATTGGGAATGGAGTCCCTCTGTAGTGTTTCCGTCTGTTGATGCCCTAGGTCCCGTGTCGATGGTGAACTGGTGATATCAAGAAAATAAAAATCCACATGCATGAAGTGATATACGTGGGCTAGATTCCCCACGTATGTCATGGAGTGATATATAGTGGGCCAGAGTCCCCACATATATCACAGTGTGGTATGCTGTGGATTTAAGTTCCCACGTATATCGGTACACTGGGTCCTAGTGCCCACGTGTATCATGTGGTGATATATGGCTGCGGTTGTTATCCCTGTGTATCTATGATCTGGTATGCATCGGAGTTAAAGTCTTCGGTATCCTAGTGATCTAGGTCCTAGCTGGGTATGAAAATAGATTCGAATCCCCGTTGCTTCTCGAAGAAGAGGACTCGATCGTTGTTCATCGTCGTAGTAACAACTTGAATGATGTTTAAGGTTAAGAATGAAGTTGGTTGGTAATATCGAGAGAGAGCAAGACAACTTTTCTTTTGTCAAAGCTTTTCTGCAAAAATCCTTAACCCTGCAAGCCTTACCTTGTCCCTCTAGCCTGCATTTCCTAAGTCTTCACCCCTCTTCTTCGTCGGGTCAGTCTTGTTGAGTACTTTTGTACTCAGGGTTTGTTGAACCCTTGTTGCAGGTGGGCCTCATGGGCAGGAGTGCTTTGCATCCTACTGCATGACAGTCGTTGAGGAGAATGACGACAAGTAGGATGTTTGGCTCTTGGGAAGAGCATGTCTCTAAGGTTTTGTAAAAAGTTATGTTGCTACTCCACTGCTCTTATGGTTGTAATAATTAAAAACATATGGTTTGTAAGTTTAAACTAAATGGTTTGTAAACTTATGTTATTGTAATCCTTCTGCTATTTTACTCTGATAATATCTTATCTGTATAAAACTGTTGTAATACTGCAATGTCTGTTTGTAATGATTGATCCTGCTCGGAGAATCGTGGATGATTCGGGATTTACCCGACAGATCTTATAAGTCATATGGAACACATTCATGGTTATTTGGAGTCTATTTAGACAATAATAATGCATATGGTCTATATGATTTTGGAGGATCTGTCACAGTTGGTATCAGAGCCGGATCATTATTTAAAAGAGTTATTGTAGTATTCCTTTGCGAAAACTTCAAAGCTTTTAAGTCAAATAATTTTATTCTGATTTTTTTGGGTCTAAATTGCTTATTTCTTATCTATGATTCATTCTATCGACCTTTATTTTTATTCCAAAGTGTGGTGGTGAAATAGTATATTATATTGCCCTATGTTATAAAAGTTACGATTATGTATGTGTTACTTTAAAAATCTTTTATGCCTAAATCGTAAGTTCGATTCATGCATCATGTTTAATTAACTTGTTTTAAATTACCTTCCCCTTTAAAGTGGTTTGGGTTAAGTAGTATCAATCCTATTCATGCTAACCTTCAGATTTCTCCCTATCTGTCTTTATCCTTTATGACATATCTTTCTTCAGGATGGCCCTTACTAAGCAAGCATCTCGTATGAGCACTGCACCAAAGGGAGTACCTTGACATCAGCTGGCCCCCAGATACGAGATTGGTGAAAGCAGTAATAATCCCAATTCAGATCCACAAGCGAAAATAGCAAGACTCAGAGCCGAGTTGGAGAGGGCCGAAGTCGATAGGGTTGAAGAGGCCGCTGAGATTACTCAGTGGAGGCGATCTCGAAGGTATATGAAGCACCAAAGAAATGTTGCTTGGGCACGAGAAGATGCAGCAAATGAGTGTATTCAAGAACTTGAGGATTATGTGGAAGAGTTGGAGGAGTATGCTGAGGATGCTAATGATGAATGTGTAAGGTTAAATAAACTATTGGATCCCGAATATCAACGACAAGAAGCACAAAATGATCTCGGTCTTGTAATGAGTTTGGACGAAGAAGAGGAAGATCCTGAGGAAGTAGTGCCCGTCAATGAGGATGTCATTGATGAGGAAGAAGAAAATCTTACAGATGTAGAGAATAAAGATGAAGAGGATCTTGTCGAAGAAGAAGATCCAGAAATAATGGTGGAAGAGCTTGAAGAGGAAGAGGATTCTGAAGAGGAGGATGTGATCCAAGTAGAAGATGGTGAGGAGGATGAGTAAGGAAGTTGGATAATAAGATGTGTAATATATCTTTTCCCTTCTATCTGAAACCTAGTAGTCATGGGAAGTCTTGCCAAAGTGCAGACGGTTGTAACCAAAATAATGTATTATAAGTGTGATGCACATCTGTAATATCTGCTGATCTAGTTCAATAAAGTTTTGTGAATAAAGTATAGTTTGTTTATCAATAGATGCCTGCTCATACTCGATCCCGTGATGCTACCGGTCCATCTCATGATGGAAATGATGTCCCAAATCCTCCACCTGTTCCACCAACCTTGGCCGATGCAGTTGCGGCCTTGGTTAATGCGACCACTGTGATGTCCCAGAACCAAAATCAGAATGCAAGACAAGGGAATCATGGTCAGAATAATAGGAATGAGACCACATATGTGGATTTCACAGACACCCGTCCTCCGATCTTCACCAGAGTTGATGAACCAATGGAGGCAGATGATTGGCTCCGTACTATGGAGCAGAAGTTTGGGCTAATCGAGTGCACCGAATATCAGAAGCCCATGTTTGCAGCCCAGCAGCTAAGAGGCACTACAGGAGCATGGTAGGTCAATTTCATTGCTGCTCAGCCTGAGGGTCATCGTATTACTTGGGCTGAATTTTGTGAAGCTTTCCGTGCTCACCACATTCCTGAGGGAATAATGACTATAAAACTTGAAGAGTTTCTTTCCCTGAGGCAAGGTGATATGTCAGTTATGCAGTATTTTGGTAAATTCAATCACCTGTCCCAATATGCCTCTGACCATGTTAGTACTGATCATAAGAAGAAGGAGTGTTTCCTTAGAGGTCTGAATAGCAAGATTTAGAGGATGATGACTGGGAACCCAAATGCTACCTTCCATGAGACGGTAAATGTTGCCATATCTTATGAAGAAAAGAACCATCAACACATGGAAGCTAAGAAGAAGAAAACAGTAACATCGGGATTTTCTGGTGGCCATCAAAAGCACCAGACAATAATATATCATCCCCAGAACCATTTTCGTCCTTCTTACCATCCACCACAACACCAAACCCAGCAAGAGACGTTTGTTCATCCTGCTGCTGCTCTTCCTTATCCACGACAGCCGAATGCCTCTGGTATTCGTAACCCTAATTTCTAGCCACCAATCTTCCCATGTTACAATTGTGGTAAGCCTGGCCATTACTCAAGGAACTGCCCGTATCCGAGGCAGTATAATTCTTATGTCCCCAGAGCTATTGCACCACAACAACATCAGATTCCGAACAAGGTTAGTAACCAGATTGTGCAGAAGGGAAAAAGTGAGAAGAAGGTTGGTAAAGTGTTCTACACTCAGGTTGGGGAAATTCCAAAAGGAGAACCTGTTGATGCAAAATTATATCTGCAAACACACCGGGCTAATACCCACAATCGATATCCGAAGCGTGCCAGTCGATTTGACCTGTTAATCGACAAGGATGATAAATTTGAATAAAATCCAAACGAGACGACAGCGATACGCCCGGACGTCAAAGCTCAGAAAGAATTCGATAACTGTTGAACAGATCAGATGAGACGACAGCGATACGCCCGAAAGTCAAAGCCTGAATCATGCTCAGTAGACGCGGAACCTGCAAGGTCGCCGGAGATCAAGTTGATGCAGCCCGTTGATTCTTGAAAGAACTCGTTGAAAAAGAAAAGGTACTTGGCGAAGTCGTCGAAAAGTAAAGTACTGGTAAAGGTAAATAAAAAGTAGATTGGTTTATTGATGCTTGGATATCCATTACAATGCCCTTCGGCATATATTTATACTCTGCTAAAAAGAGTCCTAATTTAATACGTAAAGCTCAAAATACAGAAGAAATAAACTAATTCCTTATACGAACTCTATTTCTTGAAAAAGAAATAAAACTTGTATAAGAGTTGGACTTAAACTACAATACAAAAAATCATAAGCTTCGTGTTGCTGATCCTCTGTCTGCTTCCATCATGATGAAGTCATCTCCTCATCAGCACATCCCTGGCATCGACAATAACCTTCTAGCCTTCCTGCCTATCTCATCGGCAATGGCTTTTTCTGTTTCATCGGCAACGATCCTCTATCAGTTTTTCAGCACCATCGACAATAATCCAGATCAACATGTCCTTCATCGGCAACCACCAATCGGCAACTCAGAAGCAATGCTGAAGAACAATCACCCTCTTGCCGATTTAGTTCAGTTTCCCGATCCTTATTGACACGTGCCAAAAAATGGTGTCAACACATGCCCCCCAATTTTGGAGTATAAAATACTTTATGCACCAAAATTTCGTCCAGGTCATGATTACTCCTGTTCTTTCAAGCGTCTATCCAAATACTAGGATAATATTTCTTTAGATATTTACCATTCAACGCTCTTGAAAATACTTCTCCTTCGAGAGTCTCTAGGATATAGGCATTACCAGGAATGGACCGATTGACACGATAAGGACCCTCCCAATTAGGAGACCATTTACCGAACTTTGTACTCTTAGTCCCCATTGGTAAAATCAATTTCCAGACTAGATCACCATCAGTAAATTCCTTCTTCCAGTCATCGGCATCAGTTGCCGATGTCAATACTTCGCGAATTGGTTGATACCCCGAAGCATGTTGTGCTAACCGATTAGCTTCTTCATTATGTAATCTGGAGATATGTTCAAGGAGAAAATCTTTGAACTCCTTCAATAACTGTCGACACCTCTCGTAATATGAGATTAAAACTTCACTTTGACATTTATATACCCCAGCTAATTGATTAACGATCAGCATCGAATCACCGAAGATTTCAACAGCATCGGCACGGACTTCCCTGAGTAACTCCAGACCTTTCAACACAGCCTGATACTCAGCCTGATTGTTTGTCGATGTGGTAGCAATCGGCAATGAGAATTCATATTTCTTCCCTTGAGGTGATGTCAGCACAATGCCGATACCTGCTCCTTCGCCACATGTAGAACCATCGAAGAAGAGTGTCCTCGGAGCAATCTCCAAAGAATTCACCGCGCCGTAGTGCTGAGTAACAAAATCAGCCATGACTTGCCCTTTGACTGCTTTAGCTGATTCATACTGCAGATCGAACTCTAATAACGCTAAAATCCACTTGCCGATTCTTCCACTTAGAATTGGCATTGACAGCATATATTTGACCACATCGTCTTTGCATATAACTATGCATTCGGCCGTTAACAGGTAGTGCCTTAATTTGACACAGGAGAAATATAAGCATAAACATAACTTTTCAATGGCCGAATACCTGGTCTCAGCATCCACCAATCTTCTGCTCAGGTAATAAATTACACGTTCTTTCCCTTCATATTCTTGGATTAGAGCTGATCCAATGACTTCATCATCACTCGACAAATACAACCTGAAGGGCTCCCCATGTTGGGGTGGAACTAGCACTGGTGGATTTACCAAATACTTCTTAATTTCTTCTAAAGCCAACTGCTGTTCTTCTCCCCATATGAATTGCTGATGGGCCTTCAGCTTCAATAATGGACTGAAAGTTTTGATTTTTCCTGATAAATTAGATATGAATCTTCGAATAAAATTGATTTTGCTGATCAGAGATTGTAGCTTAGTTTTATCGGTAGGAGCAATCACGTTGTTGATAGCATCAATGGACTTCCTGCTAATTTCAATACCCCTCTGATGCACCATGAAACCTAAGAATTGTCCTGCCGATACACCAAATGCACACTTGTTAGGATTCATCTTCAACCCATGCTTCCTTGTGCACTCCAATATTTTCCGCAAATCAGCCAGATGATTCTCGAAGTCTCCAGACTTAACCACCACATCATCTATATAAATCTCAACCAATGTGCCGATGTACTCATGAAAAATGTAATTCATTGCTCTCTGATAAGTAGCACCGGCATTCTTTAAACCAAAAGTCATGACTATCCATTCAAATAAGCCTACATGACCTGGACATCTGAAGGCAGTCTTGGAGATATCTTCTTCGGCCATAAAGATTTGATTATATCCGGTGTTTCCATCCATGAAGCTAATGATCCGATATCTAGCAGTGGCATCAACCAATAAATCGGCAGTGGGCATCAGATAACCATCCATCGGTGTAGCTTTGTTTAGATTCCTAAAATCAATACAGACACGAAGTTTCCCATTCTTCTTGTAGACAGGAACCACATTAGAAATCCATTCAGCATATCGGCATTGTCAGATGAATTTGGCTTCAATCAACCTTGTTATTTCGGCCTTAATATCAGGCAGCACCTTAGGATTGCATCGACGTGCTGGCTGCTGATGTGGCCGAAATCCTTGTTTGATAGGTAACCGATGTTCAACAATTGATTGATCTAACCCGGGCATCTCTGTGTAATCCCAAGCAAAACAATCCTTATATTCTTTCAATAGAGCAATCAATTGTTCTCTGCTCTGGAGATCTAACTTAGCACTAACAAAAGTCGGCCTTGATCTATCACCGTTCCCGATATCCACTTCAACTAAGTCATCTGCCGATGTAAACCCATGGCCTAGTTTTCCATCATCGGCAAACCTGTCCATTTATAACTCATCTTCAGAACCGACTGCTTGAATCGGTGGCAGCTCATAATCAGCAATGCTGAGGAACTCCAAATCCCATGCTTCTCCCGATATGCACTTGGTCCGCTCGTAAGTCTCCGATTCTGCTGATGCAATTATATAAGATGAATCACCAGGAACCACCTCAACTTTATCTTCAACCCACTGTACGAGACATTGGTGCATCGTAGAAGGAATGCAACAATTAGCATGAATCCAATCTCTTCCTAATAGCAGATTATAAGCACCTTTGCTGCTGATGACAAAGAAAGTAGTCGGCAATGTTTTCCTGCCGATGGTTAGCTCAGTGCACAGTGCTCCTTTGACTGGTGATATGTTCCCTTCAAAGTCCTTGAGCTTCATGTTCATTTTAGCTAGGTCTTGATCTCCTTTTCCAAGCCTCCGAAACACAGCATATGGCATGATGTTAATCATAGCCCCTCCATCTATGAGTATCTTTGACATCGGCTGCCCATCAACTCTGCCCTTGATGAATAAAGCCTTAAGATGCTATCTTTCATCATCGGTAGGCTTCTCAAAGATGGCCATCATCGGATCCAAGGTTAGCTGAGCCACTTGTTCTGAAAGAACCGATTCTTCCTCCTCATCGGTAAGTGCCCGAAATTCCATCGGCAAGATGAAAACCATATTGATATTTGCCGATGGACCTCCGTCTTCACGCTTTGGCTGCCACACTTGAGACTTTTCCCCACGGGGGTTTTCTTCTTTGCGCTCCCGTTGTAACTTCCTCTTCTGCATTTTTGTCAGTCCTCCAGGGCATCACTGAGGAAGCTTTGTCTTCCAGATGGGCTGATAAATTTTTGCACTTGGACCTGGGCAGTTTATATTGGAGTCTTCGCAAAGAATCGCCTCATCAGGAACTCTCGCATTAGTCATCTCCTCGAGCTCCTCTTGATTCATCGGTAAACAATCATCACGCTTGCCCAGCCTTTCATGTACACTGGTTCTGCCCCCCAGCCGATCATGTACCGATGCCCTCTTTCTGATCGGCTTACCGATGTATCTGCTCCGATTACCATAGCGCGATCTTCTTTCTGTCCGATCGGCTCGATCATAACCATTGCACCCGGGGCAGTTATCAACAGTAGGCAATTTAATGCCTTCTTCCCAACAGTAGATGAAGAAGGGGCATCTCCAATGGTCTTTGTGCCGATGCCACACTTCCCGACGCAACTTCCCTTGCCGATGTCGATAGCGGTCACCTGAAATTCTGTACAGAGTTGGTCTAGGAGGTCTTCTGGAACTACTGCTTTCTTCAATTATCTCTTTCCCCCTCAAGTCATCGGCAGTTACTTGATTTCTAGGATCCACCGATGCTCTCCTCTTAGCGCTTGCTGATGTCAACACTTTGGTTTTGTTTACGGCCTCTACTATGTTTGCTGGGAAAGGATGTTGATCAATCTTTATCGGCCTCTGAGCTCTGGAGTTGTCAAACTTGATCCTCCCAGATTCAATTGCCGATTGCAGCTGCTGTCTGAAAACCTTGCAGTCATTGGTACTATGCGAGGTTGCATTATGGAACTTGCAGTACCTCATCTTCTTTAGCTCATCTGCCGATGGAATCATATGATTGGGTGACAGCTTGATTTGGCCCTCTTGAAGTAGCAGATCAAATATTTTATCGGCCTTCATGATGTCAAACGTGAATTTCTCTGGCTCTTTCTGACCAAAGGGACAAGACATAGGCTTCTTACCCTTTACCCACTCAGCCAGGCCGATAGTTGGTTCTTCGTCTGAATCTGATTCCTCTGCCTCTTCTACAAAGGACACCTTCTTGTTCCAGCTCTTCCTATATTCTGGAGCTTGAGCTCTTTGATCAGAGATCCTCTGCACAATATGACTTAAGCTTTCAAACTCCTGAGCATCGTATTTGTCCCTGAGATGCGGCAACAAACCCTGGAAAGCCAAACCAGCTAATTGGCGATCATCAAGCACTAAGCTGTAGCACCTGTTCTTCATGTCTCGTACCCTTTGCACAAAACTCTCTACCGATTCGTCGCTTCACTGTCTCAATTTCATCAAATCGGTAAGCTTTTTCTCATGGACACCAGCAAAGAAGTACTTATGGAATTGTCTTTCTAGATTGGCCCAAGTAAGAATAGAGTTCAGCGGCAATGATATAAACCACGCGAATGCTGATCTAGACAAAGAGGACGAGAATAAACGGATCCTCAGCTCATCCCTGTTTGCTGCTTCCCCGCACTGGATGATGAATCGGTTGATGTGCTCCATCGTTGACGTATCATCTTGCCCAGAAAACTTAGTGAAATCTGGCACCTTGTATCGATTCAGGAAAGGAATCGAGTCATAAGCTGAAGGATACGGAGTCCAATAAGAGTAAGTATTAATCTTGGGCTGAATCCCAAATTGCTCTTTCATCACTTCTGCAATCTTATCGGTTAAGAGTGCATCCTGATCTTGCCGATGCACTGGCGGAATCTCCACTGGAGGCGTTGGCTGATATGCTTCTACATACCCCTGTGGCATTTGGCTTGGAGGGATCAGTACATTCACGGCACCAATCTGTGGAGTAAAGTTCATCGGCTGTTTTGCCGATGCTTGTTCCTGGAAAGTTGCCTGTGGACTGTACTGCTGAGTCCCCATTGCTTGGTAGCTTGGCTGAATAGCAGAGTGCTGAACTGGCGCTTGCCCTGATCAATTAAGATTATAACTCATCGGCACCTGATTTGCCGATGGCTGATAGTTTGCAGACAATTGATGCTCTTGTATAGGTAGATGATAGCCAGCATAATTGCCCTGAATTGCAGGTAACCCAGATTGAGATGTGAATGGTACTACGGGTTCTTCTGTAGTGAAAGCCCTCTGTTGAACTGGTGGAGGATTAGTCAATGGATTCGCATAAGATATCTGTTACGGATGCGCGTAGAATCCCATTGACAATGGCTGTATAGCAGGAGGTGCAGTAGAATAATGCGGCACTTGAGCCATCGGCCGAATTGGAGTAGCTGATGTCATTGGACCCTTCCCTGCTACATCATGCACTTGAGGCAATCCAGAGTTGGCAGTAGATGGACCTGGAGGCATACCGTATCCCCACCAATTAGCAGCAATTTGACTGTGTTGACCTGAAGGACCTGATATTGCTGATGCCGATAGATCTGTGCCCAACTGAGTACTAGGCCTCCTCTGAGACGTTAGATCTGATCCTATCGGCATGGCTTCGATGATAGATGGTCCTAATATAACTGGAGGAGTAGGCGCTTCCATACTCTCAACGGCTGGAGTTGCCAATGGAGTACTGGTAGATGCCGATCCCGGCTGATGATATGCCGGCCCGACATACCCTGGTGCTTGTCCGTCTCTTAACATTTGCACAACAGCATTGTAGACAGTATTGGACAGCATGGTGGAGTGGTTGATCAAAGCTTGATTTAATGTAGAATTAACCATCTCCTGTAATTTACCAGGGTTGGAGTCAAAGGTTACCTGCCGAGGCAACGGCAGATCTTGCTTCTGGATGACTTCTCCGCCCCTGTTCTTGCTGAAAGACTTCAAGCAAAGCTGCCTGTAATCCTCCATAGCTTTTTCCATGGCTTGCTTCTGATCCTCCTTGAGATCTGACTCTGATATCTCGATGATGTTCTCTGGATTGATATCAGTAGGATTCTTCATGATAGATCTGTTGACTTGGTCCCACCGGGCGTGCCAAAAGATGTGTTGATGCAAAATTATATCTACAAACACACCGGGCTAATACCCATAATTGATATCCGAAGCGTGCCAGTCGATTTGACCTGTTAATCGACAAGGACGATAAATTTGAATAAAATCCAAACGAGACGACAGTGATACGCCCGGACGTCAAAGCTCAGAAAGTATTCGATAACTGTTGAACAGATCAGATGAGACAACAGCGATACGCCCGGAAGTCAAAGCCTGAATCATGCTCGGTAGACACGGAACCTGCAAGGTCGCCGGAGATCAAGTTGATGCAGCCCGTCGATTCTTGAAAGAACTCGTTGAAAAAGAAAAGGTACTTGGCGAAGTCGCCGAAAAGTAAAGTACTGGTAAAGGTAAATAAAAAGTAGATTGGTTTATTGATGCTTGGATATCCATTACAATGCCCTTCGGCATATATTTATACTCTGCTAAAAAGAGTCCTAATTTAATACGTAAATCTCAAAATACAGAAGAAATAAACTAATTCATTATACGAACTCTATTTCTTGAAAAAGAAATAAAACTTGTATAAGAGTTGGACTTAAAGTACAATACGAAAAATCATAAGCTTCGTGTCACCGATCCTCTGTCTGCTTCCGTCACGATGAAGTCATCTCCTCATCGGCACATCCCTGGCATCGGCAATAACCTTCTAGCCTTCCTGCCTATCTCATCGGCAATGGCTTTTTCCGTTTCATCGGCAACGATCCTCTATCAGCTTTTCAGCACCATCGGCAATAATCCAGATCAACATGTCCTTCATCGGCAACCACCCATCGGTAACTCAGAAGCAATGCTGAAGAACAATCACCCTCTTGTCGATTTAGTTCAGTTTCCCGATCCTTATTGACACGTGCCAAAAAACGGTGTTAACAGAACCCGTCATGATGGGTACGTTCCCTGTTGCTGATCATCCTGCAATTCTGCTTTTCAATTCTGGTGCATCCCATACATTTATCAATGGTACATTTGTTAAGACACATGTGTAACAACCCTGGAAATCCGATCTCTAAAAAATACGGGCTTTCAAAAATTTTTCTAAAGTTTACCGACGTATGGTGGATGTCATGTAGGAAACCTAGTTGCACAAATAGCACCTGACGATAGCCCGAGCATTGCATTTAAATAACCAGAGTTTGATTCGCCTCTTATTCGATTTTATGTGATGTTAATAAAAATCGAATAACCTTTTATATGTATGTATACATATATGCCTGCTACCGAACCCCCCGCGCTGGCCAGCTCGACCGCCCGCCCGAGCTCGAGGCCCAGCTCGACCGCCTGCCCGAGCTCGAGGCCCAGCTCGACCGCCTGCCCGAGCTCGAGGCCTAGCTCGGCCTGCTGCGCTGCCGCCTGCCCGCTCGCTCGCGCGCTCGCCCGACCAGCCTGCCTCGAGAGTCGGCCCAGTCGCGCTCGACGCGCTGCCGCGTCCCGACACCCGCTCGCACGCGCGCTCGCTCGCGCGCTGCCGCGGCCCAGTTAACCAGGACGGCCCAACCTGGGCCTGTCTCCGCCGCTTGCTGCCCCGTCCCGCTGACGCGTGGGACCGAGCTGTCAGCTCCTTCCTTTTACCACTTCTGTCGACCGCGCGTCGCGTCCGACGCACCATTTTTGTGCACCGCGCGCCTCCGCCGTCCGCCCGAGTACGGCCACGTCCCGCGCCGTCCTTCTAACCGCCTTCTTGCGCCGCGCTTCACCGAACCCTAACCCTAATCGTGGCCACGCACAGCCGCCCGATGGGCATCTTCTGCCTCCGCTGTCCATGGCCGGCCGCCGTGCCTATTTAAAGAGGAGCACCCTGGCCTCTAGGGTTTCCCCATCGCCCCGCCGTCTTTGTGGAGACCCGCCGCCAGATCGGTCGAGAGAGAGAGAAGGAGGGAGGAGCAGGAAGGAGGCGGAGCTAGAGTGCTGCTGCTGTCGCCGTCCGTGCGCTGAGGAGGACCTGGGAGCGCCGCATACCCACCTCGACGCCCGGCTTCGCTCCCCTGCACCGAGTCGCCACCAAGCCTGCGTCACCTGCCTCGATCGTCGCTGCGCGAGTAAGCATCCCCGCCCTCGCCCTGCTCGGCCATGGCCACCACCAGTACATCGTCGATGTTCTCGCACCCCTTACCCCTGTTTCCTTCCTTACCGCGACCGATAGCTTCGTCGTAGTCTAGAGCACGTTTTTGGCAACCTCTTGGAGCCGGCACGGGCCACAGTTGGAGCCACGCACTTTTGCAGCTCTGGCCTCCCCGGACTCTGGCCGCCGGAGTGTCCGCCGTGGCCGCCGAGCCGCGCACGCCCCGCCGTGCCTCGACTAGCCCCGGTAGCTAGCTCATGGAGATCCCAGCTTCTCCAATCGAAGGGCAAGAAGGAGGATGGAGACCAATGCCCGGCTTCGCCGGCGAATTTAGCCTCGCCGCCGCCGCGCCTCGCTGACCGCCACCGGCTTGAGGGTCGAATTCCCCGAGTTAGAGCACCTAGCCGACCAGCCACGTAGCTCAGCTAATGCTCCGACGTTCGTCGAGGGTCCGCCCGACGAGGTCGAGGGTCCCCCCGACGAGGTCGAGGGTCCGCCCGACGAGTCGAGGGTCCGACCGACGAGTCGAGGGTCCACCCGACATTCGTCGAGGTTCCGCCCGACGAAGTCGAGGGTCCGCCCGACGGAGTCGAGGGTTCGCCCGACGGAGTCGAGGCTTCACCCGACGAGTCGAGGGTCCGACCGACGGAGTCGAGGTCCTGGCCCTAATCGAGGCCCCGCCCGAGTCGAGGTCCCGGCTCGAGGCCAGATGGTCAAGTCTCGAGGGGCGCACTGTTCTCGAGGGTTCTCCCATTCGTGCGAACAAAGTTCCGTCTTCGAGGTCATGCCCGTTCGCCGAGCGAAGTTTCGTTCTCGAGGCCAGTCCGTTCGCCCGAGCGAAACTCCGTTCTCGAGGGGTCGCCCAGACCCCCCCTCGAGTGTACAGTGGCCGACCTAACCTGGCCCAGAACCAGCCCCGTCCAGACATCCGAGGCTCGGTCGAGACCGTCAACGTTGACCGTTGACCTGGCCCCACCTGTCAGTGACAGAACCGTGGCCCCCACCTGTCAGCCGCTAAATGGACCCGTCGACACTGATGTCAGCATAACGTCAGCATGACGTCAGCACATTCCCAGCTGCACTGTTCTGCCCGCCACGTGGCCCAATCAGGAGTTGCCACGTGTCAGCTCCAGGTTAATCTGCCCTTTTTCTTTTTCCGAAAATAGAATAAACTTCGAAAATTCATAACTTCTTCATACGAACTCCGAAAAATATGAACCAAGTGTCCAAATTTTCATAAAAATAAGCTCTACGTCATAGGCTTGTGTATGAGTGCATTTGGAGTTATTGAATTTTATTGCTTCTTTGTGTTGACTCTATAGGAGCCGCTAACGCGGCTATTATGTCTCGTTTCAGAGGAGGATCAGCTTGAGGAGGACGACTACGAGTACGAGGAGGAGCTCGGTGACGACTTCACAGGTGCCACACCCCACCCAACCTCGTAGATCCTATTACGCATGGCATAATATCTAGTTGCTAGTGCTCAATTATGAATATCACCTGATGATAGGTTGCATGATAGAACTGCTTGATGAGCCTTTACCTTGTCGCAACCTTACTCCTGCACACCTGCTGATAGGCTAGACGCTTGCTTATTTTATCTATGATGCTTTACTTCTACTACGCTTATATCTGTGTGATAATGATGCGTGGTGGAGAGTATGGTCATATGGTTAAGGCACGTGGTGCCACTTTACTCGGGGAGAGTGCTGCGTGCGTCTTGGGTGTGTGGTGAGGGTTGAGTCGATCGGACAGGATTCTACGACGAGCCATGTGGGCGAGTCTTGCCGGGGAATGTGTTCTGGGCATTCCCGTGTGAGGTGCTTGTGGCGGGCACATTGTGATGCATAAGGAGATCCCGGGGGTGAGAACCTTCGTGGAGCGAAGCCCCGGGTAGGAGGTGCTGTTGTAGCACGGACTGTTGTAGTCCCAAAAGAGAAGATAATCCTGTCTGATCCCCCCTAGGACCTGATATCTCTTGAGGACCGGAACCTTGGGACTTACGTGCTCACCACTCGCTCTTGAATGGGCGGGAGACGGATGTCTGACTAGCTAGGACGGTGCCACTACTACTAGGTTGTTAGCAGAAAGTGTCGGGAGGTACGGGCGTGGAGACCCACACCCTCCTTAGACAGCATAGTGACCACGGGGGCCCGGTACTATGTCTCACAGTCTCAGTGTG
The DNA here is from genome assembly GCA_023333625.1 of Bothriochloa decipiens. NCBI lineage: Eukaryota > Viridiplantae > Streptophyta > Magnoliopsida > Poales > Poaceae > Bothriochloa > Bothriochloa decipiens. The sequence continues at coordinate 44,853,067 of CM041636.1, read as the reverse complement.
CCGGTGGTACCTATCCGGGATGTCCCAGTACTGAGTGGTAGGGTGGCATCGCACCGGTTAGAAAGCAGCCGGAATCAGCTTAGGCGGGGCACCGCCGATGATAGTGATCTTGTGGTTACGGGAGTACACGCTCTGCAGAGTTTATGAATCTATATATAGTCCGTGGGCCACTGGTATGGCTCTTTCCTAAGACCCACGCTTCTCAGGAGTAGTGAGAGGAGTCCTTCTATTTCTCCCCCTGGTGTTACCCTTCCGACTGTGAGCCGCTGAGACAGGCTCCGAGAGGGAGTTGGACCTATCGACTGAGTGCGAGAGGGTGAGATGTGTGTGATGGTGATGGAATGGGTTTGGATGTGTGGTTGAGATGGATTAAAATTTGATGAATTATATTATATAATATTGGTCACTGTTTGCATAGGAAACTACAGCCACATAATAGGTCGATTTGATTATATCCTTGCATCCCACCAAATACTACATAGCAAAAGCAAAGCATAGGGTGGGAGATGTGGCCAGTACAAACCGTACTGAAAATTATTTGGCAGGTGAGCCCGACTACGACTATGACGATGAGGAGGAGTAGACGTCTCGTTCCTACGCTCAGGCTTCTTTTTGGAGATTTTATTGTACTTCCGCCTTTTGCAGCTGTTCCAGAGGCTGCTGCTACTCTGATGATTCCGCCAGTGTGGCGATGAATTATTTATGTAATTCCCCCTAATTGTAATCTTTTGTACGATGTATGGATCCTGTATCGACTACTGCGAGATAATGAGATGGTTTGAAGCTTCAAACTATTATATTATCCGCCATTCTGTGTATTTTCCCTTCGTGGAAAATTGAGGATGTTTCAACATGAAATACCAATAATGGGGATGAAAGAACAATTCTTTATCCAATCGCCTGGGGGCATATGTGTACTAAAGAAATGGTACATGATGTGCCTGTAAGTTTAGGTGGCTATATTTTTCCCACTGATATGATAATATTAAAGGATCAAGATATAGATGTGATCCTAGGTATGAATTGGATGAAACGACATGGTGTTGTGATAGACATCCTGAATTGAACAGTGAGAGTGAACATACCTAATTGCAAATCTGAACTTCTTATCCAACTCCCAACACTTAAGAGGACTGTCTAAAAGGTATGTGCAACTTCTGTGAAAGAGATCAAAGATATACCAGTGGTCTGTGAGTTTCCTGATGTGTTTCCTGAGGAGTTATCGGGTTTACCCCCTGATAGAAAGGTGGAGTTTAGAATTAATTTGAAGCCTGGTACTGCTCCAATATCCAGAAGAGCTTATCGAATGACACCACTTGAGTTAGCAGAGCTCAAGACTCAATTGCAAGAGTTACAGGATAAAGGTTTTATTCAACCTAGTTCGTCACCTTGGGGATGTCCTTCCCTCTTTGTGAAAAAGAAAGATAAAAGTTTGAGGTTATGTGTGGATTATCGTCCCTTAAATGAGGTAACAATCAAGAATAAGTATCTTCTACCCTGCATTGATCTGCTTTTTGATCAATTGGTGGAGGCAAAGGTGTTTTCCAAGATTGATCTTCGATCCGGGTATCATCAAATTAAGATTCGCCCGGAAGATATTCCAAAGACTGCCTTTACCACTCGGTATGGTCTGTATGAGTATTTGGTCATGTCCTTTGGACTCACCAATGCACCAGCTTATTTCATGTACTTGATGAACTCAGTGTTCATGCCAGAGCTTGACAAGTTTGTGGTTGTCTTCATAGATGATATCTTGATATACTCCAAAAATGAAGAAGAACATGCTGAACACCTTAGAATTGTTCTGCAATGTATAAGAGAACATCAACTGTATGCCAAGTTTAGTAAGTGTAAGTTTTGGCTGAAAGAAGTTAAATTTCTTAGACATGTTTTATCAGACAAGGGTGTTACTGTAGACCCTAGTAAAGTACAGGATATATTTGATTAGGAACCACCAAAAATAGTGCATCAAGTTCGTAGCTTTCTGGGAATGGCGGGTTATTACCATCGTTTCATACCTGATTTCTCTAAAATATCGAAGCCCATAACTGAGCTGTTGAAGAATGATGTTAAGTTTGTTTGGTCACCTGCATGTGAATAGGCATTTCAGAAATTAAAGAAGTTAATGACTACTGCCCCTATCCTAGCACAGCCGAATATTGAGAAACCGTTTGATGTTTATTGTGATGCTTGTGGTATTGTTATTGGATGTGTGTTGATGCAAGAAGGAAGAGTCATTGCTTATGCTTCTCGACAGTTGAAGAAACATGAAGAGCATTATCCAACACATAATTTAGAGTTAGCAGCTGTTGTTCATGCATTAAAATATGGCGACATTATCTGTGGGGTAATAAATGTAATATCTATAGTGATCACGAGAGTTTGAAATACATTTTTACTCAAGATGAGTTAAATATGAGGCAAAGAAAGAAGGTGGTTATAATTAATCAATGATTATGACTTGGAAATATACTGCCATCCTGGTAAAGCAAATGTAGTTGCTGATGCCCTTAGCTGAAAAAGTCATTATCATTGCTTAACAGTGAAACCTTTGGACATTTCTTTATGTCATGAGATAGAAAAATTGGGAATATTAATGGTACAGCAAGGAAGTTTGTCAAATATTACGGTTGAGTCAACACTCAAAGATCAAATTATTACTGCTCAGAAAAATAGTAAGGGAATTATGCATATTAAAAGAAAGTCAGAAAAGAAAGGGTTTCTTGTTTTACTCTTGATGAAGTAGGTGTATTATGGTATAAGAATCGTCTGGTCATACCAAAAGTCCCTGAGTTATGTCAAAAGATCCTTGATGAAGCACATCTTTCAAAGTTTTCTATCCATCCAGGAAGTAATAAGATGTATCATGATTTGAAACAGAACTTTTGGTGGACCAAGATGAAGATTGAAATTGCTAGATATATGGCTCAGTGTGATACCTGTCAGAAAGTCAAAGCTGTGCATTTGAAGTCAGCAGGAGAACTTCAACCATTGCCTATTCCAGCATGGAAATGGGAGGATATTAGTATGGACTTTATAGTGGGTTTACCCAGGACCTCAAGAGATTTTGACTCTATTTGGGTCATAGTGGATCGACTCACAAAATTTGCACATTTCCTTCCAGTCCCGAGCACCTATACAGCCTCACAATATGCCAAATTGTACTTTGCATGTATCATTAGTCTTCATGGTGTACCAAAGATCATTGTGTCGGACAGAGGCACGCAATTCATCAACAAATTTTGGAAACAATTACATGATTCATTAGGAACAGTTCTTTTGCACAGTACATCTTACCATCCACAAACGGGAGGTCAGACTGAAAGAGTCAATCAAATACTTGAAGATATGTTGAGAGCTTGTGTTCTAAATTTTTCGAAGAAGTGGGATGAGTGTTTACCTTTAGCAAAGTTCTCCTACAATAATAGCTATCAAGAAAGCATCAAAATGGCACCATTTGAAGCATTATATGGTCGCAGATGTAGAACTCCATTAAGTTGGTCAGAACCCAAAGAAAGGAGATTCTTTGGAGTTGATCTTGTAAAAGAAACAGAAGATAAGGTTAAGCAGATACAATAGAATTTAAAGGTGGCACAGTCTCGATAGAAAAACTATGCAGACAAAAGGCGTCAACCATTGTGGTTCATTAAGGGAGATTATGTATATTTAAAGGTGTCACCAATGAAAGGAGTTACTCGGTTTGGAGTTAAAGGCAAGCTAGCACCTCATTTCATTGGACCATATCAAGTTTTGGCACAAGTTGGAAAGGTATCTTATCATCTGCAATTGCCTGAATAATTGTCGGCCGTACACAATGTGTTCCATGTATCACAACTCAAAAAGTGTCTTTGGATACCCGATAAAATTGTTGATGTTGAAGGAATTGAACTTGAACCAGACTTGACTTATTCTGAATATCTAATTCGAGTGTTAGATCAGAAAGACCGTGTCACTAGAAGCAGAACCATTAAGTGGTACAAGATACAATGGGATCAACATTTAGAAGAAGAAGCTACTTGGGAATCGGAAGATTACCTGTTGGAGAACTTTCTAGAATTCTATGCTTCCCTCTAAGTTACAATACTCTCTGTGAGCTGTAACTAGTCTAATATGAGTTGTAAACCCCTTTTCCCTTATGTATTTAGTTGAAATGTGTTTTCTTGACACATTTCCTTTTTCATTACTTTACCTACATCTTTAAATCTCGGGACGAGATTTCTTTAAGGGGGAAGGGCTGTAACACCTCTGGTGTTATATTAACTAAAACATGACATGTCATCATATATATTGTAAAGCATTCATGTTTAGGTCAACCTTAATGTGCATCAACTAAAACAAGTTTATATTTCATAGGTTGATTTTGTTTCTGGAATGTTTTGTCACATGAAATAATAAAACCTTATTTTCGAATGTCATCCCAAATGCTTAGTTTATACTCTATGTACTTGAGGTATAAACCGTGTTTACATTAGTGTCAAGCATAGTGTATAAATCCAAGTCCAACCCTAAAAATGATTTCCACATTTAAAGTTGAATTTGGATTTCAAAGCTTATTCCCAAGTCTTGCAACTCAAATTTAAATTCAAATTGGAAAGCTATAAAAATGATTTTCGAAAGTCAACTTGGTCAAACAGGGGTGTTGTTGGGTCATTGACCTAAAAATGTCCTTGGATGATGTTTGTGATCACTAATGACCAAACAATTAATTTAGAAACCAAATCGAGTTTGAGTTCGGTTTCAAAAACCTTTTATTACAAAACCTGGTTTTATCCCCTTTTTAATAATTCAAAATCTACAAGGAATTTGGAGATACTCTAAAAATATATTTTGTAGATCTTAACAAGAGCTACAAAGTTGGTATTTAAAGTTTTTCAAGTTTCCAAAAGGAATTTCAAATGAATTTGAAAATATAGTTTTTCAGCATTAGTCCCCTTTTGATTTTAAAAACATAATTCAAAATTTATGCATAATTTGGGAAAAATTTATATATGAAACATGTTTGGTTTGCAAAGTGAAGCATTTCATAGTTTTGAAGATTTTCAAGTTTTATTGAAAAATCAAAAGTAATTTTAAATATTTGTTTCTAGGGTTTTATTTCCCTTTTGAAATTGAATTCATATTCAAAATCTAGGTAGAATTTGAGGATGCTAGTTAAATGAAAAGTGTAGCTCTTAAAAAGTTATGCAAATTCTATTTTTGGAGATTTTTAAGTTCTTATATAAATTTTGGAGTAATTTATTATTTTCGATGAATGGCATTTCTATAATTTGCTTGAACAGTATCGAAACCTATGGGTCGCCGCCATGGCCGGCTTCTCAAGCCGCGCCGCCGTCCACCGGCGCCATACCGCCCTGTCGTGACTGCCAGCTCGCCTCCGCGCGTGAAGCTTCATCGCCGCGTATCGCACTCCCTATCCTCGAGCTCTAGCTATAAATAGGAGCGTCGTGGCCGACTTCTTCTTCTTCCCTGCACCGCCGCCGTCGAGCTCATCCCCGCCGGCAAAATTCGTCACCGTCGCTCCATCTCTGCCCACTTCGTCTTGCCAGAAGCTCCGCCTCGATCTTGCGCATCTTCTGAGCCAGTTAGTGCCCGCCCTCATCGCCCGTAGCGCCCGCGCGCCATCATCTTCCTCGCGGCCGGTCGCCGAGCCGCCGCGAGCTTTCGCACCGTTCACCGCCGCCCAGGTTGAAAACATATTTCCATTTACCTCTCTATCCTATCCTTCATCTTCTCCTGCCCCTCATGCGCACCTTGGTTCGTTCGTTGGTGCACAGGAACCGCGGTGATGCCGTTCTTGCCATCGGAGCGCCGCCGCCGCCATTAGCGCCACCGTCCGCAGCTCGACTCAGCCACTGCGAGCCTTCATCTTCGAGCGCACCCGAACTACAGTGAGCTCCTGCGTCCCTCCATGTCCTCAATTTCACCCCTCCTGCACCGTAGGGTCCGGCCACCGTGGCTTGCCGCCGGCATGGCCATGCCAGCGCCGCCGCGCGCGTAGCCATCTTGACTAGAGATCAGGAGCGGCTTCATCTTGTGGCTTAGCGTGTTCGCCAGAGTGCCACGAGGATGCCCGTGCCCTCGCCATCACCGGAGAAGCTCCGGGGAGCTTTACCGCCGCCGTCCGCGCGCCACCGCGCCGCCATGGCCGACGCCGGCCATGCTCCAGAGCTCCGCCGCCGCATTAACTACCTCATTAGGCTCGCCTCGTCGCGTAGAGCCCGTAGGTGCCAAGCTCGTCACCGGAGACCTCGCCATCGGCGACGAATCGCCGGTCAACGGCGTCGGCTAGTTCGGTCAGCGCGGGAGTACCGTTCCTATTTTCTTTTTTTCCATTTCTAGAAAATCTTTTAAACGCTATTTTATTTGAGAAATCATAGTAATTCATGTATAGCTCTAAAAATCCTAAAAATTTTTGTGTAAGCTCTTTATGATGTCCTCTATCTAGGAAAAATATGAAATACCAAATTTGAGTATATTTTGCATATGTTAAAATTAGTCCTTTTAATTGAAAAATAGACATTCAATGATTTTTAATAAATAAAATAATTGGATTTTATTTCTGAAAATTATTTTGCCATCTAATTAGACTAAGAGCTTTTGAAAATAAAATTTTGAGCTTAATTAGACAACTTTAATTTTTATGTCTTTATTTAAATGTTTTTAAATAATTAATTAACCCCTTTAATCATGTTTAATCATTATAGGGTTATTTGACTTTGGGATTGATTGATGACCTTGGGTCATTAACCCTAATAACCTTTGGTACTTTAATTAATTGTTTGCGCTTAACTTAACCATGTCATTAGGGTTTAATCAATGTTATTTTATGTGTATAATGAACTTCTTTAATAACGTAGTTAACCCTAATGAACTTAGTAAGTTTTGGTTGGCTTGCAACTTTATCATGAAGGAAAGTTGTACTTAAGTCCTTAATCTGGTCATGCATCCATCGAGCATCATGTTTACTATTCCATCATGTTGAAGCATATCATTTATCGTATAGTTTCCGTTAACAGAGAAATTAACGTTGTCGCACCAGATTCCAAGGAAGAGCAGACTCAGGAGCTGGGAGTTGATCCAAAGCTCAAGACCATCTACCCTGAATACCAAGGCAAGCCTCGAATGCATTTAAACCCTTCCTTGATTTTATAAAAGTTTTATCGCTTCCTTATGAAATGCTGCATTAGGGATTAGGAGTTGAGTGAAAATCTACAGATTGCATTACCTGTCTTACTTCCTTATTCCTTGTTACCTGTTAGCTGGAATATGCATAGTAATGCTTAACCCTGCTGAGTTAGATAAGTTTTCAATAAGTAAAAGAATGAAAAAGATGATGATGGCTTTATCTGTGAAAACATGATGATAGTTAATAAATCGAGTCCGGACGGCTAACTTGCATTGGAAATGGAGTCCCTCTGTAGTGTTTCCGTCTGTTGATGCTCTAGGTCCCGTGTCGATGGTGAACTGGTGATATCGAGAAACTAGAAATCCACATGCATGAAGTGATATACGTGGGCCAGAGTCCCCACGCATGTCATGGAGTGATATATAGTGGGCCAGAGTCCCCACATATATCACAGTATGGTATGCTGTGGGTTTAAGTTCCCACGTATATCGGTACACTGGGTCCTAGCGCCCACATGTATCATGTGGTGATATATGGCTGCGGTTGTTATCCTAGTATATCTGTGATCTGGTATGCATCGGAGTTAAAGTCTCCGGTATCCCAGTGATCTAGGTCCCAGCTGGGTATGAAAATGGATTCGAATCGCCGTTGCTTCTCGGAGAAGAGGACTCAATCGTTGTTCATCATCGTAGTAACAACTTGAATGATGTTTAAGGTTAAGAATGAAGTTGGTTGGTAATATCAAGAGAGAGCAAGACAACTTTTCTTTTTTCAAAGCTTTTCTGCAAAAATCCTTAACCCTGCAAGCCTTACCTTGTCCCTCTAGCCTGCATTTCCTAAGTCTTCACCCCTCTTTTTCGTTGGGTCAGTCTTGTTGAGTACTTTTGTACTCAGGGTTTGTTGAACCCTTGTTGCAGGTGAGCCTCATGGGCAGGAGTGCTTTGCATCCTGCTGCATGACAGTCGTTGAGGAGAGTGACGATGAGTAGGATGTTTGGCTCTTGAGCAGAGCATGTCTCCAAGGTTTTGTAAAAAGTTATGTTGCTACTCCACTGCTCTTATGGTTGTAATAATTAAAAACATATGGTTTGTAAGTTTAAACTAAATGGTTTGTAAACTTATGTTATTGTAATCCTTCCGCTATTTTACTCTGATAATATCTTATCTGTATAAAACTGTTGTAATACTGCAATGTCTCTTTGTAATGATTGATCCTGCTCGGAGAATCGTGGATGATTCGGGATTTACCCAACAGATCTTATAAGTCATATGAAACACATTCATGGTTATTTGGAGTCTATTTAGACAATAATAATGTATGTGGGCCATATGATTTAGGAGGATCTGCCACAGTCCGTCGACTCCTTGCGAGCGCCCGAACGGAGGCGATGCTCCGCTCTGGCTCTGGCTCCTCTCTGCCCTCTTCTTCCCCTCTCCTCTCCTGTTCTCCTTGGCAGCGGCGCAGGCGACAAGGTGGCAGCTGAGCTCGGCGAAACCCTAACGGCCGGCGGGGATCCTTTATATAGCCATGGCGGCGGCGGCCATGGCGCTGTGGACGGCCAAGATGGCTGATGCCGATCCTGTGGTCGGGGCGAGCTCGCGCTTAGGGTTAGGGTTGCACGGGCGTGCGGCGCGGGCAGGCAGAGGCATCACGCAGTGCGGCGAGGATCGAGCGGCGGGGCGCAGCCATGGCTTTTTCGAAAATCAGATGGGACAACCGGGCGCCCAGAAGTGGTAAGGGGAGGGGCATGACAGGCGAGGCCCGCGTGGCAGCGAGAGAGAAGGGGAGAGGCGCAGGCGCGGGCGCTGGCAGGCCCCTGCTGGGCCGGTCGGCCTTGCTGGGCCGCGCCAGCACGGGCGAGAGGGCGGCGCGCGCGGGCGAGCGGACGGCCGAGCTGGGCGGACTCGGCGTCGTGGGCCGTGGCAGCGTGTGCGCGGGCGACGGCGCTAGCGGTGGCCGGGCAGGCCGAGGTGGGCCGTGTGCTTGCGGGGTGAGCAGGCCGCGCGGTCAGCTTGGGCTGGGCCGCTTTGCTGCCCTAGGTTGTTTTGCCCTTTTCATTTTCTTCTCTTTTCTAATCCCTTTTCTATTTCTTCCTCTTGCTCCTACATGCCATGGCTATTGTTAGCGTTAAGCAAGTAAGTGACCATGACACTTGTATCATGGTAGGTCTACTAGGGTCTCAAGAGTAGGTTCACCAAGTCCTTGGTTAGTATATGTATACATACATGTGTATATGATAAAGGTTATTTAATTTTATTAAGTATTACATAAAATCGAATAAGATGCAAAACAGACTTTGTAAATTAAATGCAAATGCTTCACTATAAGTAGGGGCTACTTATGCAACTATCGGATGGTTTCCTACATGACACTCACCAACGATAGGATACTTTTAGAAAAAATTTTGTTGGTTGTAATTTTTGGTGTTTGGATTTTTAGGGTTGTTACACTGAACTCACAGAATTTATTAGTAAAATAAAAAGGCATCCAAAACTACCAAACCCCAGCACAGACGCAGTCCGCGGGATAGAGCAACGATGTCCAACTCTAATATTTCTTGCTGTCATTGGCTAAGATAACTCCAAGACTTATTACAAGCCCAGTGCGGCTGTTATAGCACACAGGCTATTTCCAAACTGCAAGACTTTCAGCTGCATTCACCGCAGGCTGCTTGACTTGATGATGGCAAGCCTGTTGTCTCCATCTTTCTTTTTGAATTTCTTGCTGATGAAAATGCAAGGCCACCGACTTCAGGACCTCTGCGTGTGCTCCACCTGGGAAGAAACCTCATCCTTTTGGAGTCCTGCCCAATATATTAACAAGAAGCAAATCAAACATATGATCTCCGTGGAGGGTTTAATGCTTTCCTTCAAAACAGAATTGGAGTTCCTGGAAATGCACTTGTTTGCCCAAAGCCTTAGTGAACAGACCATAATGAGTCAAAAATAACGAGAACAGCACTGGCAGCTAAAGGGTCATGCCCAAACCTTAGTGAAGGAAGAGAACAATTTAAAGATGCTTCCCTGTTGCAAGCAGAGACAAAGTTATTTAAGAACCCCTATTTGCTAGGTATACCTGAATACCGAAAGGAAAATGACAAAGCATCAATAATCACAGTAACAAGTTTTAATTGGCCCAAGGAATAAAAGCTTGTTGTGTATATTGCAAAGAAGATATGTCATTGATACCTATGGAAGGAAGCTGCTCAGCGCTGCACACGGAAGATATGATTTTTACCTGTACAAGCAGCAGTAGTTTTAAAATCATACAACAACCAGTTAAAGAAAACTATAATCATAAATGAATAAGAGCATAGGTGATCTCACTTTAGAGGGTAATGCTTCTTTGCAATTGAACTTGAGCAAGCAACAGGCCATCTAACAACCGACGACTTTGAATCCATTGAAGCTTGAAATTTTTTGAATATGGTCTTCTGCTCTTGAACCGGGCTTGGGCCTCTAAATTTCTTTTTTATTGATTCCCATTTTGAATCAAATATTCTATTCAGTTGTTTAGCAATAGCATGGACATCACTGCCTGGAGGATTATACTTCATGGCATTTGAAAATGTTAGGCTCACATCTGCCACGAACTCATCAGTGCTTACATATTGCTTGCTAGTGAGTTTCTTCCTAACAGTACCTAAATCCATCGGGTTGCGGATAACATCAAAGTAATCAGGAATCCCAATTTGCACTGGATCAACAGGATGATTGAAAATCCAACCACTTTTGTGACACATGAGCTCCTTTAAGATTTTTGTGCACCGCCTTATCTTCCTAGCATTCATTCTTTCAGCCTTGAGTTCATAAGACGATTGGTGCTCACATGTAGGAATTGATGTCACGCCATCCTTTATAGATAGTCTACTTTCCTCAACCACAAAGACTGTACTCGAGTCTCCCAATTCACCGCTTACACAAACTCCCCTCCTATTCTTATAGGCTTTTGTGAATATTGTCTTCTGCTCTTGAAACAGGCTTGGGCCTCTAAATTTCTTTTTCACCGATTCCCATTTTGAATCAGATATCCCATTTAGTTGTTTAGCAATAGCGTGGACATCACTGCCTGGAGGATTAGCATTTGAAAATGTTAGGCTCACATCTGCCGCGAACTCATCAGTGCTTACATATTGTTTGCTAGTGAGTTTCTTCTTAACGGTACCCAAATCCATCGGGTTGCGGATAACATCAAAGTAATCAGGAAGCCCAATTCGCACCGGATCAACAGGACGATTGAAAATCCAACCACTTTTGTGATCCATGAGCTTCCTTAAGATTTTTGTGCATTGACTTATCTTCCTAGTATTCATACTTTCAGCCTTGACTTCATATGACGATTGGTGCTCACATGTAGGAATTGATGTTATACCATCCTCTTTAGAAAGTCTGCTTTCGTCAACCTCAAAAGATTGTACTCAAACTCAAGTCAAACAATTCACTCCTTACATAAACTGCCCTCCTCTTCTTACAACCTTTTGTCCTCATTGTGTTTGGTTACAGAATTTGATTTGTTGTCTGACAGAGGAGCACTAGTTCAAGACCTGGCAAATGGTGAAGTGCTGCAAAGCCAAGAAAAACAGAGTAAAGCTTTTCCTCGGTCAAGCCTGTAGGTAGTGCATTCATTTAGAAGGAAGCTACAAAGCTGCTCAACATTCCCAAAGAAAAAAACAATAGTAGGTACATAGTCCCACAACAGAAATCTAACAGGATATCCACAATTGATTTAAATGAGTTACATGTTTAACTTCAACCAATTTGAGGAAATAACGAGAATTGCTGGCATATTAAAAAAACTGCAAGCCAACAACACTAAAATGCATGATCATTAATTTAAAATTTAGAAATTCAAATGAATGAGGAAACTCAAATGCAGAAGAAAAGAGCAAATGCAGATCTTCTGGAAATGGACGAATGACAAACACAATCTACCCAAACCAGTGGCAGAGCTAGGAACCTTTAGGAGCTCGGGCGATTCCCATTATGTACAAATTCTAATATAAAAAGATATAACTATTTCTCTAGAATGCAAAGAAAATTTTCCTTTGCTCTCTGCTGACGAGCCTGGGTGGCTGCCTGGGGTCCTGGGCGGTGGCTCTGCCAGTGACCCAAACTAATAACAAGCATGAAACATTGCCTTCCTAACATACACTATGGTGCAGGATATTGCAATAGGCAAATTACGCATTTTAATAGCATAATTGTATGCCCAAACAAACTTCTAAAGTGTGGATATGAATCATATCATCCAAGCAGTAATCACAACTCATATACAGTTTATCAAAGAGCAACTCTGCATTCCACTACATGTCAATTTCTTGACCTGGTTTCGTTTCCCTAAGTACAGACTAAATTCACTGCATATAGGGGCCTGGGTTTTACACGCAACATTAAAACATATACTCAAATACAGTGCTGAAGGATAAAGAATAAAATGTAAGGAATGTCCATAGCACTGAGACAACTACTAAGTCATAATATATGGTTATAGAAAACTAAATCATAATATGCAGTGGAATGTTAAAAAAAATTGACATATGTTCCTAATTTAGCAGCCATGAGATCATTCCAGTGTCACATAATCACCACAACAACCTTATAACTTCCCAAGGGATCAGTAAACTTACTGAACTAGTGCCTCTATAGGTACTTAATCAATTATTCTTAATTACTGAAAATAAGTACCATGAGAACTTCCAGCTAGTTCAAATAATTATCAGTGCACTTCTGCACACTTGTGCACACAGCAATACTCACATGCAAGTATACATCTTTAAGCCTATGTATACCCACCACAATAATAGACAGATGTTTATACCTCCAATTAACTGGATTTAACGGCTAGTAGCCACCCAATACCCACCACAAAATCTGAACTAACAATTGTTATGCATAAGGCCATATTTGAGTAATAGAAGTGTCACTAATTGTCAATGGCAGAGATTCTAAACAAGTAACCAAACATTGTTTTTTTTCGAAGCAATGAAAATGTGATGCGACATGGTGTTCCTTCAAAAACAGAAGAAACTATTGATCACCACTTGCTAACACTTGAGGTGGCAAAATTGTTTGCCATTTAGGATACTCTTTGGTTATTGCTCCTTTAGTCACTAGAAATTTGTTATTTCTGCCAATGAATTGTTATGTGCAATTTTGTTTCTGCGACTCTTTGGACATTTTGGTTTAATATTATCCCTTGTACCCATAAACAGAAATTAATCAACTTATATACAATGGTACAAAGCATGTGAACAGAAATGGTACAACTAGGTGGTTCTTTTGCCACTTGCAGAGGATGTGCTAGCATATTGATGTGGCAATGACAAAAAGCAGAATAGCATAAACAGCCAAAGAAACAGACATTTCATTGGAATCAACACTCAGATTTATCAATGGCAAATCCGGTCTCATTAGCGGTAAATGTATTATCAAAAAATGATATGTCCATTTCCACTAATCATTACTATTACAAGCTGACATTACCTTACACAAAAGTACAAAAAAGAAGCTTAGCGGGTCTGTGGATGTAAGGATGATTGGGAAACGGTCACCAGTTCAACTTTAAACTAACTATTAATCCCAAAAGTTCAAAGAAAGTAACATCAAACCAAATAAGCTCCTTAAATTACAATGCCAATTGCAGCGGAGGTAACCGGCTCTTGTTTTAACTATGGAAACAACATCAATCATCTTTTGTTTTCTGAATACACAAACAGCTATGGAGCAGGCCAAACAGCGGCGGAGGAAGGGTAAGAATTTAGGCACGGTGTACACGGACTATGTGACTAACAGAATCTGAAGGCCACGCACCCATACAGGAGGCATCTATCTCAAACAAGTAACCATCAAAGCAGGTATGTAATAGTGTAACACACACCAACATATCACTGAAAAAACTCCAAAGCACTATGCAGCCCGTTAAGCAAACCCTAGAGTTCCTAATCAGCCCTAAAGTCAAACCACGATTCTAGGGAGGTCGAGGTACACATAACGTTTGTTTCAGAAGTCGTTTCGGATTGGCAAGAAAATGAGATCGATTTCCCTGCAAATCCGCAAGGAATGGATGGATCCATTCCCTGACGGCGCAAGGGAACCATAATCTATCTATCGATGAGCCACGAATACGGCACGACAATTCCCCAATAATTCCACGCGAATGTACGGCACCATACGATCGATAGAAATGAAAGCCAGTCCACCGGATCGCAGAGGAGAGACGAGGAAGAGGGGAGAACACCAACCTGGCGGACGAGAGCGGGTGGGTGCGCCGGACCTGGCTTCCTCCCATCTCCTCCCAGATCCTCTCCTCCTGGCGGTGAGGGCGGATCGGGGTGGACGCGCCTCGGCCACGGCTCGGAGAGAAGAATGGCGGTGGCCAGATTTTTGAGGTGAGTGAGCTCGTGGGAGTCAAGGCGGTTAAGCGGTGGGCTCGAATGAGGCGGTTGGAAAAGAAGTTTGGGCTAGATATAAGTGGGCTCCCTGAACAATGCCACAAAACGGATGCAGGCCCATAACGGCCTCTTGCACCGGCACCGCCTCATTATAATTGTTTGACCGTATGGATTTTCGATATCTAAAACAATACAGTATTTGTTATTTGGATAAAACAATATTATATATATACTAGATACAGGTCCAGATACCTTAGCTATAGATATCGGATTCAGATCTATCTTATATACTATATGTCCAATGTACGATGTATTTGACCAATCTTCAGAGTAAATATAAATATCTACCTATGATCTACATCTATATATATAGTGTTTAATTATTATTTTTTTACATATATGCTAGTGTTCTTATTCTTCTAGTGAATTCTCTGTAGTCTCTTGGTGACAATAAGTTCCTCTTGGGTACGCTACCTAACTCAATCATCATAATTGGTAAAAGAATCTCTCAATTTCATTTGGATTGCAACTTATCTCTTGTGTAGCTACTCTCCGTCTCTCCGTGATATAGCTTTAAATTCAAATGTTTAGGATTAATTGACAAAAAAGTACATATATCCTTGCTTTCCACATATATATGTATATAATGTAAAAAGAGAGAATTAGTCTATGTTAAGAGATTTTGCAATTAGCGACCAACATACCTCCCACATCCAAAAGGGGTCGCTAGTTGTAAAACTCTATCTAGTGCAAGTTAACGCTATCATTTGTCTTTATAAGCATTCTCTAGATAGCATTATGATGTATAACAATCTATTCTGATTGGCATCAACTTGTGAAGATCATATTTCAATTGACATTGGTGAACTATATTTTATTTGTTATATCAAGAGATGTGTCTTCAGTTGGTATCTCAAAATGGCAACAAGAGCTAGCAAAGGAATTTTAGTTAAAATCAAGCAAAAGTTCCATACAATGTTCATGAAGGTCATGATGCATAGATGAAATCATTTTGCTTGAAGAAGTGCCAAGCCCATCTAAGCAATAAATCCAACTAATGAAAAACATAATCACGTAACATGCTTGTGTGTGGATTAAAGCAATTGGACGCCTAGCCAAATGTCAGCAGCCAGAAAAAAAAGTTCGCTCAAAGTGATCGCCTCAATTTGACCACACAGAGGGAGAAAATTTAATTGCTATTTAGCAGCATTGACCATTGAGTGGAGTAGGCCAAATCGAGGCATATATAACCAAACAACGCTAGTGAACAACCAAACTTTGGCTTGCCTTCCATCGACCTCCAACCGAACATGTCCTTTTATTATCGTTATCTGTGTGTGTGCTTGTTACTTTATTAACTTACATTGTCATTATCTCTGTGAATAAATGCATCATGATGCATACATATTGTTCTGTGTTCTAGGCGACGGGAAGATTCTGCAACTGAGATGACATGCCAAATATATCAATCAGAAAATCATGCGGCAGTCATAAGGATCGCAAAAGCTGGCGTCAGGCGAGAAACAAGGGGGAAAAACACTACATGACGGCTGTCTAAGCCAAGGCAAAGGCTAGGCCCGGCGAGCTGTGGCACTCTGAACGGGAGCCAAACACTTTAGGGCAGTTCGGGTGGTACTGTGCTGCTAAACATTCTGTAGCACCTCGATATCCAAAAAAAAAAATCATCAACAAATTCTGATCGATAGATCATGCAAGAATCTACTACAATGAAATTTTCTAAGTGAAAAAAAATGCAAGGACAAATAGAAGAAACTGATCAGGATGCAAATACTTGTTGCTGCAGCTATTCATGTCTTTTTTTTTTACCATGGACGAACCGAAGAGCAACAAAATTACAATAGTTTAACAATCCAACAGTATGTGCTTAACCAGAACTAACCAAGCTGCTAGCTGTACTGAACTCCCAGGGTTTAGACAAAAAGCACCCAAAACCACCAAACCCCAGCACAGCCAAGGGATACAACACGTCAACACCCATACCAAGTCTAATACGACTTATTACAAGCCCAGACTGGCTATTACAGCTCACAGGCTATTTACAAACTACAAAGCCCTTTCAGACGCCCTCACTAAAGGATGCTTGACTTGATTGCGAGGCTGTTGTCTCCTTCCTTCTAACCTTGCTAATGAAAATACAGGGCCACTGACTTCAGGACCTCTGCGTGTGCTCCACCTAGGAGGGAACCTCATCCTCCTGGATTCCTGCCCAATATATTAACAAGAAATGAATCAAACATATGACCTCTGTGGGGGCATTTAACTCTCTTAACTCCAAACATATGATGAGCTTGCAAACACTAGCTGCTGCAGCTACTCCTATCTTCTTTCTTTACCATGGACGAACCAAATTTCATTACCCAGGAGCAACAAAATTACAAAAGTTAAACAATGCATAGTATGTTCTATAACCAGAGCTAATCAAGCTGCCTGTTGCACTCAACTCCCAGGGTTTGGACAAAAAGCAACCAAAACTACCAAACTCCAGCACAGCCGAGGTGAAGAACACCCATAACCAAGTCTAATATTTCTTTCCCTCATGGCTAATGACTACTACCTATTACAAACCCTATGCGGCTGTTACAGCACACAGGCCGTTTCCAAACTGCATGCCTTACGCACTCACTGCAGGCTGCTTGGCTTGATCGCTCTCTGCAAAAGGCAAAAGAAGTATCCCCCCTCCACTTTCTTTTTATGAGATTGCTTAGTCAGAATAGAATTTTGTAAGTCAAGCAGCTTGGCCTTCCATATTTGTAGAGGCAGCTATTCATGTCTGATACACAACACTCAAGTATTTATATGTTGAGTTCTTTTTCTGTTTCTCCCTGCATAAATTTTGGTTCAATCCCACTTTTTTGCAAAGATGGTAGACGCTTACATGATCAGTTGCTTGTATCCTTATATTTTAGCATTCTCATAAAGGTAGAAGGTATATGTTTAGTTGGTTCATATGCCCAAAGCCTTAGTGAACAGACCATAATAATGAGAAGGGTACTGGGAGCCAATGGGTCATGCCCAAAGCCTTAGTGAAAGGAAGAGAATGATTTAAAGATGCCTCCCTGTTGCCAGCAGGGACAAAGTGATTTAAGAACCCCTATTTGCTAGGTATACCTTAATACCAAAAGGAAAAATGACAAAACATTAATAATCATAGTAACAAGTCTTAATTGGCCCCAGGAATAAAAGCTTGCTGCGTGTAATGCAAAGAAGATATACCATTGACACCTTTGGAAGAAATCTGCTCGTCGCTGCCCACGAAAGATATGATTTTTACCTGTACAAGTAGCATATAGCAGTACTTTAAAATCATATAACCACCAATTAAAGCAAACCATAATCAAAAGTGAATAAGAGCATATGTGATCTCACTTTTAAGGATAACGCATCTGCCAGTGGCTCCTTTGCAATCGAATTTGAGCAAGCAACTGGGCTTCTAATAGCCAAAGGTTTTGAATTTGAGCACCCAATTGTAGACTTTGAATCCATTTGAGCTTGAACTTCTGTGAATATTGTCTTCTGCTCTTGAACCGGGCTTGGGCCTCTAAATTTCATTTTCACTGATTCCCATAATAAATCAAATACTCGATTCAGTTCTTTAGCGAGAGTATGGACATCATTGCCTGGAGGATTATACTTCATAGCATTTGAAAATGTTAGCCTCACATCCGCTGCAAACTCCTCAATGCTTACATATTTCTTTTTTGTGAGTTTATTCGTAACAGTACCCAAATCCATTGGGTTGCGGATAACATCAAAATAGTCAGGAATCCCTAATAGCACTGGATCAACAGGATCTTTGAAAAGCCAGCCACCTTTGTAATCAATGAGCGTCCTTATGATATTTCGACACAGCCTTATAGGAATTGATGTCACACCATCCTTTTTAGAGAGTTTGCTTTCCTCACCCTCAAAGACTGTGTCACTACTTACACAAACACCCCTCCTCTTCTTACAGGCTTTTGTGAATGTTGTCGTTGCTGATTCCCATTTTGAATCAAATATACCATTCAGTTGTCGGGCAATAGCATGGATATCATTCCCTGGAGGATTATACTTCATGGCGTTTGAAAATGTTAGCCTCACATCTGCTGCAATCTCATCAGTGCTTACATATTGCTTGCTAGTGAGTTTCTTCTTAACAGTACCTAAATCCATCGGGTTGCGGATAACATCAAAGTAATCAGGAAGCCCATATAGCACTGGATCAACGGGTTGATTGAAAATCCAACCACCTTTGTGATCCATGAGCTTCCTCAAGATCTTTGTGCATAGACTTATCTTACTAGTATTCATACTTTCAGCCTTGACTTCAGAAGACGATTGGTGCTCACATGTAGGAATTGATGCCACACCATCCTCTTTAGAGAGTCTGCTTTCGTCAACCTCAAAGATGGTACTCAAGCCTCCTAATTCACTGCTTACACAAACTCCCCTCCTCTTCTTACAGGCTTTTGTCATCATTGTGTTTGTCAGAGAGCTTGATTTCTTGTCTGACAGAGGAGCACTAGTTCAAGACCTGGCAAATGGTGAAGCCCTTCCAAGAGGCACAGGGCACAGCTTTTCCTCGGTCAAGCCTGTAGGTAGTGCATTCATTCATTTAGAAGGAAGCTACAAAGCTGTTCATCACGCCAAAAAAAAAAGTAGTCCAATAGCGCTACACCAGAAATCTAAGAGGGCGACCATAATTGATTTAAATGTTACTTGTTTAACTTTAACCAATTCGAGGAAATAATGAGAATTGCTGGCATGTTAAAAGAACTGTATTGATACTGGCGGCAATGACAAAAAGAAGGTCAAAGAAACAGATGTTTCATTGGAATCAACATTTGAGATTTCTGACTGGCAAATCCGGTCTCGTTAGCAGTAAGTACATTATCCGAAATCTGTTAAAATAATTACATGTCCATTTGCACCACTCATTACTATTGCAAGTTAAAATGAATATAATTATCACAATCACCTAGCATTTCGTTTGAGCCCTTTGTTATCTAAATAAAAAAAAGGCATTTCATTTGAGCCAGCCCCACCATAACTGTAACCTTGCACGAAGCAGTAGCTTATGGGTGTTAGGATGATTGGGAAATGGTAACCGGGTTCAAATTTCGATTAATCCCAAAAATTCAAAGAAATTAACATCAAACCAAATAAGCCTCTTAAATTATATCTTACAATGCACGCCAATTAATTCCCCAATAGTCCCACGCGAATCCACGGAGAATGAACCGATATACGATAGAAATTAATGAAAGCCTACTCCGCCGGCTCGCAGAGAAGAGAGACGAGGAGGAGAGGAGAACGCCAACCTGGGGGGCGCGCTCGGCGCTCACCAACGCGGAGTGAGAGCGGGCGACGCCGGACCAGGCCAAGCCCCCTCCCCTCCCCTCCCGTCCCAGATGCTCCGCCTCCGGGTCCGGGGAGGGAGTTTCGAGGCTGCCTGGAGGGAGCCGGGAAGGGTGCTCGTCTCCGACGCCGCGGGTCCGGGTCCGTCCCCCTCCTCTTCGCCGGCGAGAGGCGGCGGGCGAGTGAAAGGGGTTAGGGTTGTAGGAAGGAAAAGAGGGGGCTCTCGACCTTTACCACGGCTGGCGGGGGCCGGAACGACCGCGGTGGACCGACCGTTGGAGTCGTACGGAGATGGCCGATGGGTGGGCTCGTGCGTGTCAAGCGGTGGTGGGCTGCCTCGATGACTGGGCTTAGTTTTTTTCTTTGAGAATCTAGAGACTAGGCTTAGTTGTGCGGCACTCTGTTTACATTTGTACAGCCCACGAAGGCCCATGCGGGCCATACCGGCCCCCTCAGTGGCCAGGGATGAGGCCCACATAATAATTCAGGAGTACAAAAAAAAAATAAAGCAAGCATCTTCAGCATTATCTTTTGAATTTTATTTAAAAAAATTTTCGATGATGATCAATCTATATATTTTTTTCAGCACGGACTTTGTCCAAAAGCCTATGTGCAACTATATATGCTGCTACTTGGCAATATGAATATAATAACAAATCATTTATCCCATCTCAAGTGCCATTGTCGTGCATCATTTTCCATTCATCAACGAACTACAATTCTTGTGATCTATGATGAATCGATCCGTCTCTTGTAGCCCTAGGCCCTAGGACCCTCGACTATTGAAATTCATCACTTGGACCACAACCATCCTCTCTATTATTATGATATCTATTGATATCTCTAGGGGTCACAAGTACCATTTCAACTTCATAATATCCCCCAACATAGGCAATTTCTTTTGCGATGGATGTGGCGATGTAAGTGGTTAGTGGTGAGTAGTTTTGAGAACTTGAGATGTTAGGAAGTAGGAAACTAGTGACAAAGACATCTTTGGTGGCTAAAGAGGAGGTGTTCTGCATTTAGGCGTGAGGAGGAACATAGTAGAGGAAGACAACATATAAGGTGATAAGGCAAAGAAGACACACGAGGGGTGCGCCATGGGTCATTCCAATCATATCCTAGCTCACCTCATATAATGATAGAGAAACTTTTACTAATTATTGCTCAAGAAGCAATATTGTTCCAAAACATCATGCTTCGATTGCGAACCTCCGAATTGAAAATCCACTTTTAGGCTTCAAGGGCATTAATTATTGTGTAGGAAATACCAACAAGGCCATAAATCCAACTTCAAAATAGACAAAGTCAGTCTCTTCAAAAAATAGGGTTTCAAATGAAGGAGCAAATTTAGTACACATAAGCAAAACTTACATGAGTAGTATAGGTTTGCCATGTCCTATAGAAAGAAAAAGATTTGCCTCCCTAGCAAAAAAACAGACATAATTTCCAAGCTGGTGTGCCCACATTGAAGCTAGGATATGGGCCTCCCAATTGATTGGTTGAAAAACTTGTATTACTAACTACATGGATTTATGTCTCTTGTAAAATCTACACAACAAAATTCCACATTGAATTCAATCAGTGGTCCATACTTAAAATTTCTGCTCGTCATCCAACATCCATGTTCTCAAATTCATCCTGCCATGCATTTATCCATTTGATCTATTCATCCAAGAATTTTAGGGATACTGATAGCCATCAATCACTACTAAAAAGGTGGATTTCTCCTACTGTTTTTAAGTAGTAGTAAAACGCTACAGCTAGTCATAGCACATGGAAATCTCTATAACACCCTGACTTTTGAAACTTTCAGATTTAAATGAAATTGAATTTAAACTTCCATAGTTGCTTTACATTTATAGGCCAGTTACAAAGTTTTATAAATAACTTTAAAAAAGTGTAGCGCGTTAGAAAACATGCATGGTGCATTCATGCCGCTGCACAGTTTTTGGTTGACTTGTTTGAGTTGGTCGTTCGATTCTTGCTTTGCTCGTTATCTTCCTATATGCTCTAACTTGTCCCTACTAACCCTAGACTAACAAAACCTAGTCTAACTAGCCCGAGCTAGTCCCTAGAGGGTCCTGCCAACCCTAGCCTCTCCTGGCCAAGCACGGCCAGCCACAGCCAGCCATGGCCAGTGATGGCCAGCCATGGCCAGGGCAGCAGCTGGCCGCCGCGAAGCCCGCCAGCGCGCCGCACCACGCCCCTTGATGGGCCGAGCGACCCAGCAGGCCATCGCGCCGCGCGCGTCGTTCGCCCGCCTTGCATCAGCCCAACACCAGCAGCTTGCGCCAGCACGCGTCACCACGCCCACGGACGCTGACAGGTGGGGTCCACCCGAGTGGGGCCCACCCGCACAGTGTCGTCTCCCCCACGGAGACGAACACCGGCTCGGTAACGGGCGCCGCCCGAGTCGCCCGCGTGCCGCGCAATCGCGCGACCCGAGGACCGCCAGGCCCTATAAAGGGGATTCCCCGCCTCTCCGCGCCGCCTCGCCGAACCCTAGCCGCCACCGTGCCTCCTAGCGCCGCTTTCCCCCAAACCCTAGATCGCCGCCGCCGCTCGGAGCTCGGCCGCCGCCGTCGATCTCCGTCGCCGCTTCGTCTCCGTCTTCAAGAGCGCCACCAATAGCATCCCCGTGCCCCGTAGCGCCCTCCCACCGCGACACCACCGCCGGCCATGGCGCCGCCGCGCGACCCGCCGCCTTCGGCCGTCTTCCGCCGCCTTTAACCCCGCAGCCGTGTTCGCGAGGCCAAGCCGTGCCTTCCCGGCCAACCCGCGTAGCCAGCCGAGCGCCGCAGCGCGTTTTCTGCCAACACCGGCGAGCGCGCCGTCGGTATGAACGCCAGCCATTGGATCTGATCCGAGCGGCTCAGATCGGCCGCTGACCGTCGTGGACCGGAGGTCGACCCCGCCACGTCATCGGCTGACGTGTCAGCCACGTGGCTGCCCACGTGCGTGCCATGTCAGCGCCATGTGTGCGCTGACCGCGTCAACACGGTCAGGCCGCCGACAGCCGTGGCACTTTTGCAGAAAAGCCCCTATAGTTTCCTATATTTACAATTTAGTCCTACGTAGTTCAAAGTTAATTAGATTTTAGCCCTGACTTTTGCAGTTTAACCCCTAGTCTTGTTTTAGCCATAACTTTCATGTTTTAACTCCGATTTTAGCAAACTTATACTTTTTGGAATTGTCTCGACAAGTAGAATATTTCTATGTTATTGTTTGCTACTGTTGAGATGTTTTGGTGTACTACCCTAATTAAAGTATGTTTGTTTGCATGTATTGTGCGTGTGTGATAATTGTGGCGAATAGAGAACGAGACATGGGTGAACAAGGACCAGCAGAACCCGGAGGACTACGTGCAGTAGGACATCAACCAAGGCAAGTGCAGGCATCCTTTGATCATATTGCACCTATTCACTTTTAATTAAATACATTGCATGTGTCTTAAATCGGCAAACCATTGGGATGACTAGCCACTCTATCCATATATCACCTATGGGGGTTTTTAGTTGATAGGTCATTAGGTTGCTAGTGCTCTAACTCACCTTTCACCTACCTAATGAAGATAAAACTTGCTTCTTAAAATATGTTGGAGCCGTGGGCTCTTGGCTTCGGCCGTTGGAGAAGTTGATGCATGTTCGCATCGTTGGTTGGCGGTGAAAGAAGGGGGAATAGATGTCAGTGGGCTCATAGCGACGGGGTCATCCGTATCTCCTCCCCCTTGTGGACCTTTCATGGAGCGGCAACCTGGGACTTCCGTATAGCTCCAGGCTAATGGGCTCTGGCTTGGTTTATTAGCGGGACCATCATGGGCAGGAGAGAGCTTACCGACGGGTGGCCATGGCTATGGTTGCTGGGGCTTGTTTACAAGTATTTAGTATGGGAGGGGCTGTGGATCCGTGATGGGGGTGGCCTCACGGGGAAGTCTCCCATACGCTTGGACTCAAGGCTGGCGGGTTATTACTGCCTATGATCCTGTGAAGGACCTTGTTGTGACCTCTGCCGGCCTATCTCGACAATGGGCTAAGAGGCTGATCACCTCGGGCACCAAGAGTAATCACAATCTGGAGTGAAAGTGTACACCTCTGCGCAGAGTTAAAATCGATATATCGTCCGTGCTCACGGTCACGAGCGGCCCAGATCCTCGCATGATTAGCCAAATGGAATAAATCATTAAATCATGGTGATGCTGTTGAGGAGGTGGTTACCTCTGTTTCTGAACGGGATGGCAATCCTGTGTTGCTTGAGATGGAGATCTCAAGGTTAATAATATTAATGATATATGCTTATATCTATGATGATAAATGAATCATTAATTATCACTTGAACCTTAATAAAGGGTTGGGTGTTTCAACCAAGTTGGTTAGAGAATAGGTTGCAATAAGTAAATTCTTAATTGTTTAACTTTAAAATGCTATCGCAGTCTACCTTTCAGCTTGACCTTGTACTAGCCTTACATGTCATTACTTTCTGTCTGTACTTGTTGAGTTTTGACATGGAACTCACCCTTGCTATTTCCCAACCAAAGGATGCTCGAGTGATGACTCGGATGGTGACTTTTTGGAGAACTATCCGGGATGCTAGGCGTCGTGATGCTGCCGTCGACCTTCCTGTGGCGAGATGGAGTCGCTACGTCAACGTCGTTTAGTTGTTATCTGTTTTGAACGATGTGTTTTATATTCCACTTTACTCTGATGACAATTATGTAATAATGGTACGATGTAATCGTTATACTATGTTTTATTTGAACACTGTGCTTTTGAACCATGTAATTTGTCGTTCATGTGTGTAAATTGTTCCTAGCGCACATGAATTTTTGGCCTTGGTTTCATTCCTTTGAAATCAGGGTGTGACAAAGTGGTATCAGAGCCATGTTGACCGTAGGTCACGAAGCCTTAGCTAGAAACGGATGTGTTCCAACCGTCTTAGGTTTACCTTTGTAAGCCTTTGCATACCCCATCATTTGTTAGCATGTTTCATCCATTACCTTGATATGCGTTTATTAGAACTATTGCTACTATCCTCTATTGATCATCTGTTACCTAATCTTGCAGTTATTACCTTGCAATTGTCATTTTGTTCATGATATTACGATGTTTTTCTTTGCCACAAATACCACCAAATGCATGCACTCTTTGTATATATTATCCTTTGACCATAGATATGTTTATCGCTCCTATCATGACAGTGGTCTGCTTTGTTGTTGCACGTGACCACATCCTCTATAAAGTAGTTGGAAGACGTACTAGGATTGACTAGGAAGTCCCTTTCATGTAATAAATGATGCTATGTTAGCACGCCTAGCTTATCGAGACTAGTGTGAGTGTGTTTGGAGTGTGTCTTGCTTTATTGGTGTGTGAACTTGTTTATCATGATGAACTATGTTTGATTTGCTTCTTTATAATGATTGAGATAAGTTATGGGGATGTCCACACTTATCGTATTCATATAAGTTTAAGACCTTGTTTAGGAATTTGGGGTTTTGGGTCTCTATATAGGTTGTGCTCTATCTCTTTCTGCTTCATCCTATCAGTTATTCAGTCATAGCCTCCTGTCACTTGTTCATGCCAGCTGTCCGTTTGGAGAATTAGATAATTGTTATCCTGTCAGTGATCATATTATCAGAGGTTATGGCACATGGTTGGTTGATATGAAGAGACAGTATATTATGTTGTAGTTACATTCACAATTTATATTTAACATAGATATATGTTGAGACTGCATATTCTTATACCCTGCTATTCATTTGCATCAGATGGTGCACACCAGGAGGAACGGCAACACTGGTGACGCCAGCGGTACTGGTGGGAGTAACCTGAACCCCCCCACCACCATCTCCCCCTACCATGGAGCAGATGATGGCCATGCAGACTCAATTCATGCAGGGCATGAATTCCATGATGACCTTACTGCAGCAAAACATGATGATGAACCAAGCCCAGACTCAGCACCACACTTAGAATCTTCCACCACCACCTGGGACAGGCGCAGTGAGTTTTTGAAGGGACGTCCACCTTTCTTCTCTTGTTCCCCTGATCCTCTTGTTGCTATGGATTGGGTGAAGGTGTGGAGAAACAGTTGGAAATCGCTCAGTGCAATGATAGGGAAAAAGTTCTCTATGGGTCTGGTCAGTTACAAGGAGTAGCCGCTTCTTGGTGGGATTCATACGGATTCGGTCATGCAAATCCTGACACCATCACGTGGGAGGAGTTCACTGAGGCATTCAAGGAGTTCCACGTTCCTGTAGGACTAGTGAAGCTGAAGAAGAAGGAGTTTGCTGATCTGAAGCAAGGCCACATGTCTATTTGTGAGTACCGTGACAAGTTCATTGCTTTGTCTCGCTATTCACCTAGAGATGTTGAGCAAGACCAAGAAAAGCAAGATCATTTCCTGAGAGGTTTGAATGATGGACTCGCTTACATGATGGCAAACGTCAAGTATGCCAATTTTCAGGAAATGGTTGACAGGGCCATTGTGCTTGAAAGCATGTGCCACAAGATGGCGGACAAGAAGAAGAAGAGAAAGGCCAACAAGTACCAGAATCAGGGAAGCAGCAGCCGTCCTCGCTTCAACAACTTCCAGAACTACCAGTAGCATTCTTTCATGCAGTATGGGAAGAATCAGGCACAGTAGGGAGGCCAGCGCAATAACAACTCCAGCAATGGTGGTAATCAAGTGCAGCACCAGAATGGTTAAGTCCCTCATCAGAGCAATCAGGCTCCTCGCCAGAATGCTCCCCACAGTGCTCCTGTGAAGACCAACAGCACCCCCAGCAATGCTTGTTTCAGATGTGGACTACCGGGACATTATGCTAATGCTTGCCCCCAGAAACAGAAGTCCTAGAGCTTTGGGAAGGTGAACCACGTCAAGGTGGAGACTGCTGAGGAAGCTTTATATGTGGTGCTCGATACGTTCCTTGTTGACTCCCATCCAGCTTCAGTTCTATTTGATACTGGTGCATCACACTCTTTCATTGGTAGTCATTTTGTTCGTAAGCATAGCATACCAACTCGACTTATGCCTAGCCCTATGAAAGCAAGAACCCTGGGAGGAACCATGGAATCTAACATCTGGTGTCCAGACATAAAGATTATTTTAAGAGGGGTAGATTTTTCGGCTAAACCCATAGTGCTTGATTTAGAAGGTCTAGATCTTATTTTGGGAATGAGTTGGTTAAACAGGTGGAAAGCAAATATTAAGTGTTCAGAAAGGACAGTGAGCTTGACAGCACCCGATGGAAATATGGTTGATGTGGTGATTCCTCTGCCATCCAAGAATTAGGGAACAGTGAACCATGTCAGCAGTGAGCCCTTAGGGAACATCAGAGTTGTCAAAGAGTTTCCAAATGTTTTTCTCGAGGATTTGCTAGGTATGCCACCTGAATGAGAGATTGAGTTTATTATTGATTTACTACCCGGTACTGCACCCATAGCTAAAAGACCTTATGGAATGGCTGTTAATGAACTAGAAGAACTTAAGTCACAATTTAGAGAATTACAGTCTAAGGGTTACATTCGGCTTAGTTCATCCCCTTGGGGAGCCCCAGTAATATTTGTAGAAAAGAAAGATGGAACACAGAGGATGTGTGTAGATTACAGATTTTTGAATGAGGTGACTGTTAAGAATAAGTACCCTTTACCTAGGATTGAGGATCTTTTTGACCAGTTGAAGGGAGCTAGTGTCTTTTCTAAGATAGACTTGAGGTCAGGTTACCATTAGTTGAGGATTAGAACTAGTGATATACCAAAGACCGCGTTACCACCAGATATGGCTTGTATGAGTATACAGTGATGTCTTTTGGGTTGACCAATGCTCCAGCTTACTTTATGTACCTGATGAATAAAGTTTTTATGGAGTATCTTGATAAGTTTGTGGTTGTATTCCTTGATGACATTTTGATTTATTCCAAGAGTGAGGAAGAACATGAAGAGCATCTCAGATTGGTGTTGTAGAAGTTGAGGGAACATCATCTCTATGCCAAGTTTAGTAAGTGTGACTTCTGGTTGAGTGAAGTTTCTTTTCTTGATCATGTTGTTTCCAAGGATGGAGTTATAGTTAGTCCTAAGAATATGGCAGACGTGCTTAAGTGGAGTCCACCTAAGAATGTCAAGGATATCCGGAGTTTTCTGGGAATGGCTGGATACTACAGGAGGTTCATTGACGGATTCTCTACCATAGCTAAACCTATGACTGCTTTGCTAGAGAAGAACAAACCATTCAAGTGGACAGAACAGTGTCAGGCCAGTTTCGAGGAATTGAAGAAGAGGTTGACAACGGCACCAGTGCTAGCTCTGCCAGATATGGCGAAGGACTTCTCTATATATTGTGATGCTTCTAGACATGGGTTGGGTTGTGTGTTGATGCAAGAGGGTAAGGTCATTGCTTATGCCTCTCGACAGTCGAAGAAACATGAATTGAATTATCCAACTCATGATCTAGAATTAGCAGCTGTAGTGCATTCATTGAAGATTTGGAGAAATTATGTCCTTGGTCACAGGTGTAACATTTACACTGATCACAAGAGCTTGAAATATATATTCACTCAGAAGGACTTGAATTTGAGCAGAGAAGGTGGTTAGAATTGATCAATGATTTTGATCTAGAGATTCTCTACCATCCTGGTAAAGCTAATGTTGTAGCTGATGCATTGAGTCAGAAGAGTCAGCTAAACATGTTAGAAGTGATGGAGTTACCTAAAGAGCTACTAGCTGAATTTGAGTATCTCAACTTGGGGTTCGTTGCTAACACTCAGGGAGTTTCTATGGACGTTGAACCGACACTTGATCAAGAGATCAGAAAGGGTTAGAAAACTGACAAGGAACTTCAGGAGATTGTCAAGATGGTTAGTCAAGATGGAGCCCCAGGATTCAGTGTTGATGAAGAAGGGACACTCTGGTATAAGCACAAGTTGGTTGTGCCTGATGATCAGAAAATCAAGGATACTATTCTTAAGGAGTGTCATGAGTCGTCTTACTCCATTCACCCTGGAGGTACTAAGATGTACCAGGATCTGAAGCAACACTATTGGTGGAAAGGTATGAAGAGAGATATTGGAGAGTATGTTGCTCTATGTGATACTTGTCAGAGGGTAAAAGCAGAACATCAAAGACCAGCAGGACTATTGCAACCATTGAAGATACCTGAATGGAAGTGGGATGAAATCAGTATGGATTTTATTGTGGGTTTACCTCGAACTCAGAGAGGTTTTGATTCTATTTGGGTCATAGTGGATTGATTGACCAAGGTTGCTCATTTCATACCTATCAATACCACTTACACTGGAGCACAGTTGGCCGAGAAGTATATGGCTTGAATTGTGTGTGCTCATGGAGTTCCTAAGAGGATCATCTCGGATAGAGGTACACAGTTCACTTCCAAGTTTTGGGAGAAGGTACATGAAGCTTTGGGAACTAAGTTAAGGTTTAGTTCAGCTTATCATCCACGATCAGATGGTCAGACTGAGAGGGTTAATCAAATCCTGGAAGATATGTTGAGGGCCTGTGCCCTGGAGTCCAATGAAAGTTGGGACGTCAATTTGTCTTATGCTGAATTCTCTTACAACAATAGTTATCAAGCTAGTCTCAAGATGTCTCCCTTTGAAGCATTGTATGGACAAAAGTGTAGAACACCTTTGTTCTAGAATCAAGCGGGAGAGAGACAAGTATTTGGTCCTGATGTCTTGAAGAACACAGAAGAGCAGGTCTAGGTGATCTGGCGTAACTTGAAAGCAGCCCAGTCTAGGCAGAAGAGTTATGCAGATGTTCACCGAAGAGAGCTTGAGTTTGAAGTGGGTGACTATGTTTATCTTAAGGTGTCTCCAATGAGGAATATCAAGACATTCAAGGTCAAAGGGAAGTTAGCCCCAAGGTACATAGGTCCTTTCAAGATTCTGGAAAGGAGAGGAGAAGTAGCTTATCAGCTTGAGTTGCCAGCTTACTTATCTAATGTGCATAATGTGTTCCATGTCTCTCAATTCAAGAAATGTTTGAGGGTCAAAGAAGAGGAGTTGCCTATGCAGGAAGTGGATTTGCAGAAGGATTTGACTTATGATGAGCGTCCATCCAGGATTTTGGAGACAGCCGAGAGAGTCACTAGAAGTAAGGTTGTCAAGTGGTGCAAAGTGCAATGGAAGTACCACTCAGAGGATGAGGCTACTGGGGAAAAGGAAGAGGACTTAAGGGCAAAATATCCAGACTTGTTTCCTGAGTCTTCTAATCTCGAGGACGAGATTCTTTTAAGGGGGTAGGTTTATAACACCCTGACTTTTGAAACTTTTAGATTTAAATGAAATTGAATTTAAACTTCCATAGTTGCTTTACATTTTTAGGCCAGTTACAAAGTTTTATAAATAACTTTAAAAAAGTGTAGCGCGTTAGAAAACATGCATGGTGCATTCATGCCGCTGCACAGTTTTTAGTTGACTTGTTTGAATTGGTCGTTCGATTCTTACTTTGCTCGTTATCTTCCTATATGCTCTAACTTGTCCCCGCTAACCCTAGACTAACAAAACCTAGTCTAACTAGCCCGGGCCAGTCCCTAGTGGGTCCTGGCCAACCCTAGCCTCTCCTGGCCAAGCACGGCCAGCCACAGCCAGCCATGGCCAGCGATGGCCAGGGTAGCAGCTGGCCGCCGGCTGCCACAGCCGGCCAGACAAGCCGTGTGAGCCGGGACAGGCCGTCGCGAAGCCCGCCAGCGCGCCGCGCTGCGCCACGCCCCTTGATGGGCCGAGCGGCCCAGCAGGCCATCGCGCCGCGCGCGTCGTTCGCCCGCCTTGCGTCAGCCCGACGCCAGCAGCTTGCGCCAGCATGCGTCACCGCGGCCACTGACGCTGACAGGTGGGGTCCACCCGAGTGGGGCCCACCCGCACAGTGTCGTCTACCCACGGAAACGAACACCGGCTCGGTAACGGGCGCCGCCCGAGTCGCCCGCGCGTCGCGCAATCGCGCGACCCGAGGATCGCCAGGCCCTTTAAAGGGGATTCCCCGCCTCTCCGCGCTGCCTCGCCGAACCCTAGCCGCCACCGTGCCTCCCAGCGCCGCTTTCCCCCAAACCCTAGATTGCCGCTACCGCTCGAAGCTCGGCCGCCGCCGTCGATCTCCGTCGCCGCTTCGTCTCTGTCTTCAAGAGCGCCGCCAATAGCATCGCAGTGAGGTGAGCTGCCCGCCGGTGCCCGTGGTTTGCCTCCCCGTGCCCCGCAGCGCCCTCCCACCGCGACACCGCCACCGGCCATGGCGCCTCCGCGCGACCCGCCGCCTCCGGCCGTCTTCCGCCGCCTTTAACCCCGCAGCCATGTTCGCGAGGCCAAGCCGTGCCTTCCCGGCCAACCCACGCAGCCAGCCGAGTGCCGCAGCGCGTTTTCGGATAACACCGGCGAGCGCGCTGCCGTCTCGGTGCCGCTTCAGCGACCCCGCGCCGTCGGTATGAACGCCAGCCGTTGGATCTGAGCCGAGTGGCTCAGATCGGCCGCTGACCGCCGTGGACCGGGGGTCGACCCCGCCACGTCACCGGCTGACGTGTTAGCCACGTGGCTGCCACGTGCGTGCCACGTCAGCGCCACGTGTGCGCTGACCACGTCAACGCGATCAGGCGGCCGCCAGCCGTGGCACTTTTAAAGAAAAGCCCCTGTGGTTTCCTATATTTATAATTTAGTCCTACGTAGTTCAAAGTTAATTAGATTTTAGCCCTGACTTTTGCACTTTAACCCCTAGTCTTGTTTTAGCTATAACTTTCACGTTTTAACTCCGATTTTAGCAAACTTATACTTTTTGGAATCGTATCGATAAGTAGAATATTTCTATATTATTGTTTGCTACTGTTGAGATGTTTTGGTGTACTGCCCTAATTATAGTATGTTTGTTTGCATGTATTGTGCGTGTGTGATAATTGTGGCGAATAGAGAACGAGACGTGGGTGAACGAGGACCAGCAGAACCCGGAGGACTACGTGCAGCAGGACATCAACCAAGGCAAGTGTAGGCACTCTTTGATCATATTGCGCCTATTCACTTTTAATTAAATACATTGCATGTGTCTTAAATCGGCAAACCGTAGGGATGACTAGCCACTCTATCCATATATCACCTATGGGGGTTTTTAGTTGATAGGTCATTAGGTTGCTAATGCTCTACCTCACCTTTCACCTGCCTAATGAAGATAAAACTTGCTTCTTAAAATATGTTGGAGCCGTGGGCTCTTGGCTTCGGCCGTTTGAGGAGTTGATGCATGTCCGCATCATTGGTTGGCGGTGAAAGAAGGGGGAATGGATGTCAGTGGGCTCATAGCGACGGGGTCATCCATATCTCCTCCCCCTTGTGGACCTTTCGTGGA
Organism: Bothriochloa decipiens; assembly: GCA_023333625.1. NCBI lineage: Eukaryota > Viridiplantae > Streptophyta > Magnoliopsida > Poales > Poaceae > Bothriochloa > Bothriochloa decipiens. The sequence goes on along the minus strand of CM041636.1, from coordinate 44,820,858 downwards.
GCGGCAACCTAGGACTTCCGTACAGCTCCAGGCTAATGGGCTCTGGCTTGGTTTATTAGCGGGACCATCATGGGCAGGAGATAGCTTACCGACGGGTGGCCATGGCTATGGTTGTTGGGGCTTGTTTACAAGTATTTAGTATGGGAGGGGCTGTGGATCCGTGATGGGGGCGGCCTCACGAGGAAGTCTCCCATACGCTTGGACTCAAGGCTGGTGGGTTGTTACTGCCTATGACCCTGTGAAGGACCTTGTTGTGACCTCTGCCAGCCTATCTCGGCAATGGGCTAAGAGGTTGATCACCACAGACACCAAGAGTAATCACAATCTGGAGCCTCTGCGCAGAGTTAAAATCGATATATCGTCCGTGCTCACGGTCACGAGCGGCCCAGATCCTCGCATGATTAGCCAAATGGAATAAATCATTAAATCATGGTGATGCTGTTGAGGAGGTGGTTACCTCTGTTTCTGAACGGGATGGCAATCCTGTGTTGCTTGAGATGGCGATCTCAAGGTTAATGATATTAATGATATATGCTTATATCTATGATGATAAATGAATCATTAATTATCACTTGAACCTTAATAAAGGGTTGGGTGTTTCAACCAAGTTGGTTAGAGAATAGGTTGCAATAAGTAAATTCTTAATTGTTTAACTTTAAAATGCTACCGCAGTCTACCTTTTAGCTTGACCTTGTACTAGCCTTACATGTCATTACTTTCTGTCTGTACTTGTTGAGTTTTGACATGGAACTCACCCTTGCTATTTCCCAACCAAAGGATGCTCGAGTGATGACTCGGATGGTGACTTTTTGGAGAACTATCCGGGATGCTAGGCGTCGTGATGCTGCCGTCGACCTTCCTGTGGCGAGATGGAGTCGCTACATCAACGTCGTTTAGTTGTTATCCGTTTTGAATGATGTGTTTTATATTTCACTTTACTCTGATGATAATTATGTAATAATGGTACGATATAATCGTTATACTATGTTTTATTTGAACACTGTGCTTTTGAACCATGTAATTTATCATTCATGTGTATAAATTGTTCCTGGCGCACATGAATTTTTGGCCTTGGTTTCATTCCTTTGGAATCAGGGTGTGATAATCTCACTAGGAGACATTTAGTAGGAAAAATTATAATAATTTTTGAATGCTAAAAACACCAAGAGAAACCCACGTCACTAGGAGAAGTAGAGATTTCTGGTTGTGAATGCACTTATCCATCTCTAGTTGTCCACCCATTCATGAAGCAATAGCATTTATCCATTTATTAATACTTTGCTATGGATTCTCATGGTGAATATCGCTATAGTATAGTGAAAATTGATGATTTAAATGCACAATGAACATGAGTAGAAACAATAAACACAAAGATTAAAAAAAGATAAAATACAAATAACTCCAAATAAAGCATCAATCAATGTATCATATACTTTATAAAAAACGGGTATTGTGTTTATATATTTTAAAATGAAGTAGTTACAGTTTCTTTTTAATTAATGAGTTTCATTTTTAAAAAACACAGATGCCATATTTCTTCTATTCTTCGTGGAAAGTGACGAGCGTCCCTCAATTTAAGCCCTGTCATTAACAATGTCATCAGTGACACGCAAGAAACGCCTGTTACCTTTTTCTCGTCTCACATAGCATCAATTGACAGTGTTACTATGGAGGAAAAATTCCTAACCTTCGTTATTTATCATTCATCATCTAACCATTCAATTTCCTCGGAAAATGACAAGCAGTGCAACATTCTGTTTCTCACATATACTTCTCCAATTTATTAACACAGCAACAAATACACATTTATATTTCCTATAATTATCGAGAAGAGATCGTCGATTCAAGGTTTTGGTTCTTCCGATGACGGAGGAACAACGGCAGCACCGTTCGTACCCACGCCGTCGTCGTCACGGGTCGCAGGGCGTGGTGGCGGCATCCATCTCTGCGCGACGAGGAACCCGGTGGCGTGGCCGGCGACGACGGCCAAGAACACGCCGCCGTTGAAGGACATGATCGCGAGCATCACCAGGTACAGCAGGCCCATCTTCAGCACGTGGATCCACGTCACCTGCAGCGTCCGCCCCAGCGCGTTGGAGCCGCCGCGGCCGGCGAGGGCGCGGGACCACGCCGAGAGCACCTCGGCGAGCGCGGCCAGCGCGGCCACGGCGAGGAGGCAGACCACGTACATGCCGGGGCTGTCGCGGTCGTTGCCAGGCCAGTTGGAGAAGAGCACCTGCGCGCGGTGGCCCCAGTAGAAGGCCGCGTGCATCGTCGGCATGTCCATAGGTGGCATCGGCATCGGCGGCATGTCGCCGGAGGGAGATGGCGGCATTGGCATCGGTGGCATCGGAGGCATCGGCGGCATTGGCATCGGTGGCATCGGAGGCATCGGCGGCATCGTCGCCATCGTCTATCTCTGCACTGGTAGAACTTTTTTTTTTGGGTGATGGCAGTCGTAGTGGTAAAGTGATTGTAGGATATCAGCTAGGCAGTAGTGAAGACTTCACAGCATGGGTAAATAGGAACAGGCTGCCACGAGCTGTGGAAAGCTGTATATGTCCTCTGAATGGGGAGAAAATGGAGGGCGACGAGAACGAGGGACTCAAGCATTGTTCTTGGCTTGGTCGCGTGGTTTAATGCTTGATTGGCAGGGATGGACTTGGGAGATGACGGAGAGAAGAGATGATGCACCGTTTTGTTTGACATGGGGCGCGGCGGTGTGTTTAAGGAGGGCCGGTAAACGGAGACAAGGACACATATAGAATTGTTCCGGGAACATAATTTTGCACTTGTAAATTAAGGATTGCTTTGGAGTTTTCTTAATTTTCCGCCAAGTTTGTTTGGGTTGTTTTGGATCCCACCTGCCAAAGACGTGGCATTGGAGGGACATCCAAGTCCATTGGACAAAGACACATATAGCCCGGAGCACCATTTTGCTTTGGAGTTTTCTTATTTTTCTGTCAAAAATTTGTTCGGGTTGTTTTGGATTCAACTGCTAATTAGATGTGGCATTTGAGGGACATCAAGTCCAATGAACAAAATTCAATACAACTAAGGCATCGGCCTCGTTTGATTAGCCCAGAATGAGTCGTTCTACGCCTTAGAACCAAGGTTATATACAACTTACGGCACCATTCCTAGGAACTATTCCAGCTGGGAATCGTTCCCAGGGAGCCGAATGAGCCTAAATCACCCGTCATCCAGGCCAATCCAAATAGACACTTTTAGCCATTCAACCCTATCCGACCCATTTCCACTAACATCTAAATCATCCAACATCCAATGAGGATCAAGTGAACACAATAAAGGAGGCGAAAATCACACCGCTTCACAGCATGATTCCTCTGCACTCTTGCTCTTCCTCCTCGCTTGTGCCTTCTCATACGCACGAGTGTGCATACTTTTGTATTAGAAGATACTTCCTCTGTCCCATTTTACATATCGTTGTAGGATTCAAAAGATGTACCAAAATACAAGTCATTTTAGCATCTAGGCGTAGGTCCAGTACAACACGGCCCCATCATCCATCATGTCTCTGGCTCCCTGTCGTCCACTACCACGCAATAAAAAGTACTCGTAAAAGGAAACGGTGGGAGGAGCCAAGCAGGCTTATCCTTTCCTTCCTTCCTCTCACGGTTGGTCACGCATCCATCCACCTTCGGCCTCTCCATCTCCAAGGCTCATCGCGTCCCCATCTCCGGCACCACCGCATCCCCATCTCCACCACCTCCGCATCCCCATCTCCGTGTCCCCATCTTCGCCACCCCATCACTGCAGCGCTGGGCATGGCTGGCGCTGGGCGGCGCCGCCATTTCCCGTCCGCCCAGCCTAGATCCGCCGCCGTACCTGGCCGAAGTAGCATGGCGCAAAGCTGAGATGCAGCAGCAGCAGCGAAAGCGATGGGAACCCTCATCCCGTTGTCAAGCCGGTGCGTCGCGATGGGGATGCGGCCTCCAAGATCGCCCTGAAGGTGGGGGTCGACGGCGATAGCGGGATGCGCTCCCCTAATTTAGCGAGCGGCGGTCACGATGTTGGCCTGAAGCCTGTCGTCAAGGTTCAAGATGGAGGTGACGACGGCATCGGCGGTCCCAACACGGGCACCTACGGCTGCGATGGGAGCCCAAGGAGATCATGGAGGTGGGGGGGCGGCGACGACGATGTCAGCTACTCTCCTATGGTGGGATGCTGCAGCTGCAATGAGAACCGAAAGCACCTTGTGGTGGAGGAGGGCGGCTGTGAAGGTGCCTGTCCTCGCAATTTGGGGAGCTGCGACTGGTGTGGGAGCCCGAAGCACGTCGGACGTTGTCGCCTGAGGCCGAAGTACGTCGGACGTGATCGCATACGTCAGGACGCCAAGGGACATTTGTATGTTCTCAACACAGAAGCTGAAGATAGTGACCTGGAGGAGAGCTGTCGTCCAGTGCTTCACAGAGGTCAAGGGGTCTTTGGCCGCTGACTTGTTGCAACCGGTGAGGTGGCCTTGGAGGCGGGCTCAACCAAAGATACCACGGATGCCGGCGGTGAAATGACCAAAGAGATGAAGCAGTTCATGGAACAATGCCTTACCGGCATCAAAGAGGCTGACAGGGAAGTCTTTATCCCCTGGATCAAGGTTCTCCTCACTTCTACCTACACCTCAAACTAGTTGTGATGCTTGCATAGTATCTGTGGCGATGAAGTGTTGCTTTTGTGTGTTTAGTTGTGATGCCTGCATAGTATCTGGGATGATGAATGCTTTTGTGTATTTCAGTGACTATGTTATGCAGTGCGACTATGTTAGCTTTTGTGTATGAAGGTACCTGCAATTTAGTAGTACAAATAATTTGCATGATGCAGAAAGTTTGCCTTTCGCTAAAGAAGAATTATGAATGCAAGGATGCCCTTTGTCAATCTAATTGTTCCATGGCAAAAGCATGTTCATATTTACAACTTTTACATGAACATATACACAACTGCTACATAAACATATCCATTAGTTGCTGCAGATCTCAAAAGCTAGACAACCAACTCCCTTAATTCCTGCACAGAGCAAAAGCTAGACAAACAACTACCTTAGTTGCTGCAGAACTCAAAAGCTAGACAACCAACTGCATTAGTTGTTCAACAACTCAATTGCCTTCTCAACTATCTCCCTGTCATAGCTAAGAGAGTTGGGTAGCATGCCTGCTGCCTCCAAGCTCTCCTTATTCATGTGGGGGATCTTGTACTTGTTTCCTCCATTATCTTTCATAACTTCAATCATGCATCCTTGTAGAGTGAGGAATATCCTTCTCAGAATGACAGGGTCATAGTTATCATATTCATTCTTCACATTTGCAATGAGCTCATCTATGTTTCTAGATGTCATTCTATCCGTCAATGACTGAAGAGAAGCAAAGAAACTAAGGTCTAGGCAATTCATATCAGGTGAATTAGCAGGTTGATTCGTTATGCGTATATCAAGGCCGGTTTGGGCAACTGCTAACTTAAAGTCTAGATCATCAGCATGTATATGCGATGGAGCATTGTCCTGCTGTATCCAAATTATCTCGTTGGCATGTTCTCGAGGCCAACGAATGCGTATAGCCTCCACAAGTTTTGTGATCATATAAGATCTCATTGTTTTTCTGTCAACCTTCATTGTCTTCGTGATAGGTGTGCCCCTGGGCCTGTTTTCATTTCTTCTTTGTGCTGGTTCCTGAAAGAACAAAGATTCTTATTAGCAAAATAGAATAGAGATTCTTACGAGAAAAATAGAATACAAATTCTTTCTTGTACCAAAGAAGACTAAAACATGACCAGATTTATACCTCACGGACAAAAGGCCATAAGCCTAACTTGTCGTCCCAATAACATCTCCCTTCAGCATCAAACCTAGGTTCCGTAACACCAGAATAAAACATGACTTTGTGAATGGCATTCTTGTTTTGCACTGTCCTATGTGGATCTTCTTCATCAGGAGTCATGTACAAAGTCTTAATCTTGCTTGTCCTATTGAACCACTTCTCATCTGTGTTGATAATATTTTTCATGATTTTGAACTTGGGATTATTTGGCAGTGTACTTGGGTCAAGCATAGAGAGACACCACTTCGACCTTTCCTTTTTATTTGCTTCCTTCAAATAGGGCTTCAGTGAGTTCGAGTGTCGGCGTAGCTTTCCTTCTTTGAACGCTCTATGTAGAGTGTTTTTATGCACACCTAGAGCTCTTGCTAGTGACCTTATAGTACCCCTTAAGCGTAAGGGAATATCTGGAACTACAGAGAGGTCCAGTTCAACCTTTTTACGGCCGTAATTCTTAGGTTTCAAACTACGCACACTTATTGGTATGCCCTGTGCCGAACTTTTTTTGCTCTCTGCCATACACGTTGAACTGTATGTTTATGGACATCGTGCTTCTCTGACATAATACTTGTACTATTTCTTTTCAATCTGCCATTGTTACTATGACGAAGCAAATCTTCATATATGGATTGTCTTTGTGTATCTGTTAATTCCTTCTTCCTATGTCGAGCCTGGACATGATATGCATGGTCATCATGTTCACTGTTATGTGGTTGCTCATCCTCTTCATGGTCATGTGCTTGCTCATCCGGTTGCTCATCATGTGTTTGCTGATCCTGTCCATCATCTGAGTCGGACAAGTCCTCTTCATCAAAGGCGACATCAACAACATTGGAGTATATGCCAAACTCCTCAATGAGATCATCTAAGGCCTCTTGTCGATCATGCAAGGATATGCCACCATCTACAGAAAATGTATATGTTTCTTCAATATTGTTGATGCATACAGTAAAAGCTTTTTGATGCATGTTTACTGATTATGGTAATCACCTCTCCACAGGCTTTGTTGATCTCCATACTGATGCTGATCATTGGAATCAAAGGGAGGGAAGCGATTCTGATCTGCTACACAAGAGTTCTAGGTGAGATACATAAACACTTTAAATTGTTGCCTGGGACAATCAGGCAACTGTGCTCAGATTATTACTAGTAGAAAAATGACATCTGTTACTTGAGCAATGAGACTTTTAAGGCAAACATGAACGCAACATAGAATAATTTTAGGTGAGAGGAGAGAGAGGGATTTACAACTATGACACTGTTTTTTTGGAGATAATGAAAGCAGCACACAGATCTTAGGAGCGTGGAGAGAGAAATAGAACTAGTACAATAATCTTTTGAATACAAACGATGTGCTTACCTTGATGAAATAATCCAGCAGTTTCATGAAGATGGAGGCCGTGATGTCCTGTGTTGGTGGCCCGTCCATGGACTTCCACATCCTGATCTGCTGCTTGGTGAAAGAGGAAAGGTAAAGCATCTGGTCCCCCACCTTTGGCTGCACGCACTACATCTTGTAAAGGACCATCATCTTCTTGTTCCTTGTTGAGATCGGGAAACTCCTCATCTCCCTCTGGTGGTGCGTTCAAGTCTGGTATGGCCATGGATGGAGAATCGTTCAAGTGATGCTGGCAAAGCTGTGGCTGCTAGCCTCTATGGACCCTGGATTAGAAAATGGCGCCGAGAGCTATTGTTTGAATTTGTTTGAATTTTTATGTTTTGGTAAGCGTATGAGACGGTGTTTTGGCGCGCTGTGGTTTATGCCATCCGCGAAAATTGCAAGTACATGCTGAAACGTGAAAAGTTGTTGTATTTTATCATTTGTTTATGCAAAAATTGTGTACGGGGAAGTTGGTGTGAGTGGGAAAGAGTAGAAAGGAGGTCATTTAATGAGGCATGTCATCTCTAGTAAACAGTACTTTCATGATTGCGTATAGGGCTAATGCAGTCTTTTACCACCCACCTTGATCTTTGCTCCCTCCTCCTAGAACGACATGTATAATGTGACGGAGGGAGTAGTAAGTGTATATAATACAAGAGTACCACTCCTAGCTGTTAGTTTTTCATAAGGCACTGCATTTTGAATTCAAGACTCCTAGGATGTAAGCGAAGCTAGGCATTTCTAGACTCGCGCTAGTGCCGCTAGACCTCCTGCTCTAGCCTCAATTCAACGATCAGTCTCCGCTTTGATGAGTTGCAACAAGTTATTGAGGCCTCCGCCTTATGTTGTCTCTCATCCCTCTACAATGGCAACATGGGTGGCAAGAGGCCAGTGCATCGAGCTCAGCCATGTGCTGCATATACTTAGGTGCTAATCCTGGTTGGCCAAAATGCGAGCAAGTAGACGGAGGTACAGTGGTCATGATCATCGACACATTGTGCCGGGCCAAGCTAGGTGGGCATTGTGGTGGCGTTGGTCGAGGCAATGCAGGGATGGTCGCCTTGGGCCACGATATGTTTTGGTTCATGGGGGTTCTCAGCGTTGCGCCTGTAGCCTCCTTTGGCCTCCACTCCTTGCTCGGCTGCTCTTGCTCCAACGCCTCGAGCTCGTCTAATCCCAAAAGTGGATCACCGCCTGTGGCCTGCCGTCAAGCCGCCGCCATATTCACCGGAATTCTCGCCGTGTTAGTTGAATGATAAGTTCACTACTTCACTTGTTCTTGATGCTTCCCCACATATCTTGTGCTTTTTAGTGGTTGTCTTCATATTCTAGATCTTGTGCTTTTGTGATGTACAGCTACAATGGCGACATCTAGTAGCCCCCAAGTGCAAATCCATTAATAAAGTCACTCATAGTGCGACTCTATTATAGAGTTTAAACTTATTACTAGCGTGACAATATATTTATTGAAGAGAGAGGAAGAAAAACTAAGATTCCTTATCTTATTTAGACTAAGTATACGATATCTTTGAGATAATAAATAAATTTAGATTATACAATAAAGTCTGTATTATGAGTACGTGCCATACGTAGGAACCGAGTAATGGTTTTAGATTAAAAAAATAAAGCTAAATATACGTGGGAACTGAAATCATGGTTTTAGATTTCAAAAAATAAAGCTAAACAAAGACTAATGAAAGTTATTTGAGGCTAGTTGTTGGTTGGAACCTTTAAAAAATTAATTTATTGGTCAAAGACCAAGGCGAGCTAGGCTTTAATCGAGTAATCCAAACGTCCCAGGCGTCTCTGACCAAACGGAGCAGACAGTACAGTGCAGTTAGTTAACTAGCCCTTTTTATTTTGTTAATTAATAATAGTAATGATATAATATAATAATATTATATTATCGCCTCCATCTGCCGCCGCCGTCTCCATCTCATCTTACCGCCTGCCCTCGACGCCGCTGCGCCCAGCACCGCCATGCCCGAGCGACGACAAGAGCTCAGGGAAGGCAGGCGACAACGTCGATTCCGCCGCCGCCGTCCCCCTCGTTTCCTCTGCCAGAGATGCCGAGATTAAGAGCGATGAGTCCGAGAATGAGGCGCAGCCGGTGGAGAAGACCGAGTCCGAGAGCGAGGTGCATCCGATGGAGAAGACCGAGCCCGAGAGCTCTCCCAGCGAGGTGCAGCAGGTGGCCAGAGAGAGGACAAGACGCCGCGAGTCTCTCGTTGCGGTGAGGGCGAAGGCGATTCAGAACGCCGTCATCTTGATGTCCGTGGTGGTCGCGTTGTTCATACTGACCACGGTGTGTCTCTCCCGTGGTCAGCCGCTCCAGGTCGCTTCGGTTTGGCACCTCTCCCTGCTGATATGCCTCTGTTGCTTCATTTGGGTCTGGTTCCTCGAGGTCTCGCAATCGGTGCTGGGATGGTGTTTGTGTTCATAACTTATGGTCTGCTAGTGGTTCTTGTTGCTCATTATGCTTGTGGCCCCAAGATCGGCATGCTCTGTGTGCATCTCGTTACTCATCTTTCTGCCTCATTTGTTGGCTACTCATTTGCCGAGCACTGGTTGAAGACTGCCAAGAAGAATGATATCTCTCTGCCAAAAAATGACCAGCTGGCAAAGAAATTACAGTTTCTTCTTCTCCGGATGTTTCTTGTCACTATCACAGTATGTGCTGCTGTGGCTGTGGTGTGGATCATGTACCATGCAGATGATTATGCCCAGGATGAGCTCCTACTCTATGTCCTAATGCCCCTACTTGGAATAATTCAAATCCTACGGATGTCTTACATGGATGTGTCAATAAGTGGTGCATTTCTTGGTCAGGGAGGAATGGCTGTGGTATTCACTTACTATGGTCTCATTATCATGATGTATTTGATATCACTTGTCATTTTGGGCCCTACAGCTGCCGCTCTTACCACATGGATTGCTAGCTTAGGCATGAGTGGTTTCTTTGGCTTTTGTCTGTCTATCTGTAACTCTTACAAATGAATCATGTCAGTTAGGTATGTACAATCAATCTTCATATCTTTTTAAATCTCCTATTAAGCCAGTCAGTGTTCTTATCTATGAATATTGAATTCTTTTTTTTTACAGGTGTGTATCAAGGTGTTCAGTTCAGTGGAACCACAATGATGGTTAATTCAGCCGCATATTTTGGAGTGGATATTTGGTCCGTTGGTGTTGGTAGTTGTGTTTTGTCCTGATGGAACTGTATTTCCATTGAACTCGCATGTGTCCTTTTCATTCTGACTTCGAGTTTTCATTATCTCTTATTTCCACTAGTGTTTTATTATTCCTGCAGACCGTGGATACATAACCCATTCTATGCCCATTTTCTACATTATTGTGTTTGTGCTTATTCTATTTGCTGGGAACTCTAACTGTGCCCAACTCCATTTCCTGCATTGTTGGGTTTCTGCTTATCCTATTTGCTGGGAACTCTAACTATGCCCAACTCCATTTTATGCCTTGTTGGGTTTCTGCTTATATAGGTGTACATCAAGGAGTCTAGTGGAACAACAATGATGGTTAATTCAGAAACATATTCTGGGGTGGAAAGTGTTTATCTTACATGCGGTGGTGTATGCGTTGGGTGCGCCAGCGGCTCGTGGGTGGAGGTACTGCATGCGCGCCATGATCTCCTTTTCGGCTCGTTCGTCAGGTATCCGCTCTTGGAATTGTCAAATAACTCAACCGAGATCTCCCCTTCAGCAAGATTATGGGCAAGAGTGATGACCTGACCAACTCCGAGAGCTCCTCCTCCAGCAAGGTTATTGATCCTGCGAGAGGTAGCCCGACCAGAAGCAACGATGATGTCCCTCGCGTCCACCTGCAGCCACTAGTCAAGAACAGGAACAGGAGATGGCGCAAGCTTCTCGACCAAGCGAGGGCCATTGAGAATATGCCCTCATCTTCCAGTCCATGATGGTTGTGCTGTTCACGCTGGTTACAATGTAGCTCTCTCGTGGCCAATAGCTTCTCATAGCATCGGTATGGGAGCTCTCATTGTCAATTTGTTTCTGCTGTTTTCTATGGCTCTGTTTCCTCAAGGTCACTATGAGGCTCTGGATGGTGTTTCTATCTCTCTCAATGGGATCCTGCTAGCCATTTTCGTCCACCTGACGCTTGGCGCCAAGGTTGGGATGATCACCGTGCACCTCAACACCCACCTTGCTGCTGGATTTGTCGGCTATGCGGTCGCTGAGCACCGCCTGAAGACTGCTGCCAAGCTTGTCATCGCCATGCCAACAAGCAAGCAGCAGGAAGACAAAGTGCGCATTCCTGGATTGTTTTTCGACTCTTCACTGGTGTTGCCACACTAGGTGCTGTTGTGTGTGTGTCGCATGTGTGGTGTACCAGGCAGCTGATTACATCACGAATGAGCTCTTACTATGTATCCAAATGTCATTTCTCAGAGTGCTTATCTTATGGATCATGTACGTGGATGGGTTGTTACTATGGGGAGCGTTTATTGGACAAGGAGGGATGGCTCTTGTTTTCGCATATTATGGGTTGATTATCATGCTGTATATGTTATCTCTTATCACCCTGGGCGACGCCGCATCGGCCATCACTGTCTGGATTGCCATCCTAGGCTACACTGGATTCTTGGGTTATTCTCTCTATGTCTATGACTCTCACAAGGAAATCCTGTCGATGAGGTATGTCCAGAGAAGTGATCAAAATTACTTGTCTTTGTGTTCTTTTTTAATTTTCCATCTGGTTAATTTTTTGATAGGTGTGATGCGCGCACGTGTTATTACACATAGGTTATAATTAACCATACAAATCTAGATTTTGTACTGGTTGTTAGCTTTTTTTAATAAAAAGTATATTTGAACTGAGATCCATGATATACTTCGCTGTATTGGTCTGCTCAGATTTCATGCCACATGTTTTGCATTACTTTTATTTTCGTAAAACATAAATGTGAATTTATTTCAAGATATACATGATGTTGGTCTGCTCACATTACTATGCAAATTAACAGGTACAAGGAGACACCACTGGACCTGTCAGATGAAAAAGAGGATTAGCCATGCAAGAGAGTCTGATGAGAGCAACGACGATGATGGAACAAAAATACAACATCACAAGGCTCATGTGCAATCATTAAACAAAGCAGAGTGATCTCTAACCTAATTACCTACCTTGTTGTGCATTACCATACCATGTAATGTTGTGCTAATTATCTACTACAACTATCTTAATGGATTTTTCCAAGGATATTTATTTACTTTTTACTCTGTTTCAGCTTTTGTGCTATTGACATGTTTGGATATATATTGACTTCTCTAGAATGTTAATTTGTGTGCTTTGATCATTTGTCTCTGGTCAAGATGTACGATGCTATTTTTTCCAGCAAATTTGGACCGACATGCAAAATGCTTTGATGTCACAAGTGGCCCATACATATAAATCCAATGTTTACTTGGTTCGTGGCTCCTTGCATTAGACCTTAGATCTTCAGTGTTATATGTTTGTGTGAGGCATAAACCTCTTTTGATGTTACTTATTTGAGAGAGATAGACAATTTAACCAACAAAACAAGCTACAAATTCGAAGGATTGCTAATTCCCCACCTTGAAGCAAGGTGATCATGTCCATCCTTAAAAAAAACAAGCACCTCAAAGAGAATATTGGTAAAAATGGCCATACCAAATTGGCATCTCCAAGAGCATTTTGGTAAAAATTGGTCATACCAATAGAGAGACAGGGGTGGGAAAATATGCCTCCATGGATTGTTGCACTCGGGATGGGAGGGAGAAGGAAGAAGGGGGCTAGGGTTTTATACTATAGTTATGAAATTGCAGGATGAACCCACAAGTTGATAGTGATGTTATGGTGTTACTGCTGCTGGGTCAAGGCATGACCTGACTTTGGCATATCACTGCTGGCTTTGTGGATGTCGCTCCACTGCCTCCAAACAACAGACCACCGTATTTCATTCTAGTGCATAGGCATAGTACCGTGCTGTCGTCGAGTATTGCTGGCTTCATCAACTTCTTTAGGAGCTCCATGTCTAGATTGCTATTGCGATAATTGTCTCTATTGTAACAATGCCAACAATCTTTACATGGTCACCAACTTGTTGTTCATCGAGATCGACATCCACTTTGTTCAGTAGATAGAAGGTAGCTTTGGGTCAATTGTACGTGCTCCATGTCCTCACATTTCACCACTTCACTGATATTATGCCAAATGCTTATTGTTATAGTTGTTTAGTGTTTAGGTCGTCTTTGTGTCCGCGACTCCCAATTTGATATTGCAGACGGGTGTAGGAGATATATATGTAAATGTTCTGTGCACATGTTGTGTAACATAAGTCGTCTTTGCCAATATATATATGAAAAGTCACTCAACCCCAAAGAGTGTGTGGTGTTTGCCGGTTTCTCTTCGCAGTTGACAGCCCCAATAAGTAAAGGGTGTAAAAGTAATTGGCAGGAAAATGGGACTGAATTTAACTGAAGAGTTCATATAGGATTCTTCCAACTTACCCTCGGATCCTCTTAGAAACATGGACTGGCTCACACTGCATAAAAAGTAGCATAATGAGCCACGACAAAGACACGACATTCTTGCCTTGCGCTTTAGTGCCTAATGAAATCTTTAACCTTTACCTTTAAAGAAAACCCTGCAGCGACTAGAGCTAGCTGCAAGCAAAGAACAATTCTGTGGACCACAGAGAAACAAAGAAAAGACACTGCTAGTAGTACTACTGGACTCATGCACAAACATTTGCCAAAAACCAAAGTTTATCTCTGGGCCACCGCCGGCTTATTTGTTTGGATCTAATTAACTTGTAGCTGCATACATTTTATCTGAGACATCACCCTGTCTCCTCTTCGTTGCTGGATTTGTTTATTCAGCTTCTCCCGTATCCTAATCGTGCCAATTGAACTGGACAGAGGTATGAAAATAAATGCTCCATTCCTCAGTGCAGATATAGGTCCTTTTCAATGTATATGTAGCTAGCATTCACAAAAGTTCTGTATAATTCATGAAACACTTGATAACATATATTAATTACTCCTTGCTCTATGGACGTGTTGATCAGCGAAGCCGAGAGACGAACCAACCAGAAACGGATCCTGTTCCACTCGAAATAGAGACATCACAATCATTTATGATCTGAAGATGTAGTACATGCACCGTAGAGACTGACTGCTCCTGAGAGTCAAGATAATAAGCTGGTTGCCCAGTTAATAATCTAACACGGTCCATCATGCGTGTGCTGAGGGTAAATTTACAATGAAGTAAGTTCTTGCTAATCATCCAATACAGCGGCAGGTAGGGCCTGATGGTCTAGCTTCAGACTGCGCGCGGTAGCAGCGTCAGAGAGTGGTTGCGACATTATCGGCCTCCTACAAGATGACAAAGGAGTTCCAGGTGGCACCAAGAGGCAGGAACTGCAAACATAGGTTATTAGATGATCGGCCATCACAAACGGGTAAGATTGCCATATGTGATGCAAGTCAAATTTCACGTATGTGATGAAGTTAAGGCACGTTTGTGATAGGATATCTGACATCGTAGAATCAAGTTCTCTCTTATCTCTTCTACTGCTAGCCATAGGGCACCAACGGGAGCAACCTCGCCCCAATGCTGATCACGACTATATCACCTACGCAGTAAGGGTCCCCCTCCAAAAGCCATAACAAACTAACAAAAGTTAATAGTCCTATTATATGGATTATTTAGTTTGCACAATGGTTTACAATAATACGTACCTTGTCCGATAGCTTTCCAACGGTTTTTTTATTGAATTGACAACAAACTAGTTGCCCATATAGTTATAGTATCTATATCTATATTTATATATCTATACCCTAATAATAAAACACCAAAATTACTGGATTTTTTTTGTCCACCGGTCTTTCTTCCGTCAAGGCTGGTGCCGTGTCCGTGTCTTTAACGTTCCTAGCTAGGGAGATTAGGATGTGAGAAAAAAAAAAGATATGAGGTTCCAGGTGTAAATATGGCATAGAAAAGAAGAGCTGGAAGGTCATAAATAGATTTTACCATAGATCGGGTTCCGATGCAAAAATGTCCAGCCTGATTTAAAATTCACAAACAATCTATCCTCCGATTCTCCCTATATATTATATATATCTCTCCCTAATATATAATTATGAACATTTCTCCACCAAAGTTTTGTCCGTCAGACCAGGCCATTATCATAATAAAAAAATAATATCCGCCAGCCAATAATATATAATATATATATAATAAAGTATCTCAAAACTCCCGGGCAATCACATTCATGTATCTATTCGCTATAAAGGAAGTTTCAGCCCGACCAAAACTTTCACTCCGCATAGGACTCAACTTCCAGTCGGACTCATGTCCTTATCTTTAAACTTCCAGTCTTTTAAATATATTGTTCAAATTCAAATAGGACTGCATCTATAAAATAAACGGCCCTAGATAGATAGAGCAAAGTAAAAACAACAAAAAAATTTCTCCAAAACAATTTCATGGATATCAATGACCAGCGTCGGCTGCCAAGTCTGCCCCTTGCGACGCGATCTGGGGCCAGCGCCGGCTAGCAAGCCATCCTCGCCGCCACGTCTGGATCTCTATACGCTGATGCCTATCAAGATGTCCACACCGGAGGTCAAGATGTCCACAATGAAGCTGGCATAGAGGAAACTGAAAACCTAAAAACAGAATTGCATCGAGGTAAATTTACTTCAATATATTGCTTTAATGTTTTTCTCTATTGTATTCATAGAAAATATTACATTGTTCTTATTATTCATGGAAAATATCACATTGTTTTTTGACGAAAATACAATATCACATTGTTCTCAGAAGATATATTAATGGATGCTAAGGAAAAAAGAAAAAGAGACAGAGAGCGGTATGCTAAGATGACAAATGAAAAAAAGCGGGAAAGGCTTAAAAGGCTTCGTGAAGCCTATCATGAAAAGAAAAAGAATAAAGAGTCCCTCGACGGTCCCGTACCTGGATCTACCATCACAGGGCAAGCCTGGCTAACAGAAGGTGATATTAAATATTATTTTTTCTTTTCTCTATTATATTAATGCAAAATATTACATTGTACTTACTATACATTCTTTTGCTCTATAGATCTAAACAAATCAAAAAATAATGAGGGAAACAATCCATTAGGGTCAGAAGATCCAGTAATGGACGCCAAGGAAAAGAAAAGATGGATCACAAAAACTTAATATTATGTAAGCCATGTTCATTGTATCATTTGTCATGAAAATTTAATAGTTTTTTCTACTGTTGCAATGCAAGGGTATGTTTGCTACTATTATTTAGTAGGCAAAATTTCAGTCCGTGTATCTTTTTCTGTCCGCCTCTCTCCTACCACTATTTTTTTGCCCGACTCCCCCTCTCCGTATTAATAGCCGTGTGCTATAATTAATCCTTCAACATATATCGGACAAGAAAAAGGGAAAAGGATTGTGCTGCATGCTGTGACCAAACAAACAAAGGGACTGCATGCCATGACATAACAGAGAAAGACCCTGCTCGCAAAGGAAAAAGCGCTGTTGGTTTGGGCAAAAAAAGAAAATAGCGGGCCTCGTCGCATGTGAACAATTGCCTTTCCGTATCCCTAAGTAAGCAAAGATATTATTTTAATTAGAAACAAAATTTATTTTTATTAAACCTAGATTAGTTGATATAGTTTTAGTAATTGAAACGTGAGCTGAGTTCTAAAAAATATTTCTCTATTCAAATATAATCATCGATGTGCTTATTTCCATCATAATTACCAACAAATAAATAAACAAGTCCTTAATATGTTGTAATTAACACCCATCTTATTCATATATTAGAATTATATATGTTTACAGATAAAGTTGTTATCTTCATATTTAACCGTATTAACAAATACATGTATACTATCAAAATAAAATAGTATTTTATGATGTTTATGTTGGATACTTCTATGTGCTTTGCAACATAAGAAAAAATTTATCAAGATAATATATTATATTTGATACAAATTTAATAGCGCATTGTTTGTTATTACTAATATTATTCTTTTATTATGAATGTAATATTCATTATGTTATTTTTTCATGAATATTCAGTAGTTTTTTTTCTCCTTTTGCAATGCACGGCATTTCAAGCTTCTACTCCCACCGAACGGCAAGGATGAACCTGCTAAACGAAGCTAATATAGTGTTGTTGCCAAAGAGCCAAGGAGCCGACACGATTTTAGATTATAGACCCATCAGTCTAATCAACAGTGCGGTTAAAATAATCACCAAAATATTGGCAAATCGTCTCGCACCGCACATGAACGACCTAGTATCCCATGCTCAAAATGCATTCATCAAGAAAAGATGTATCCATCACAATTTCATTTACTCACAACGGGTGATCCAACTTTAATAATAAAACATCAAAATTTCTTGCACAAAATTTTGTTCACCGATCTTTCTGTCCGCCTCTTCCATCCTATGTACAGTACCGACTCCTTTTCCAACTCCTTCTCAGTCTCCGTTTAAGGTTAGATAGGAGATTAGAAGCTAGATGAGAATAAAATAAATATGGGGTTCCCAATGTATAAGTTGTAGAGAGAAAGAAAAGGTGGGAGGGCCTTAATTATTTGTAAAATATATCGGGATTCCTGATGTAAAACATTGAAATTTGATATTTTATTAAAAAATATTATAAAATTCACAAAATTCATAGAAAAATCATAAAAATACCAGGCCAATTTTATTAGATTCAACCAACATGTGAATTTGGATTTCAGTTTAATTTTGATTGGATCTAGCAATCTTGATTCGCGACGTGGCCGAGATGGACTTAGTGATTAAGGCTAGACAAAAAAACAATGGGACACAGAAAAATAGGCGGAAAGAGCCTTAATTATTTTAAAATATATCGGGTTCTTGATGTAAAACATTGAAATTTGATATTTTATAAAAAATATTACAAAATTCACAAAATTCATAGAAAAATCATAAAAATACCAGACCAATTTTATTAGATTCAACCAACATGTGAATTTGGATTTTGGTTTAATTTGGATTGGATCTAGCAATCTTGATTCCTGACGTGGCCGAGATGGACTCCGTGATTAAGGCTAGACAAAAAACAGTCGGACATAAAAATAGGCGAAAAAAGAGATGATAGAAATTTTGCTAATTAAGTATTAGGTAGGGAGGTAGGAATAGAGATATAGATATTACTAGCAAATTTATCCGTGCGTTGCTACGGGTCACAAAATCCATAATACTCCCTGTATTTAAATTATAAGACATATTATTTTTTTCTACAAATATTGCTTGATTTTATTGTGTATCTAGTCATAATCGATGCCTAATAATAAAGAGACAAAATATCCGTGCCGCTACGAATTTTGTCCACATCTATTGCAATGAGTTTCATCATTTTTAAAAAATAATAAAAACTTATCAAATATTTTTTCACTGGGAAATTAAACTATTTCCAAATGCATTTAGGTTTTTATATCGTATCCAAAATAATTCATCTTTATACCAATTCTTATGTTATAGATTAAGTACAACCCTAACATTGAGTCTCTTCGAGTTCCGCTGGTTTGTATTGACAACTTTTTATAAATTTTATAACTTTTCAAACTGCCTTTGGAACATACTATCTATGGTTTTTTTATATGCCCTTAGGCTTTTTAAGATTTCATTTCACACACGGTTACACTCTATGGTTAGAAGGAATTTAACAAAGTTTGAATTAAAAATTTTAGATTTGACTTCGATTTTATATGGATTTTATATTTTTTGTCATTTTTTTAAAACACAAGCAACTAACAAAACACTTTGTATTGAGATCCTTAAAGTTTACGTAAATATCTTGAGATCATACTGTATCCATTTTTCCAGTTGGGACACTCAAGTTTTTCCTATTCTTGCCACCAACTCCTTATTGAAGTAGATTGTGAACTCACTCAGGTACTCTTTGCACAATCGGTATGGCCCGCTATGACAATCTTCTCACCGTTGTGGTCCGTGCTGCTCTCGGCCACTACCTCCATGGTCGCTTTATTTGAGTGTGGCAGAGTTCTTAAGCTGGGACCTCAGGGCAGTCATGCCATGTGGGAACCAGGCAATCGCAGCCTGTACCAAAATAATCTGATGCGGCCATCAAACGTCCTAGACGCAAACCCTACAGAACTTTTACTATATCATTTGTTTTATATATATTTTGAGATAAAATTTTACTGCATCAACTTTTTATGTGGAATCCTCTATTTTTTCTATTATTGGCAACAACTCCTTTTTGAATTAGATGATGAACTCACTCACCGCTCTTTGAACGACTTATAACATTGCGTATAATATGTAGCGAAATTGTCATCGCTTTGCAAAATTATCATTAAAATTTTAGCGTTTTATTATTATTATTATGGTTTTCTAACCGTAAACATATAAAACACGGAGAGGTGAAAAGGAAAAAGAGGTGGAGAAATTTTTTCTTTTTATAGTATAGATATTATCTTTTATCTATAAAAAGGCATGTGTGTGTCATATTCCGTTTTATTTTTCGGTTGGCCGTCATCAGCCTCATATCCATGATCTAGAGGTGCACGACGTCGGAGGAATTCAAGTTTCGTACTAGACTGATTTGATGAGTCGCTGCTCGGTGTCATGTTTGTGGCTCGCCTTGATCGAGACATTGCGAATCGTAGTCTCCTAGACGTACTCATGGGGTGATCTAGATCGACGCAGATGACTGTGATGTAGTAGAAAAAAGAGCAGCGACTTCATGGTAGCATGGAGAGCCACCGCATTTGGCGTAGTCAAAGCAGACTCACTGATCGGTTTAACGTGGTTCACACACACATCCTACATACACACATCAACGCTATTATATTATATATGAAACAATAGCCATATTATGGATGTTTATCAAAACAATAAATTATATCTTCAAAATTTTATACAGAAGAGATAACATAGATAATTATTTAGAATTTAGATTAATATTTAGAATTGTTGTCAAGGTGCTTTCAGAAATATTTGATAGTGTGTTCCCGATGCAACGCACGGGCATATTTGCTAATAGAAACTAATAAACAAAATAACTAAAACTTATTGTGGCTTGCTCTGGTTTAGTGGTTTTGACAGCTGAGAGGGTTTAAAAAAACTAAAGTGGTGCAAAATGAAGAGTTTGTGGGGATTTTAATGCATTGCTTTATCTTACTACTTAACATCGGATCCTCTTAGATTACTTGGAGACTTGGAGTTGGAGCGGCTTACAAGGCGTAAAAGTTGCGCATTGCATGAGCCACTGCAGGAGAATCTGATTGTCTGGACGACAAAGACACGACAGCCTTGTGATTCACTGCTTAAACCTTTAATCTCTTAGCTATCCTGCAGTGACTAGCTAGCTATATCTGCAAGCAAAGAATCATTCTCACGAGCACAGAAACAAAGGCAACATACTAGTGCTGGATGCACATTAGACAGAAGCTAAAGTTTGTCATTGTTCCACTGGCCACTTTGCTTCGACCTATCTAAAATCTCTCCGAGACATCTCAATGCCTCTCTCCTGTTCATCAATCGTTCTTGGTCGGATCTGGATCTTTTTGGCTTCTGTCATATCCTTCAAGTGCCAATTGAACGTAACTGAGGTATGCAATGCAACTTAACTATGCACCCTTCCGTTATAGTGCAGATACAAGTCCAATTCATTGCATATATGTATCTCGAATGCACAAAAACCATATGAATTCATGCTGCTCTTAATCTGGATAATATATACTAATGCTCCCTCATGCATGTTTTTGTATTGACCAGCAGACCAACCGACAGAACAACCGATGGGTTAGATCTGCAATAGAATTCATGATGCATTTTCATATCTGAGGATCAAGTAGCTACGCCTATGCTCGACAGTCGAGGAGATTGAGCTAACCAGTCGGCCCAATCGAATCCATAATGCATACCGAGGTAATTAAAACATCTAGCAGGTATTCTCTTTTATTTTTTTCGATGTTCAACTTTCAACTTAATATATGTGTACACTTTATTTGCAAGAAGTGCAACTGCATTGTAATGGCCATTTTTCCTTTTTGATTTTTCTCTCCGTGTGCATGGAAGGCACAGAACACATGTAGATGGCTTTCTTTGCAACAGGGGACTGACACATATATTTATTCATTTTGGATGCAGATTATCAAGGCAGACACGATTGGTGAAGGTATCGAACGAATTCTCCAAGAACTGGAGGATGATGACGACACTACCGGCAGCGTCCGGCACAATGTCATCTACTTTGATGGCTGGGATGGTCTGGGGGGCATCTGCCGTCCTCAGAGCCATAGACCACCGCCTCAGCGCTGGTCGGGAGTTCTCACGGATCATCCACATCGACTGCTCCAAGTGGGAGAGCAGTGCAGAGGGCTCTCGCGGTGCAGCTTCAGCTTCCCGCTCATGTGATAGGGATGTTTGATGCACAAGATGAGGAGGACGACTACCGGGGTCTGGGCCAGGGCTCGCGCCACGAGATACCCAAGGTCTCCAGGGAGATATATGAACACGTACAAAAGCAGCTGGGCCAAAGGTTCTTGGTGATCTTGAACAACGGGAGCTGCGACGAGATTGATCTCGAAAGCTTCGGCTTCCCACTGTCCGGGTACTCAAGGAACAAGGCCTTGTGGTCATTCCAAGGGGGATTCCGGCTCTACCCTAGGATGAAGGTCGACAGGGCGCTTGAGAGCAAGGGAGCATCATCAACAGATGTTGTTCTATCAGCAACCTCCAGTAACATTGACGAGGACGAGTTTTCTGACATCCTGCGCCATGAGGCTGAAGAAGTTGCACAAGGGATTATCAGTACTGGAGGTGGCATTGACTGGCCTAAATCAGCCGCCAAATGCTTCCTTTACACGATGAAGCTCTGCGGCATGGGTGGTCACTTGATCGACTATGACCTGGACACCCATGGCTGCAACTACTGGATATGTGATGGCATCATACAGCTTCAGCAGGGAGATGTTGTCGGCAGTGACAATGCTGCAGCTGATACATTTTGGCAATCTTGTGATGCTCTGAAGCATGAGATGCGGCTGGATGCAGACTACCACCAGAGTCCACAGTTGCCGGCATCTCCGGTGGTCAGGAGCCTGCAGGGGCGCATGGCATACTGGACTTCACCGGCTTATGGATCCACGCTGATTAATGATCAGCGTGGCCTCGTTACAAAAGACATGTTCCAACAATATGACATGCTTTGTGTGCTCAAGCTATCAGCATGCACGGTCAGCCTCAGATGTCCCCCATTCCTCTGCTGCCGCAGCCTCAAGTTTCTCTGGCTTGACCATTGCCGCGTGGATGAAGCACCAGCACTGACAATGAAGCAGGGAATGAAGAGGACACCTGCCAGCAGTGCTTCGAAAACCTGTGGGTGCTGGACGTGCGCTACTCAAGCTCCATGTTCCTCTCCGAGAGGATGATCGGTTTCATGAAACAACTCAGGGAGCTACATGTGATGGGGCAAGAGGAGTTTGACATGGACACATTGCGAGGGGGGGGCCGGGGGGGGGCCGTGTGTGCCCAACATCCGAAAGCTCAAAGTAACCAAGTCCAAGATCAACTGCAACAAAGGGAGATACCTGTTGTGAGGCAAGGACAAGATGGAGCACCTTGAGCTGTCAGAAAATGGTGGCAGCATGAAGAGTTTGTCCCTAGGAAGGAGCACCTGCAGCAGCCTTGAGACAGTCATTATTGATGGATGTGTTTATTTGGAAGAGATATCCTTGAAAGGGTGGGCTAAACCGAAGCATCTACTCTTGAGTGGGTCGCTTCCGAACCTCCGTAGCCTAGACCTCACTGGTGTAGCAGCGAAAACACTGGATCTGAGTGCAGTGATGGCCCCGAAGCTCGACGAGCTCCTCCTGCTTGACTATGTGAAACTTGCTGCAATCCTATGGCCAAAAGCAGCAGGAGCAGAAGGCAAAGGCAAAGGCAGGGGAAAAAGATACTTGGGCAAGCTACGCATTGACACCACCCAAAAGTTGGAAGATGATACAGGAAGCAGCAGCAGATCACATGCCGGATGTAGTTGGTATATTTGTGTAAGAGATGCAAGACTCCTTGGGTCGCTCGAGCCTGTCAAAGATTATTTTGGTGACAACGATGTGCATTTGGATATTTCAACAAGGATGCCATCATCTTCGGCTGCTGGTAGCAAGCTGCGACCAGAAGTAGACCAAGATAATTGTTATGCAACAACAAAGGCACATGTCGCCGCCAGTGGCATGCTGCAGCAGCAAGCTGATGACTCGGCAATTATGTCCACGTGTCCTCCTGCCCCAGGTGTGTCACCCCAAGGCTGCTATATGCACATAGAAGACACTAGTGATGCTGCCGCTGCAGGTGGGAATAATGTGATTACTATTCCGGGATTTATATGTCATGGCGTTAAGATTCTACACGTGCATGATAGCTTGTTCGTCACCCGAATAGTCCTTCCAGCTACTTCAATCAAAATGGGATAAGCTGGAGTGGTGCCGAGTCGAGCGGTGTCCCAAGTTGATACGTGTCTTCAGCAGAAACAATGACAGTGATGCCTTTGGCAAGCTGAGGACAATCTGGGCGTCACATCTCAGCAATGCACGATGCATCATGGACTCGGGGATTGGTTTAACACCATTATTTTCAGGTCTCACGTCGTTGCACCTCTACTGCTGCCCCAGACTGATTTACGCTCTCCCATGGGTCGCCACGGCCTTCAACACATTGGAGAACCTCGAGATAATGTGGTGCCGTCATCTCAAGATGGTCCTCAATGCCGACATGCAGTGGTACTGGGGACGCGGACATCCTTATCCCTGGTGGAGCATACACCCAAAAGAGTATACCGAGCAGTGGGGCGTGGACGTGGAACACGGACATTTTTTTCAGGGTAAATATAAATTTACATACAGTATTTAAAGCTTATTTGGTTTCCATGACTAAAACTAAAGTAGACTAAAATGTTTTAGTCATCTTTTAGTCCACCTTATCTTTTAGTCATCTTTTAGTCATTTTGTTTGGTATTTTAGTTCCTAAAGTGACTAAAGTTTAGTCTACTTTTGTTTTAGTTGTGGAAACCAAATAAGGCCTTAATTGATGTGTTATTTTGATCGATGGTCTTCTAGTAATAAGCTCTTGGTTTTGAACTAGAGGGTCTTCGGACAAATCGATTCTTCCTCATCAACAATTTTGGTTTTTTTATCTCCTCTTTGTTGTGTCCTGAGATTTCCTCACCTGAATTTTTCACCTTTAATCTCCCAAAAGATTAATCAATTCTATTTTATGAATTGTAAATTCTTAGAAGATGATCAAAAATAAATATATAGAGAAAAAATAGAATTAATCGCATCACACACTACCACTCGAGTATATAGGCACACATGCCCGTGCCATTTACTTGTGCTCTCTCACAGTCTCACACACATACACATGCCCAAGCATTTATTTATTCTATTCTACCTACGCAAGCACTGGCTTCCATGTGACACACATACACATACACTGCTGCTAAGCACTTTAGTTTCCATCCTGGGTGACTGTTTGGGGCAGCACTACCGCGCCATGCCTGGTGGCGCGGCAGGCTCACCACGTCAGCGTCTGTGCTGACACGGTCGCAGTTTCACCGCGCCAACATGTGTCGTTGTTACTTGGCCGCTCCATGATGTTTGGCACGGTCAACTATGTTCGATTTAAAAATAAAAATTATCCTATATCAAAATTATAAATAGTTTGAAAAAAATATTAAAAATGAAAAAAAATTCTCCCGTCTGCTGGTCCTGTCTGCCTGCAAGTGATGAGCGGGCGTGTCCTCTGTTTCATGCGGGATGGAAACAGGACTGATCCTCTGCTTCAGGTTTCGTCCGTGAGTAGTAGCAGGGCTCTTCCTGTTTTGCCATGTCATACCCGGCATCAAGTTTTCTGAGATGAAGGGAGTATTGTCAAGAGCAAAAACGTCAACCACTCGTTGGCCCGTGCCACCAACTTGTTCGACAGAACACTGCTGGCCTTAGCTTGTGTCATGAGTTGACACTGTTGGTTTCCTCAACTCTCTAAGTGATATCTCGAGCCGGCAGAGCTGGCTCAACAGAACACTACCATCCTCAGGTAAACAGGCTGTGATCACTGTCGATTTAAAAAAACACACTGCATCAACCTCTCTCATCAACCTCTCATCAGTACAGGTTTAGTTGTGCTAGTTTAAAATCCAACATTGAAGGAGCGGTTGAATCGGCAGTGATGTGCCAATCTGGGGGGCAGTGTCACTACCCACAAGTAGAACTAGATGCGCCACGTGTCACCACCAAGTATATCTTGGCTACGTGTGATAACCATGAGTTATTTTAATTCGGTCCATTTGACCAATGGTTTTTAGGATTTTTCTCTAGGAAAAATTTGTTGTACGACATGGAAAGTGAAGCAATATTGCTAGCTTATTACCAAAAAATCATTCAATTGGTTAGTACTAGGAAAACATCCCACGCGTTGCTGCGGGAATGCGGATTGGATTGCATGGCATGATGACATGGACAAAGAAAATACTAATGTGTCTTGCTGACGTGCAAATTACAATTGTATAGCTAGCGGGTTTTAGTTGTGTGTAATATTGTATTGCTTAGTTAGACTGCTTGCATATTGAGTGAGTTGATGACGTGGACACTTTAATTGCTTGGGCCAGTGGATTTTTAATTGTGTGTGATAGTGGGTTACTTAGGTGGATATCTTGCATGTTGAAAGAAATAGCTAAGTAGATTTTTAATTATGTGTGATAGTGGGTTGCTTAGGTGGATATCTTGCATGATGAGAGAAATAACTAAGTGGGTTATTTAGGTGGATATCTTGCATGTTGAGAAAAATAGCTAAGTAGATTTTTAATTATGTGTGATAGTGTGTTGCTTAGGTGGATATCTTGCATGTTGAGAAAAACAGCTAAGTGAGGGTTTGTTCTTATAGGAGTTATAGATAACAAGTCTAACGACGACCCAACAAAATTGAGAAGAAATTGGGCCAACTCAGGCCCAGAGGAGGAGGAGCGCAGCGCCAGCAACGACACGTGGGCCAAGGAGGCCGCGCATGTGCGCCAGTAGCCAGAGGCGCGCAACCCATTGGCGGCGCCGCCGCCGTTGTCGTCACGACCCTCGTAGATTAGGGTTTAGGTCGCTTAGGGGCTAAGTAATCCTTTGGCTATAAATAAGAGAGCATTGTAATCAGATCAAATCAAGTAATAGAAGGGAATTTCCCTATATCTCTCTCCCTCCAAGCCGCCACCGCCCCAAGGGGCTGCGCACGCGCCTACATAGCAGGGTCGCCATCGCCGCCTGCGCCACCTCCCTCGCCGTCACCTGCGGTTGCCCCCGCCGCCCATGGGCATCGCTCAGGGCTGCCACGTGCACCCCTGTGCACAACCTGTTATAGCTGGTATCGGACGACCACTACGATCCATGGTCGCCACCACCACCATGGACGCCGCCTTCAAGAAAGAGGAGTTCGCGATCTACACCTTCAATTTCGATGATGAGATCACTGTAACAGAACCGCCTAATTTATAAGAGCTCAAGTACGAAATCAACTGATGAACCGTTAAATTACATACTTGAACCCATATAAACCCGGTAGTCCAAAAGATTTCGAGGAGTCTCAAACTTTTTCAACATACAATCAAGATCGTACTGATTCAGTAACCACAGTCCACATGTTACATAAAGTTCGCACATAAATTTAATTTATCAGAGTTTACGAAAGATTATTTCTAACACCTTTTTAATAAAAGAATAGCAAAAGCAAGATATTTTAAAAACACCCACACTTTACATATTATTTAAATACAGTGCCAGTTTATAGTCAAATCCAACAAAAGTATCTGAGATGAGCTATAAGAGATGACCTTGCCATTGGTCTAATTCTCCCGTAGTGGGATACAAGTCCATCTTGTCGCCACAGTAAAATAGGCTCATGATCTACAACAAGTGGGAATAAAACCCTGAGTACGAGAATGTACTCAGCTAGACTTATCCGTCATAAACCAAAAATAAAGACTCCAAGGATTATGCAAGGCTATTATAGGTGGAGTTTGGTTACTCATTTTGCATAAAAAGCCTTAAGTGAATAAGAGTAACCATATTGTTATTAGCATCAAGTTAATATTCATTAACCTATCATCTATGTTTGCACATGTGCTAAACAAGCAAAAGAGAAGAGAAATACATAACCATATCAGGTTCATTGTGAAGTATGATTAACCATCCAAGCAATTTAATGTTTTCAAGTATGGAGATTTTCCCGTCAAGCTTCTCACTATCCAGGAGACGATGGCGATTCGAATAGATTACAACCCAGCTGGGGAAAATATTCCTAACACTCTCCCGGCAAGCCCCGCTAAGGGTAGCCTAGAACACCATTCGTACAACTCAGGAATCGTGGATCCAAGCAGCGCTTCACTCCCATGGGGGGTCACCAAGCTAGGTCACGAATTTTAACTCACCTGATACAGGACTTACGGACATGGTCCTCATCTGGGTACCACCGTGCCGCTGGACTTACAGACATGATGGCTAGTATGTACATACCACCCCAGTAGTGAGCACTTGATACTCCTCGATTTCCGGCCTGAGTTGAGCTACTAGGCTTCGCGGCGGATAACCTCGGATCCAGCCAGCTAAGTGCTAGGCACTGTTCAACATGAAAAGAAGGGCTCCATTCCTTGAAGGTGATTAATCAGCACGACGATTCACTTCACTAACAAGGTTGGCCGACCTTGTAGCTTATATGCCCCGTCTTACCGTCAATTTACATACACATGGTTAACTTCCACGATAGCAAAATATAGCCACCTGTGATCCGGTATCTCCTACATCTCGCGGGTGACAAGTAATCGCCCGACTTCTACCGTTCATAGCAGTGCTAAGCATCTACAATGATTCTGTATCTCAATAGGATTCCAGGTATACTTTACTGGACAAGGAGAGATGTATGCAGCAAGGGTTTCACCAAATTCCTATACTTAATGCAACAATACATATATAACATATATATATAGTGATTGCTTAATGAAGTAGGAGACTTAGAATGCTCCGGGGCTTGCCTAGATAACTTAATATCACATTAAGTTAGTAGGCTCCAACTTCAGTGGATGATCACCCATCATCTTCAAGATAGTCACTAGGACACTGTCTCTTGGTTCGGCTTCAATGGCCTTCCGTCGATCCATCAACGTTCATCGTTCTATCCTTCGAACGATCCTACATAATGTATGTGCGAGTATATGAATAGTGCATATTGAATGCATATGGCATGATGTTACGATTGCATGTTATATTACAACAACAACTATCCTATTAGTGGTGGTACTCAACTACCAATTCATTGAAAAGCAACATACATCACTCACATAGATTTATCAAACCAGTTTGTGCAGATATTCCTAATTAAGTAAACACGGCATATAGTTATACTACTACATTAATATTACATGCTCAGGTTTAATACTTTAATAATTATGAAAAAGATAAATTTTAATCATAAACAAGCATGTAAGTACAAGATAAATATAAAACTCCACATATACTGAAATCACATAGCCATATTAGGTGTTAATATGACATAGCAACATCCTAAAAAGGTAAAGGAACCGTATTTTCTATTTATATACTTTTATTACAATTATAAATCATTTAATAAGCAAAAAACAAGATAAATCAAAAGATAAAGTATACTACATCCAGTGACCCCAACATTTTTACTATAGCACAAACATAACATCATAAGCATGTCATAAAAATTTTAAGTCAAAAAGAGTTACATAGCATGAGATATGAATTTTCTTCTTTTTAAACATTAAATATAAGGCATAAAACATAACTGATTATTTTAGTACTAAACGTGGCATGTTTCATATTTTTAATAAAAACTAGGAATCACAAAAAACACAACAAAATTTGGTTCACCAAAAACAGAGTTACCAAACTCTAGATATGAATTTCTGAATTTTAAGAAAAACTGCTACAAAGAGGTCCTCGAGGCACTATTCACCTGAGTCTGTATCTGTGCACTTAGACCCCTGGCTTTTGTTGAATTCAAACCCGAGATCCCTCACGCGAATGGAAACAGAGAACTCGTTGTGGCTCGCGGGTACGGCGGTGGGGTGCTCGACGGCGGCAGCTGAGCGGTGCAGGAGCATCGGGAGGTGGTTTCGCGCTTGTGGGTTGGCTTGGCTTGGCCTGAGGTGGCCCGTGGTGGCACGGCCACGCAAGCTCACGGCTCGGCGATGGAGCAGCACGGCGGCGATGCTCTCTGGCGGCGGCTAGGCTTGGCGAGCGCATGCGCAAGCCACAGGAGGCTGAGGCAAAGCGACTGGTGATGCTAGTTGGGAGTGGAGTGGCGCGGAGCAGCGGGAACACGAGCGGCGGCCGAAGCTCAGCGTGGCGGCCATGGCGGCAGCGCCCGATTGGGCCTCACCTTGCGATAATTTTTGGTGCTGAGGGCTCGTGAAGGTGGAGTAGAGTGAGGCGATCACGATGGTGGCGATGGGGAAGAAAAATGGTGGCGGAATGAGGAAGAATGGCGGCAAAATTGATGGCAAAGTGAAGCTCGGCCGGCAGTGGCAAGGAAGAAAAGAGAGAAGGGGAGAGAGAGGGACCGGCGCGGCTATAAGGGAGAGGAGGCAAACATGGACACGGCAGCTGCTTCACAAGCTCGCCCTGGTATCCAGAAATGTGGCCACGCACGCGTCGCGCGAAGGTGCGGCGTTGGCCACGGCGGATGCCGGCGCCAGTGAGGGAAGGAAAAGGACATGGTCGTGTTACTGTAGTAGGTCTTCTAATTTTTCTTCTTTCCCAAAATTCTCCAAATTTCATAGAAGAACTTGAAAAATATTCAATACGAAAGTTGCTCAAAATAATTCAAATTTCACTTTTGCTTTTTGGACCATAGTCAAATCTTGATATTTTTGAAATTAGGATTTTTAAGATTTGAATTTGAATAAATTTCAAACTTTACCACAATCATTATACAATGGCAAAAATTGAATGCATGGTGCTCATGCTCATGTATTACAATGCGATTTAATAAGCATAACACTGGGGTGTTACAATCGCTGCACTGGATCGTCGTATGAACGCCAAGGAAGACGAGTTGGCACGCATCACCAGCATCGACGCCTTCAACACCGCGACCAACAAGGAAATCACCACTATAATCCCACACGAAGTACTAGACACACCTCAATTTATCCTGCTGCAATAGAACATGGTCCAAATCAGATCAGATCTGGACGTCACCAACGACACCCACCAACTGTTCGACGATGAGCTTGCTGAACTGGATCGACGACTTGTGGCCAAATAAGCCAAGTGGATACACCCCGACATCAACAGCAACGTCATCATCAACGCCATCAGCACCGGGCACATCTCTACCAACACCCATGGTGCCACCATCGCCAAGCCTAGATTGGGTCTTGGTGTGCCAACGTCAATGCCGTTGACGACGCTGTTCTGGAGGCACAATAAGAGGGTGAGGACGAACAGCCCCCGGTCATCATCAGCATACTGGCGCTCGACAACAACGTTAGCAACATGCGCCAACAACTATGTCATACCTGAATGACGACGACATCCCCTCGGCAACAAGAAGGAGCTCGTGTGCATGTGCAGTGCCATCCTCGTCGACCCCGTGGCCACATCAGTAGCGGCGCCACCGCAAATAGCCACATCGCCCGACGTCCGCAGCCTTGACACCAACTTCCCGAACAACGTCCCCGTTAACAAGAACCACGTCAGATCAGAACAAAAGGACGCCATCGACAACCCTGTTGTGGAGACACAACAAATGAGGATCACCACCAACAAGGAGTATGTAAACATCGACGCCCACCATGTGCTCAATGACGAGCCCACCCAAGAGGAGCACCATGACATAGTTGCGGCCATGCTATCAACAACTACGACAACAACAACCACGCCAGCAACAACACCACATTCACCAATGGTACTGGTTCTTGACCGGTAGTACCAGTGTGCACCGGTGGTTGAAGAACACCGGTGGTACCAGTAGTTCTTTTTTCTATGCGCCGGCTCTGTTCAAAAAGTAGCCGTTGGGTACATACCAGACTTTTCTGGTATGCATACCGGACATGTCCGGGTTCCAACGGCTAATAATGGCTAGTTTTTGAAGTGCGGCTATAAATACCCCAAGCCTCCACCTTTCGGGGCTGCTAATTCTACCAACTTTTTGGCGCATTCTGAGCTTCGCGAACTCTCTCCAACCCTCTCTAAGTGAGTGTGTGATTCAAATTACAAAACCCCAAGTGTGGGTTGAGAGAGATTCAAATTAGTGAGCAAGCCACCTTGAGCACTTGTGCATATTGCCTATTCTCATGATTTGCATTTGTTACTCTTGGATCCTTCGGTCCTAGACTGCTAGGCGTCGCCGGAGAGCACCCAAGAGTTTGTGGTTGCCACAGAAGTTTGTACCGGCCCGACTTCGCCGCAAGAAGTCATCTACTATGATGAGGGAAAGGAGTTGGAAAAGACTCCAGCTGGTGAGACCTTCGTGGTCTAGAAGGGCTCGCCGTCTAGGCTACCCATAGCCTCCTCAACGGAGACATAGGTTCTCGGTCGAGAACCGAACTTCAGTAAACAAATATTATGTCTCTTGCCCTATCTTTGATATTTGGAAGATCTATTGCAGGTTGTATAGATGTTTGACTTGAATGCAGGGACTAAAAGGAGGTGTTCAGCACAACCTGCGCATACCGAACTTGTCTAGTATCCTTACCGGACTTGTCTGGTATTTAAGTATTGTGCTAAAATTGTTATTCTTGGCTTTAAATTCTATGTTGCAGGTTTATATCATTTATATTAACTGTGCTAAACTATTGTGGGGTCGATTACTCTAATAAGAAGTTTCCAAGCATTTGGAAAGTTCATTACTAAATTGTTTTTTCTTTTAAAGGTGTTAGTTTTCAGAAACACCTATTCACCCCCCAAGGCGACATCCCGGACCTTATAGAAAGGCTAGGCTTAGGATGTTAATTGAACTTGGTGTTGTGAATGATTGGACTTTGTGATTGAACTTGTGATGGGGCATGAACTATGTTGAATTATGTGAATTATGTGCTGAATGGAACCATATATGTATATATATATCTGTCAAAGTTCCGCTAGGTGCTCGCCTAGGCGCGATTAAGCACGAGTCAGAGGGTGCCCGCCTCGTCTATGGGGGTAGGCGGGCCCCTAGGTGGTGGCGGCTCGTCGACGGCGCCGGTGGAGGTGGGGGAGCTTCGGACAGGCGCCAAATCGGGTGGCGGCGGCGGAGGAGGAGGAGGAGACAGTGGAGGCGGTGGAGGTGGCCAGGAGGAGGCCGGCGGCGGCAGGCAGCGGGCGGCTCACAGCTGGGAGCAGCGCGTGCGGCGGCCGCATCTGCGGGAGAAGAGAAACAGGGGAGGGACGGAGGGAGGCGTGCGAGTGGGTGGAGGTTCGCTAGATGTATTGAATGGCTGGATGGATTAGGTGGGAGTGTGGATAAGGTGGGTTGTTGGGCTTGTTTGATGGGCCTTTCTTAACTTTAGGTCCATATATCTCTTACTTTTTTCTTTTGTTTAATTTAAAGCAACACATATGTATATGTATAAAAATTAAAACGCCTAGAAAAACGCCTAGGAACGCCTAGGAGCGATTAATCCCGCCTAGGCGCTAGGCTAAGGGTCGGCGCCTAGAATCCGCCTAGCGCCTAGCGAAACTTTAATATGTGTTGTTGTGAATTATATGTTAATTCTATGAATTATGTGTTAATTCAATGAATTATGTGTTAGTTTTGTGAATTATGTAAATATTAAATTTGATTTTTTTGACGGGAAATCAACTATAGAGGTGGCTAGCTTTCTAGCCGCCCTTACAAATCTATTTGTACCTTATAGGGCGTTGTAGGCGGCTAGCTTTCAAGCCGTCCTTATAAATACATTTATAGGGGGGCTGATGTTACCAGCCGACCTTGCAAATCCAGGATTTGTAAGAATAGAAGCTTAGGGAAGCTGGCGAAAACCGCCCCTACCAACCCTGTTAAGCCGCCTTACAAATCTGTTCGGTAGTAGTGTAGATGGCTCTAAACTTGCTTCTCGGTTTCCAGTATGATGCTTTTTCCTTGATCTCAACAGCAAGATGGTCATGGCAAAGTTGCCGTAGATAACTTTCTCCTACATATAGGCTATGGTTTTCTTCAAGAGCATCAAATAGGTAAATAAGGAATTTGCATGGAGGAGAGCATTCATCCTTATGCCAAACCTTAGCTGCATGCCGAACCGTCTTGATGCTCCCAGAGAGGTGACCAGGGTGGGAACCAGGAAAATGCGCCGAGTACCATGCAGGGAGAATGGCTGGGAGGAAGTCTTGGTAGTGGAACAAGGAGATATCAAAAGGGAAGAGTGGCGATTTGGGTATGTCGATCGAGAGAGATGCTAGGTTGAAAGATTATGTGTTTTTGTCGCCGATATCGTGGAGGAGATTGAAATCTCTAGCAAGGAGCCAAGGCCTCAAGACGGAGGAGGAGAGGTTGAGAAGCTCCACAAGAAAAGTAGGTCAGTCACGGTGGTCAGCGGGCACGTAGATGTTAGAGATAGAGAAAGAGGGGTCCGATGTGGAGGAGGTGAGCGTGGTGGTAAGAGGGTAGCCTTGAGTGTTGTAAGATTGAAGTGAGAAGTGAGCCGGATTCAAAGCTATGCAGATGTCACCTCGCATTTGATCAGGGTGAGTGCGGAAGGCCTGGTCGAATATCGCAACGGACAACAAGTTCACATAGACATATTGATAAGTCAATAACTGATATATGATAACTATAGTGTTGAAACTACACATATTTTAATACATTATATGAAAATAGAGAAACAAAATAAAACTATCGATCTTCGACAATTTTGCTGTGCAATTTAGTCTTGATAATTTTATAGCTGAACCTGATAGGTCTAAGACTATGTGACATACTGTAGAGACATATATACTTGAGCGGAAGAGGGAGGGTGGGAAAATTGTTAAATCTTATTAGCCCAACACGAACGTGGATGGTCCTATCGATTTAGAGAGAGAGAGCGCGCCATGTATATATATGTACCGCATGTAGGGGGCGTCTATTTACAGGCGCAGCACAATTAAATACCGAGTCACGTTGCCGCCAACGAGAAGTGGCAATGTAGACCCTTCTCTTTATTCAATAATACGTCATCAACTTGTGCTTAATTACGACAGGGGTACTCGACATATATATATATAGTAGGCCACACCAAGTCTTCCTGTAGGTAGTTCCTATCCTATTCAATTTGGTTCGCTCACTATCAAGGGGGGGAATCATTCATCATGGGGATCGATTGCTAAGGGGACAATTGATTCTGACACTTATATCTGTCCTCTCCTTTCCACTTGTTCCTTCGGTCGTGTTACACGTCGCCGGACCTCACAGTCACACTCGATGGCTACTATATGTTGCACGTGTTCCTTCGGTCGTGTTACACGCGGCCGGATGTCGCTGTCATACTGCATGGCTATGGCTATTATGTGTTGGCCGTATTGCATCAAATCCACTAGGGGCCTCTTTTTTTAGTCCTTTACCTGTATGCCATTGAAAAAAGTTTCTTACGTGCATGCCATAAAAATGTTCAATCTCGCACGAGTGCCATCGTTCTGAACTTCTTTGCTTTCCAAGCTATTCCGTCTACTTTTTGATCTAACAGTGTCAAACAAATAGATTCAATGATCATTTTACCCTCCTCGTCCTCCTGACGCCCTCTCGTTGTCCTCCTCCCCTAGATGAGATCGACCAAGCTCTCCTCCTTCAAGCGACATCGACAGAGCTCTCCTCATCTAGGTGACATGCAACCGAGCTCTCCTCCCAATCAAGTCTTCCTCTTCCTCCATCCTTGGGGATTTTGAACCGAAGATTTTAGCCATCTTTGAGAGTGGGATTCAGATTTGGGCGAAGCCATGGGAAGGGGAGACGGTTGGAGCGTAGAGGAGGAGCAGAGGCGGTAGTGCAGCGCCGGCTGGCGCACGGAGGCGGCACGGCGGAAGCTGCGGCAGCAGCGGCGAAGCGAAGGCTATTGACGACGAGGTCGCATTTGGCCTTCCTCGTCATCTTCCAGAGCTTGACGGCTTCGAATATGATGGCCCTGGTAGGACCGCTGCAGAGCTCCGTGCCGTTGAAGGACTCTGTGACATCGCGCGGATGGGAAGGAGGCGCCAATGAGGCAGACGTGGACGGGGGCGGAGACAAAGAGCGAGAGGACGTGGGAGGCGAGGAGAGGGGACGGGGCTGAAAGCGCACGGCGGATGCTAGCTGGGACGGCGGCGAAGGTCAAGCCATGTTCGCTGGAGAGAGAATATATAGGAGAGGGCATGCGGGGGCAGTTTGAACAAATTTCAAGATCGGTCCCACCTACCAGAACTACTAAACCATGAAAAACAAATAGAATATGGACGGAATGACATTGGAGAAAAGAAGTTCAGGACGATGACACTCGGTACCACCTTCCAGAACTACCAAACATTTTTGTGGCATGCATGTAAAACCTTCTTTTTTAATGTCATACAGGTAAAGGACTCTTTGTTTTCCCAAATGAGGCGGCTCTCTTAATTTTTTTTTCTGGCTCTTCTTTCTCCATTATTCTCTTCGGCAGCAGGTCCACTTGTTCCTTAAGTAGTGTTACACTGCATGGCTCTTAGCTTTTGGCCGTATAGTAGTAGCTCCAGGTCCAGACTTGTGTCTTGCCTCGTTCTGTATCTAATTGTCTTCATCCTCCATGCCGATTCCCTTCCAGCTGGTAGCTCGTTCCGGCCTGCCATCCACCGTTCCCGCATCCGTCGATTCCACGATTGCCGACCAACCAGGAGGGTCGCGATCGAGTGGGGAAGGCTGAGTTCGTGGATGTCTCGTCACCCCTCCTGGAAGTCTCGAGAAGGATACACAGAGGCAGCGGCAATGCTACAAGAATGCACTATCTAGGACGCCACTACCGCTGCCATACGTCCAAGTTCAAGCATGTGTTCTTCACAATTAAAGAATCTGGACCAGTAATCACGTTCAAACAACAACACTCAACAGAAGAAGTTGATGACAACTGGAAGCATGGGCTATGGTTTGAGGATAGAACAATCTGTCGTTAGCGGAAGCATGCCAAGATGATGGATTTCATGACTCAACTCAGGGAATTGAATGTTATGGGAGAATTTCCACTCCAGGGTGACCATTTGCATGAGCGGTTGCAGGGGCGGTTGTACAACGTTCGGAAGCTCTAACAGAGTGTATGAGTTTTGGAGACATGCATTTGGAGCTCGAGGGGAAGGACAAGATGGAGCATCTTGAAGTCTCAAGGATTGATACAATTCATAGGTTATCTGTGGACAGCAGCTGCTTCAGCCTTGAGACTGTGATCATTGATGGAGCTATGGATTTACAAACCATATCCTTCAAAGGGTGTGCTAAACTGAAGAATCTACTCTTGAGGGGGTTGTTTGTGCAATACTCATGGGTACATATATGGGAAAGGCCCTTCCTTATTTGGCACGCATAGATAGAGATGTGTGCTCACTGCTAGACGCTACCAGGAATAAGCAGCATGCAACCTGCAGTTTCCCTGGCAACACACACTAGCCGGTAGGATTTGCTTCCACAAAATTGAGAAAAGCATGTCCAGTAAATCTCAAGTACCATGCCCAGTGTAAGTAATTTACAGGCATAAGATATACCACACTAAACCTGACAGGTAAAAAAGTAAAGTGATTCAGTTCCATGGTGTTGTGCTTCCAATATTTCAGATGAGGATAGTGTAATCAACCAACAACCTTCCCAGTACTGAATGCCCATATTCAAACATGTCATGTGACATTGCAAATTTGCTAGGTATGTGACTAATATATTAACTAATATCAAAGAATTTGGAATAATCTATCGAAGAGGTAATTGAGTTGTTTGCCATGTTCAGCGTAACCAGCTGGTACTGGTAACTAGTAGTAAGTTCTGGCCAGTTACCAGTCCAAAATTTAAAACAAAAAGGAAGGCCAGCCATGGCCGCCAGCAACTGGATGGTTTTATGCCAGCCTAGGTACGTTTTTTTGATGATTACAGTTTTGAATCCATGCACCGCACTGACTAAACTAATTGCACACTGCACATCATGCATCAGAGCAGAAACCAAGCAATCCAAAACCACAAACGTACAAGATAAAAGTGATGAAAGCAATACCTTGATCAGCAGGAAGCCTGGGGCAAACCTATAGATGGCAGGCCCAACAATGCAGTCCAAATACCAGAGAAGAA
This sequence comes from Bothriochloa decipiens, assembly GCA_023333625.1. Classification (NCBI taxonomy): domain Eukaryota; kingdom Viridiplantae; phylum Streptophyta; class Magnoliopsida; order Poales; family Poaceae; genus Bothriochloa; species Bothriochloa decipiens. Next base: position 44,783,359 of record CM041636.1, on the reverse strand, counting down.
GCAACAGAGACAGCAGGCCCTGCAACCTCAGGAGCGAAAAAAAAAGAGTGACAAGTAAATACCACATGTACCATCAATCATACAGGGCAGCAAAATTTTGGTTCACACAACAAATTCACTGATCTCCTGAGTCCTGTATGACGAATCAAGATAGTCATGAAGATATAACAGAATCAGCAATGTACATGCTTATACTTGCACAAAGCCATAAACACACTATATTTTTCACTAACTTGCAAGAGCTGTGTATCTTTGTATTTATATGAAAAAGGAAAGAATGTCAAGTACAAGCTTCTGCGTAAAGGGAGATTCGGGGCCACCAAAACAACAGAACCAACTACATCTGTGCCACTAAACATAAACACATAACCCAGCCACACACTACAGTAAACTAATCCATCCATAGGGCTCCAAAACAAACAAACACATACTATTGACTCCACCATTTGACAAATAAAATAAATGAAGGTTAGCCTTATGGTACAACAAAAATTTCTGCTATCTTGTGAAGAACAGTAGATTGTTCTTATGAAATAAATGGAAATACAAAAGATTAATGTTTGCATTAACTCAATTGTGCTGATGTTTATTGTACTTAATTGCACATCATCAGTTCACTGCCAGAGTTTTAGACCAAAAATACAGAACTTCTTTGCAGCATCATGCCTGTCCATCGACATTGCTATGTACTTAGGTGTTGTGTAGTCTTTCATTGGTGTAGACTTTGCTTCAGGCAGATAAATGTTGTGAGGTAAGGTGTCACCCAAAGGAAGATTCTTTCTCAACGCTCAAAGAATTAATGCACTAAACATAGCAAACAGATTGCTTTGTACTATGCTGCAACATCTTCATCTTGTGACTGCATACTGTATGTCCATCCAACCAGGGGCATCTCTGTTCTGAATAAAATCAATAACTGCCAACAGTCCAAAAGAGGGCACAGTTAGTATTATGCTCCACAGAATTTAACTGTTTCAAAAGTTTTATACAATATAGCAAACAGAGGCCATTTACTTGAAATCATTAAAGCTATAACTACCTTCTGCTGGAATTTGGAATACTTTTAATCACCGAGAGTTCATTGTAACACCACAAACCAATACGATGAAAGGTGAAGTTTTAAACCATGGAAGTTATGGAGGGATGACTTCCTGCATGTTTGGGGCTTGTACCATATGGCAACTAAGGATCAGGAATGCAGCAGCCTGTAACAAGTAGTGACCATCTCTGTTGCAAAGGCGTCGCCTAGGTGTCACCTTGGGGCCCTTGTTACACCTTGCCACAATGCAGCCTAGGCATTGCCTAGATGATAAGGCATACCCAGCTCGCTTTGGTTTTGCCTAGTTGCCTTTGAAACCATGGTGACCATATGTGCATCAGCCCTTGTTGTTGACGCTCAATAAAGGTTTCACTTGATGGTGACATGTCTTGCTGTGCACTCTAACATCGCGAGCCTATGGAGCCTCAGGGAACTGATTTATAGGAGTAGATCATTTCTCAAGATAACACAGTTCTGCTTCCTTCCTGTGGAGCATGATGCACCAATGGAGTAGTTAGGTGCTTCATCATACATATTCAAAAAGGACCATTTACTCAATCCACACTGCACTGTTAATTTCACAGGATCATCCAATCAGGTTGCAGATCTCTTCTCCTTGGATTAAGACCGCAACAGCCTCGCCATATACAATGCTGATCGCACTTTCCTCAAATCATTTTTAAACCCTGCACTACGAAGCCCAGAAATGACAACGCGCTTTGCAGATGCGAGAACGTTGTGACCTTCATGTAAACAGATCCGCAAGAATTTGGACGCCATATGGTATCTACCCACCTTACATAGACCATGGACTAGTGATGTGTAAGTAAAATCATCTTTTAGCTTCATACTGTGTAATATTTTGATGGCTGCATCAACCTCGTGACATTTGCAGAGTGCATCGATCAAGCAATTATATGCTACCACATTTGATTGCATGCCCATCATCTCCATGGACCATATCTGCTTCTCGGCGGCCTCGATTTGCCCCATCTTGCATAGACCATTGACCAAAATTGAGAATGTGTACTCATCACTCTCCAGACCACCTTCTTCCATCATGTTCAACAGCTCAAATGCGTCATCCAGCTTCCCTTCTTGGCATCGCAGGTGAATCAGTGTGTTGTAGCATGCATTGTCAAGCGTGGAACCACTTTGTATCATGAGCTCACAATAGGTATTGGCTTCTTGCATCCGGCCCTTTTTGACAAGCGCACTGATCACTGTCGTGTACGGGAAGGCATCCGAAATGTACCCTCCTTCAAGCAGCGACAAGAATGTCTCCAACCCTTGCTCAAACCTGCCATACCTAAAGCAGCACTTCATAACTGCTGTGTACGTGACAGCGTTCGGGGCATGCTCAGTCCTCCCCAGCTCCTTAAGGACCAAGCGAGCATAGCCCACCTTGCCTGACTTGCACAGCCCGTTGATCATTGTGTTGTAAGTCACAATGCCCACTGGAAGCCCCGCCCTCTGCAGGTACCTGAACATCCTGTACGCATTCGTCGCGTGGCCAGCCTTGAACAGCCCGTCCAGAAGCGTGTTGTACGTCGTGGCACATGGTGCCACGCCCTTCTCGGCCATATCGGCGAACACCCGGTAGGCGTGCTCCGGGTGGCCGGACCGGAACAGGCAGTGCATGAGGGCGTTGTAGCTCCATGAGTCCGGGGCGACCCCCGACCTCAGCATTTCGTCGAACAGGTCGAGGGCGCGCACCGTGAGCCCGCCGCGGCTGGCGCCCGCAATGAGGGAGTTGTAGGTGACGGCGTCGGGCCGCACCCCGGCCTCCCGCATCCGGTGCACGACGGTGAGCCCCGCGTCGAGCCCGGCGGCCCGGCAGTGCGCGGCGAGGAGGGTGTTGTAGGTGACGACGTCCGGGGACAGGCCCAGGCGGATGGCGTCGACGAGAAGGGACTCCGCGCGGTCGAGCCAGCCGCCCCGGCAGAATGCGGCGAGGCCGACGTTCATCAGCCGCGTCGACAGGGCCAGCTGCGCCCCGGACCGGACCATGGCTCCGCTCCCTCCTTTCCCCCGCCGCTGCGAGACTCTCTTCCGGACTCGGCTGCGCTCCGCTTGCTACCTCGACTCCCATACAGCTCCCTCGCTGTTTGCTGGTGCGCTACGAGCAAGGTGTGCTGTTTCGCTGGGTGGCCTTGTCATGGAGAGATAGCCCAGCTGCACGCGGCGGCGTCAAGGTGCGGTGGCGCCGCCGCCGGGTGGTAAACTGGGGGGATGCGCAGACCGCGCGAGAGAGGGGATGGCTGCTAGTGGGCCCCGCGTGTCATTCAAAGTAAGCAAAACTGCTGTTCCCCACCTGTCAGTGGGTAGTAGAGACTGGGAGTAATAATCGATACTGTACATCATTTTGCCAAGTCCACGTCTTTCATGACATTTTCGAGAGAATACTCCATCCTTTAATAACAGCACATTCCTTTAATAAAAAAATTGGGAAGAAAACAATAATAATATCTGTATTCTCTTGTACAATTGATCTGCACACCAAAATTTAAAAATGCTACTGTTACAAAAACAAACACAACAAATATCTGCGAATACAACGAACTAATCGACGGTATACAGTGAGTGAAATCAGCAGGATAGGTACGCAAAGAATGGAAGACGAAAGAAAAATACAAAATTATAGAGGGGCGTAAGATCCACATGGTCCAAACCGACCTCACTGCGCTTTCATGGCTTTCTCCTTGCACAGCTGGTGCCACTCCTGCAGCACGGCAGCCTGGAGAGCACGGTGCTCGGCTTCCTCCGCGGTGAGCTTGGAGAGTGTCGAGGGGCCCTTGGGGTTGCCAAAGCCGTCGAGTTCTTCGCTCTGCTTTCGCTCCTCTTCCTCCTCTTGCTCAGTCTTGGCGGGTGGGACCTTTGGCTTGGCTGCCTTGAGCAGGGCAATCCTCTCCATGGAGATCTTCAGCCGCTCGGCGGCCGCACTCTTCACCTCATCCTCGGGCATGTATTCCACAGCACCGTCGGTGATGTCGTCCAGCCAGCCCTGGAGATCTGATTCGATCTCTCTCGTGATGGATTCATCAGACGCACGCATGACGAATTTGCAGATCATTGTGGTGGTCTCGTCACCCAAATCAACGTTCCTGCTGACTTCACTTGCCCCAAATATCATCATGCCCACAAACCCACCAAACCATGTCTTTGCTGCATAACATAACTGTAGGAGATGTATAAGTTGTTAGTCATCAATCAAAATATTTATTAGCTGTGAATAAGAAATTAACAAGGCACCATTTAGTATCTTTAAAGTGATACAGCATATCAACCGTTACCTGGAATCCAGCTACTGTTCGGATGAAATGTGAGCAGACTTGATGGAACGGCTTAGAAGAGATTGACTTCAATCCACTGAGGAAGGGAGAGCTGTCATACTGCTGAGCAGCAGTGGCCTTGAAACCACTGCCTTCATATGTGTATGTGCCAGTGCACTCCACCATGGCTGGCAGACTAGGCCATAGCCGGAAATACTCAACTGGAGAGCATTCTAATGGTAGTAGAAGCTCAGCGAGAGGGAACTTGTAGGGTTGGCACCGCAAAACAACAGGTTCCCCAAGCTCAGGCCGAAGTGAGCGCTTCTGCCTCATCATCTGTGAATCCTCTTCGGCATAATCTCCTTCATAGTCTGCAGATCCACCACTTCCGTTAAACGGATAATACAAAACTTGAACCCAGAGCGAGCATCTCTCAAAATGTGAAACCCCAACAGTCACACTACTTTGGACCGGATCCTGGAGAGTTAAAAAGGTATAGATGATCAGTAACGCCAGTGTTTACCCAAGCATACCATTGTACAGTAAATTTTAAGTTTGTAAATAGACCAATATTTGTTTTATGTTGGACAAAAGCTATCTAGAAACAAGATATGAAACCAATTCTCTCTGCTGGTTATTCCAGGCAATAGTATAGTAAATAGAAGGCAAGAGAGAGAAACAAAGATCAGAACTCAAATATTAAACATCAATGTAACAGCACTGGATTTCAGTCTTAACCGACATATTATATTTTCCCCAGTGGATTACAAAATATTGAGCTTTCAACTGGATGATGGATAGCCAGATACATGGTTTGTTCCGGTAACAAATAAAGGCAGAAAAAGGTTGTAAGGTTTACTAACTAACAAAAACATCTCACACTAAGCTATATTCAAATCATATTTTCATAGGAAACTGTAATCAGTAGAAAAAAATTGTTGAAATTCTTCCTTCGAAAAAGAAAGTAAGGCACCTGGGAAACAAGATTCCGAAGGTGACGAGCAGTGCGAGAGAAACCATCCATATAATACAGTGCTCCAGAGATACCCACACGGATGTCCACCCTGTTGAGTTCCAGCTCAGTCAAATTTAAAATCTGCAACAGCACACACTAGTCAAAAGACATGATAATATATTTCCTAATGAAATAATTCAAACTTTGAGCAATGCAACATGTGAAGAATCATTCATAGCTGAGATGCTGACATCAAGGCCACATTCTTTTAAAGTTTGTCTACTTGTATGTGAACATTATTTAAAAAATCATTTGAAGTTAAACATGAACAACAGAATAATTAAATTCAGAATCAGAATGTGAGGTCCCAAAGCAGGATTAGCAGTAACCATGACTGAGAAGTATATTTGAAGTTAATAGTACAGAGAAAGATGCATCAATCAGGCCATACCTTTAGATGTAGGGTGATTCTGCCATCAGTTGGATCTGCCAAATGATATGCTTCGATGTAGCACGGATCACTGCTGCCAGTCAAAGTAGAGGCTTTTGGAAGCTCTTTATGCAAGGCACCGATTCCCTTTGTTTGTAGGAGAGTTAATTGACTGGGATTTGGCCTCCAAAGCTCCCGAATGGCCTTATGAACTAATCCCTCCAATTTTCTATCTTGGGCAGCAGACGCCTCTGAAAATTGAACTGTGAGTTTGTGGTGACTAAATGGATAATCCCCTGTAGCATCACCTACACCAACCCACCTGAAATAACAGAAAGTATAACATTGTCATTTCCCTGTGGAACTTTCATTCAGATATGCGTACTATTTTTACAAATCTATGCAAACAGTCTAACACTATAGTAAACAAGTGACAAAATTAGTAACCTAAGTATAGAAATGCACTCACCTGTTATCGGGATGGTTTGTTACGTATTTTAGTATTTGCAACACATAACGTGATTGATGCTTGGTGACAGAATCGGCTGAAGTACTTGCCCTAAATTCTTCCAGTTCTTTAGTTAGTAGTTGCCCTGCTCTTGCATTTCTTGCTCCCAAACGTTGGGCACAAATTAGGACAGCCTGAACATCTTGTAGCCTATTTGATGTAGTAGCAGAAGAATCGGTGTTGAATAATATCTTGTGCATGTTAGATATGATAATATTCAGTGGATCCTCTGGGTCATCAGCTAAAAGGGGATCCAGACCTTCAAGATCAAAGTGTTCAGAAATTGCCCATATCAAGCGTGAAGATATACGTGGAGTGTGAACCTGGAAGGACACAGTTAATCAAATTTAATAATATTGGACCATTCTGGAAAAGAAAATGAAGAGCATGGATTTTGTTTACAACAACAACAACAACAACAACATAGCCTTTTATCCTAAGCAAGTTGGGGTAGGTTAAAGATGAAACCCAAAAGACACATGGAACAAAGAACACATAAAATATACAAGAGAAAGATTACGGTTCAGGCACATTAATTGCTAGTCTCCAAGCGCTCCTATCCATGGCTAAATCCTTAGGGATATTCCACTCTTTAAGGTCTCTCTTAACCGACTCGTCCCAAGTCAGTTTAGGTCGACCTCTACCGCGCTTTACATTATCGACCCGCTTTAGAATCCCACTACGCACCGGCGCCTCAGGAGGCCTTCGTTGGACATGGCCGAACCATCTCAACCGGTGTTGAATCAATTTCTCCTCAATTGGTGCCACCCCAACTCTATCCCGAATATCGTTGTTCCGGACTCTATCCCTTCTTGTGTGCCCACAACACCATCGTAACATACGCATCTCTGCTACACTCAATTGCTGGATATGTCGCCTTTTTGTAGGCCAACATTCAACACTGTATAACATCGCCGGACGAATCACTCTCCTATAAAACTTACCTTTTAACTTCTGAGGCACCCTTTTGTCACAGAGGACGCCTGAAGCCTGACGCCATTTCAACCAACCGACTGAAATTCTATGCCTAACATCTTCATCAATGTCGTCATCCTTTTGTAGCATCGATCTTACATACCAAAAAGTATCCTTCTTGGCCACCACTTGCCCATCGAGGCTAACGTCTCCCTCCTCATTCCCAGTCGCGCTGAAATCGCACCTCATGTACTCGGTCTTACTCCTACTAAGTCTAAATCCTTTCAACTCTAACGTGTGCCTCCATAGTACTAACTTCCTATTAACCCCTGTCCTAGTCTCATCCACTAGCACCACATCATCAGCAAAGGGCATACACCAAGGGATATCACCTTGTATGTCCCTTGTGACCTCATTCATCACCAAAGCAAATAAATAAGGGCTCAATGCTGACCCTTGATGTAGTCCTATTTTAATTGGAAAGTCACTGGTATCGCCATCACATATTCGGACACACGTCATCACATCCCTGTACATATCTTTGATGAGGGTGATGTAGTTAGTTGGGACTTTGTGTTTTTCCAAGGCCCACCACATGACATTTCTCGGTACTTTGTCATATGCCTTCTCGAGGTCAATAAAGACCATGTGCAAGTCCTTTTGCTCCCTATATCGCTCCATCAACTGTCGTAATAAGAAAATCGCCTCCATGGTCGACCTACCAGGCATAAACCCAAATTGGTTTTGGGTCACACTTGTCACTCTTCTTAGACGATGCTCGAAAACCCTCTCCCAGAGCTTCATCGTATGGCTCATCAACTTAATCCCACGGTAATTAGTACAACTTTGAACATCTCCCTTGTTCTTGAAGATCGGTACTAATATACTTCTCCTCCATTCTTCAGGCATCTTGTTTGACTGAAAAATGAGGTTAAAAAGCTTAGTTAACCACACTATCGCTTTGGCGCCTAGGCATCTCCACACCTCAATGGGGATACCATCAGGGCCCATTACTTTACTTCCCTTCATCCTCTTCAAAGCCTCCCCGATCTCTGCCTCCTGAATTCTCCTCACGAAGCGTCTGTTGGTATCGTCAAATGAGTCATCCAACTCTAAGGTAAGACCCTCATTCTCCCCATTAAACAACTTGTCAAAGTCCTCTCTCCATGTCCTTGATCTCCTCATCCCTCACCAAAAGTCGATCCGTCCCATCCTTGATGCATTTGATTTGGTTGATGTCCCTCGTCTTCCTCTCGCGGATCCTAGCCATCCTATAAATGTCCTTCTCCCCTTCCTTCGTGCCTAGCCGCTGATAAAGGTCATCATATGCCTGACCTTTTGCTACACTCACCGCTCGTTTTTGTAGCCCTCTTCGCTATTTTATAGCCCTCAATGTTGGCTGCACTCTTGTCATGACAGAGGCGCTTGAACCACTCCTTCTCCCTAATAGCCCTTTCCACCTCGTCATTCCACCACCAGGTGTCTTTCGCTTCCCGTTTGCCTCCCCTACTCATGCCAAACACATCCGAAGCCACCTTCCGAATACATGTGGCCATCTTTAGCCACATGTCGTCAGCACCTTCTCCTTCCCACGGCCCCTCATCTAGCATCCTCTCCTTAAATGTTTGTGCTGCTTCCCCTCTAAGCTTCCACCATTTTGTTCTCGCAATCTTGGGCCGATTGCCCGGTGGCCACGTACCCGAAAGCGAAAATCCGCCACCACAAGCTTGTGTTGAGGGACAACACACTCCCCAGGTAACACCTTACAATCTAAGCAAGCACGTCTATCTCCCCTCCTTGTAAGGATAAAGTCGATCTGGCTCAGGTGTTGTCCACTACGAAATGTCACTAGATGGGATTCCCTCTTCTTAAAGACGGTGTTCGCTATCAACAAATCGTAGGCCAACGCGAAGTTCAAAACATCCTCCCCCTCTTGATTTCTACTACCATACCCGAAACCCCCATGCACCTGCTCGAAACCTACATTAGTCGCACCCACATGGCCGTTGAGGTCTCCACCTATGAAGAGTTTCTCGCTGATAGGCACAGTACTAACCATGCTATCGAGATCTTCCCAAAACTGTCTCTTGGTGCTCTCGCAAAGACCTACCTGTGGGGCATAGACACTGATCACATTCAGAGCCGAATCTCCTACTACCAACCGGACTAGGATAATCCGGTCGTCTTGCCTCCGCACATCAACTACTCCATCCTTAAGGCTCCTATCGATCAAGATGCCTACACCATTCCTACCCGATGTTGTCCCCGTGTACCAAAGTTTGTAGCCAGTATCCTCCACCTCTTTCGCCTTCTCGCCCTTCCATTTAGTCTCCTGAACGCATAGGATATTTACACGCCTCCTAATTGCTGTATCGACTAGCTCTCTTAACTTACCCGTTAGGGACCCTACATTCTAGCTACCTAGACGAATCCTAGTTGGATTTTGTTTGTATTCATTATTTAAAGAGTCAGTACTAGCCTGCTTAATCACTGCCTAGGCGCTAGTAGGTGCCAGCCAACTATCCACATAGCACCAAGTGCTTTTTCAAACAGTGCTTTTATTAGCAAAGCAGCTTTAAGAAATCATGCAGTTTTAGTGTTTACCAGGAAAGATGAAACATAGTATAATCTATCTAAACAAGGTTAAAGCTTTGGCAAAGCATAAACATTTATCTATTTCTATCCTAAATAAGATCCTAATACCTGTTTATAAAAGGATATTTATGGGTTAAGTTTTACAAGAGTCAGATATATGCAACAAGGAAAGAGTACAAACTATGGGAAAAAAGATGCCATATGTGCTATGGTAAAGTAAAGTACACTGAATCTAATTCTAAAACATTGTTTAGATAACTCAAGCAAGAACAAATAAACTATGTGACATCATGAGAAAAACAGAGTCACGCCATTGGGTTGGGAAACAGCATGAAATAAACAGACTTCTTAGATTTAAACTAGTATATGTAGGAACACAGGAAGATATAATTAAAATTTAACATTCAGGAATAATAAGAAGGTTCACAACCTCGCGAAGGTCCCTGATAAGCTGTAGCTGCAAATTTCTAAGCCGTGTCTCATTCAGAATCTGATCTTGAGATGCACCAGCTTTAATTGTCTTCACACCACCTCTGGTGTCATATATATGACAAAGTCTCACAAGCAACTTTAGATAGCAATCAATTGCATAGGTACGACCATTACAATCCCAAAGAACACATGGCCTGCAAACTTCCACCACATCCAAAGCAGGTTCTGTCCAATTAAGGGCACCATATCCAGTTCCATAGGCTAATGCTCCAATAACTCTGCTCTCTGTCCCAGAATTCTTCAACTCTGGTAGTGGAAGAGATAGCTGGAAACAACTTTCGACCAGGGAAGCCACTAGCTCTTCTCTGAACAAGTTTTTGCTCGTTACACTGTTTAGATCTTCCTTCACCCTCACATCCTCAAAGAGTGATATCACATCTGTTCCTGGAACAGGCTTCTGACCTCTTCGGACACTCTCCTTTGCAAAAAGATCAACACAAAGAGCAGTCCGACAAATACATGCCAAAGCATGCATACGATCTGACTCTGCTCTCAAGTTTCTCACCATCTGAAGCAGTCTTTTGAACAGAGAGACCTGCATCACACATGCTGATGTAAATACATCTTGAACATAACTGGCAACATTATCCACTAAATTAAAAGTTATTGCTCCAAACATAGCAACATATCTATCCAACGGTGATGCACAGAAGTAAAAAACTGGTAGAATTCGTCAAATAGCTTTATCTTTTCTACAGTCAGATTCAATCATAAAATGGCCTAGTGAAAGAACAATACAAACTTCGCCTATGTTGATTGGAAGACTTTCTTGAGTCATTTCAACATAGCCGGTCCCAAGCCCGGATAAAGGAGGAGGGTGTGTTAGGTGCGGCTAGCCAACATTTCAAAACCAGCCACTCTCATGGATATGAAACCCACAAGAGATTCGTTGGGGCGTAACCCTCTTAGCGACGCGCTACATCGGAACCCGGGTGTAGTGTCAAATGTGCAAGGGCCGGGTCGTCATCCCCTTAGTGGCGCATCGTATCGTGATCCGGGTACGATGATAAATGAGCAAGGGTCGGGTCGTCGCAACCTTTGTGACGCGCTACATCTGCACCCGGGTGTAGTGAAAAATGAGCAAGGGTCTTCGCACTTCTCTCGACGGGTGCAAAGGGTAAGGAAGCTAACCGAGCCAACTAGGATTCGTCTAGGTAGCTGGAATGTAGGGTCCCTAACGGGTAAGTTAAGAGAGCTAGTCGATACAGCAATTAGGAGGCGTGTAAATATTCTATGCGTTCAGGAGACTAAATGGAAGGGCCAGAAGGCGAAGGAGGTCGAGGATACTGGCTACAAACTTTGGTACACGGGGACAACACCGGGTAGGAATGGTGTAGGCATCTTGATCGATAGGAGCCTTAAGGATGGAGTAGTTGAGGTGCGAAGGCAAGGCGACCGGATTATCCTAGTCCGGTTGGTAGTTGGAGATTTGGCTCTGAATGTGATCAGTGCCTATGTCCCACAGGTAGGTCTTTGCGAGAGCACCAACAGGCAGTTTTGGGAAGATCTCGATAGCATGGTTAGTACTGTGCCTATCAGCGAGAAACTCTTCATAGGAGGAGACCTCAACGGCCATGTGGGTGCGACTAATGTAGGTTTCGAGCGGGTGCATGAGGGTTTCGGGTATGGTAGTAGAAATCAAGAGGGGGAGGATGTTTTGAACTTCGCGTTGGCCTACGATTTGTTGATAGCGAACACCGTCTTTAAGAAGAGGGAATTCCATCTAGTGACCTTTCGTAGCGGACAACACCTGAGTCAGATCAACTTTATCCTTGCAAGGAGAGGAGATAGACGTGCTTGCTTAGATTGTAAGGTGTTACCTGGGGAGTGTGTTGTCCCTCAACACAAGCTTGTGGTGGCGGATTTTCGCTTTCGGGTACGTGTCCATCGGGACAATCGGGCCAAGATTGCGAGAACAAAATGGTGGAAGCTTAGGGGGGAAGCAGCGCAAACATTTAAGGAGAGGATGCTAGATGAGGGGCCGTAGGAAGAAGGAGAAGATGCAGATGACATGTGGCTAAAGATGGCAACATGTGTTCGAAAGGTGGCTTCGGATGTGTTTGGAGTGAGTAGGGGAGGCAAACGGGAAGTGAAAGACACCTGGTGGTGGAATGACGAGGTGCAAAGGGCTATTAGGGAGAAGGAGTGGTTCAAGCGCCTCCATCATGACGAGTGCAGCCAACATTGAGGGCTATAAAATAGCGAAAAGGGCTGCAAAACGAGCGGTGAGTGTAGCAAAAGGTCAGGCGTATGATGACCTTTATCAGCGACTAGGCACGAAGGAAGGGGAGACGGACATTTATAGGATGGTTAGGATCCGCGAGAGGAAGACGAGGGACATCAACCAAATCAAATGCATCAAGGATGGGACGGATCAACTTTTGGTGAGGGATGAGAAGATCAAGGACAGGTGGAGAGAGTACTTTGACAAGTTGTTTAATGGGGAGAATGAGGGTCCTACCTTGGAGTTGGATGACTCATTTGACGATACCAACAGACGTTTCGTGAGGAGATTTCAGGAGGCAGAGATCGGGGAGGCTTTGAAGTGGATGAAGGGAGGTAAAGCGATGGGCCCTGACGGTATCCCCATTGAGATGTGGAGATGCCTAGGTGTCAGAGCGATAGTATGGTTAACTAAGCTTTTTGACCTCATTTTCCGGTCAAACAAGATGCCTGAAGAATGGAGAAGTATATTAGTACCGATCTTCAAGAACAAGGGAGATGTTCAAAGTTGTACTAATTACCGTGGGATTAAGTTGATGAACCATACGATGAAGCTCTGGGAGAGGGTTATCGAGAATCGCCTAAGAAGAGTGACAAGTGTGACCCAAAACCAATTTGGGCTTATGCCTAGTAGGTCGACCATGGAGGCAATTTTCTTATTACGACAGTTGATGGAGAGATATAGGGAGCAGAAGAAGGACTTGCACATGGTCTTTATTGACCTCGAGAAGGCATATGACAAAGTACCGAGAAATGTCATGTGGTGGGCCTTGGAAAAGCACAAAGTCCCAACTAAGTACATCACCCTCATCAAGGATATGTACAGGGATGTGGTGACGTGTGTACGAACATGTGATGGCGACACCAGTGACTTTCCAATTAAAATAGGACTACATCAAGGGTCGGCATTGAGCCCTTATTTATTTGCTTTGGTGATGGATGAGGTCACAAGGGACATACAAGGTGATATCCCTTGGTGTATGCTCTTTGCTGATGATGTGGTGCTAGTGGATGAGACTAGGGCAAGGGTTAATAGGAAGTTAGTACTATGGAGGCACACGTTAGAGTCGAAAGGGTTTAGACTTAGTAGGACCAAGACCGAGTACATGAGGTGCGATTTCAGCGCGACTAGGAATGAGGAGGGAGACGTTAGCCTCGATGGGTAAGTGGTGGCCAAGAAGGATACTTTTCGGTATTTAGGATCGATGCTATAAAAGGATGGTGACATTGATGAAGATGTTAGGCATAGAATTTCAGCCGGTTGGTTGAAATGGCGTCAAGCTTCAAGCGTCCTCTGTGACAGAAGGGTGCCTCAGAAGTTAAAAGGTAAGTTTTATAGGACAGCGATTCGTCCGGCGATGTTATACGGTGCTAAATGTTGGCCTACAAAAAGGCGACATATCCAGCAATTAAGTGTAGCAGAGATGCGTATGTTACGATGGTGTTGTGGGCACACAAGGAGGGATATAGTCCGGAACGACGATATTCGGGATAGGGTTGGGGTGGCACCAATTGAGGAAAAATGATTCAACACCGGTTGAGATGGTTTGGCCATGTCCAACGGAGGCCTCCTGAGGCACCGGTGCGTAGTGGGGTTCTAAAGCGGGTCGATAATGTAAAGAGAGGTAGAGGTCGACCTAAACTGACTTGGGACGAGTCGGTTAAGAGAGACCTTAAGGAGTGGAATATCCCTAAGGATTTAGCTATGGATAGGAGTGCTTGGAGACTAGCAATTAACGTGCCTAAACCGTAATCTTTTTCTTGTATCATTTATGTGTTCTTTGTTTTCATGCCTCTTTTGGGTTTCATCTCTAGCCTACCCCAACTTTCTTGGGACAAAAGGCTATGTTGTTGTTGTTGTTGTTGTAATAAAGATCAATACAAATTATGAGATGCAAATGTCAAATGTTTTAAATTTAATTCGGTAGCAAGTGTACACCATTGTATCATTTATGGTCTCAAGTTGAAAGATTTATCAAAAAATAACCAAATTACGGATCATTGCACAACCTATAATAAGAATATACGCAAAGGATTCAAGCTATGGTTATGATAATACAATTAGAATGAAAAACAGAAATAAACACACAATAAAAAAAACTTATCATATGCATACACTGTATAAACCATTAGTTTATGTGTGGGAAATGTTTTATTTGGTTGTATAGGGTTTGGAGTTTGGACACCCAGATTAGATATGGGCCCCTTGTATTTTCTACTCTCAATGTCTGAGTCTGAAAGAGAATCATTAGATAACACAAATTTGATTGCACTAAAATAGAAAAGAAGCATAATTTAACAACATTGAAGGAAATCAGGTTGTAGTTAATGTAGATAGACAACCGTAAGGGCAGGGAGGTCCAAAAGGAACTAATCTGTCAATTGCTAATTTTATACAATGCTGAAAAGAAAAA
>CM041636.1:44757380-44768257 GCA_023333625.1 Bothriochloa decipiens | reverse complement strand
GACTGCTCTTTGTGTTGATCTTTTTGCAAAGGAGAGTGTCCGAAGAGGTCAGAAGCCTGTTCCAGGTACAGATGTGATATCACTCTTTGAGGATGTGAGGGTGAAGGAAGATCTAAACAGTGTAACAAGCAAAAACTTGTTCAGAGAAGAGCTAGTGGCTTCCCTGGTTGAAAGTTGTTTCCAGCTATCTCTTCCACTACCAGAGTTAAAGAATTCTGGGACAGAGAGCAGAGTTATTGGAGCATTAGCCTATGGAACTGGTTATGGTGCCCTTAATTGGACAGAACCTGCTTTGGATGTGGTGGAAGTTTGCAGGCCATGTGTTCTTTGGGATTGTAATGGTCGTACCTATGCAATTGATTGCTATCTAAAGTTACTTGTGAGACTTTGTCATATATATGACACCAGAGGTGGTGTGAAGACAATTAAAGCTGGTGCATCTCAAGATCAGATTCTGAATGAGACACGGCTTAGAAATTTGCAGCTACAGCTTATCAGGGACCTTCGCGAGGTTGTGAATCTTCTTATTATTCCTGAATGTTAAATTTTAATTATACCTTCCTGTGTTCCTATATATACTATTGAAATCTAAGAAGACTGTTTATTACATTGCTGTTTCCCAACTCAATGGCGTGACTCTATTTTTTTCATGATGTCACATAGTTTATCTGTTCTTGCTTGAGTTATCAACTAAACAATGTTTTAGAATTAAATTCAGTGTTCTATACTTTAGCATAGCATATGTGGCATCTTTTTCCCTATACTTATACTCTTTCCTTGTTGCAAATATCTGACTCTTTTAAAACTTAAACCTATAAACATCCTTTTATAAACAGGTCTTAGGATCTTATTTAGGATAGAAATAAATAAATGTCTATGCTTTACCAAAGCTTTACCCTTGTTTAGATTGGATTATACTATGTTTCATCTTTCCTGGTAAATGCTAAAACTGCATCATTTCTTAAAGTTGCTTTACTAATAAAAGCAGTGTTTGAAAAAACACTTGGTGCTTAGGTAGGTAGTTGGCTGGCAGCTACTAGCGCCTAGGCAGTGATTAAGCAGGCTAGCGCTGACTCTTCTAATAGTGAATACAAACAAAATCCATGCTCTTCGTTTTCTTTTCCAGAATGGTCCAATATTATTAAATTTGATTAACTGTATCCTTCCAGGTTCACACTCCACGTATATCTTCACGCTTGATATGGGCAATTTCTGAACACTTTGATCTTGAAGGCCTGGATCCCCTTTTAGCTGATGACCCAGAGGATCCACTGAATATTATCATATCTAACATGCACAAGATATTATTCAACACCGATTCTTCTGCTACTAAATCAAATAGGATACAAGATGTTCAGGCTGTCCTAATTTGCGCCCAACGTTTGGGAGCAAGAAATGCAAGAGCAGGGCAACTTCTAACTAAAGAGCTGGAAGAATTTAGGGCAAGTACTTCAGCCGATTCTGTCACCAAGCATCAATCACGTTATGTGTTGCAAATACTAAAATACATAACAAACCATCCCGATAACAGGTAAGTGCATTTTTATATTAGGTTACTAATTTTGTCACTTGTTTACTATAGTGTTTGACTGTTTGCATAGATGTGTAAAAATGGTATACCTGAATGAAAGTTCCACGGGGAAATGACAATGTTATACTTTCTGTTATTTCAGGTGGGTTGGTGTAGATGATGCTACAGGGGATTATCCATTTAGTCACCACAAACTCACAGTTCAATTTTCAGAGGCGGCTGCTGCCCAAGATAGAAAATTGGAGGGATTAGTTCATAAGGCCATTCGGGAGCTTTGGAGGCCGAATCCCAGTCAATTAACTCTCCTACAAACAAAGGGAATTGGTGCCTTGCATAAAGAGCTTCCAAAAGCGTGTACTTTGACTGGCAGCAGTGATCCGTGCTACATCGAAGCATATCATTTGGCAGATCCAATTGATGGCAGGATCACCCTACATCTAAAGGTATGGCCTGATTGATGCATCTTTCTCTGTACTATTAACTTCAAATCAAATATACTTCTCAGTCATGGTTACTGCTAATCCTGCTTTGGGGCCTCACATTCTGATTCTGAATTTGATTATTCTGTTGTTCATGTTTAACATTAAATGATTTTTTAATAATTGTTTTTTGAACACTTCCTTGCTGCTACATTAGTTCTATTAGGAATGAATGTTCTTATACAAATAGACAAAGTACTGAAACTAGTTGTATGATTAATGTTCACATACAAGTAGACAAACTTCAAAAGAATGTGGCCTTGATGTTGACATCTGATATAGTATTAACTAAAATAGCTATGAATGATTCTTCACATGTTGCTTTGGTCAATGTTTGAATTATTTGATTAGGAACTGAACTATATTATCATGTCTTTTGACTAGTGTGTGCTGTTGCAGATTTTAAATTTGACTGAGCTGGAACTCAACAGGGTGGACATCCGTGTTGGTATCTCTGGAGCACTGTATTATATGGATGGTTTCTCTCGCACTGCTCGTCACCTTCGGAATCTTGTTTCCCAGGTGCCCTGCAATTTCTTTTTCGAAGGAAGAATTTCATTAATTTTTCTACTGATTACAGTTTCCTATGAAAATATGATTTGAATATAGCTTAGTGTGAGATGTGTTTTGTTAGTAAACCTTACAACCTTTTTCTGCCTTAATTTGTTACCGGAACAAACCATATATCTAACTATCCAGCATCCAGTTGAAAGCTCAATATTTTGTAATCCCTTGGGGAAAATATAATATGTCGGTTAAGACTGAAATCCAGTGCTGTTACATTGATGTTTAATATTTGAGTTCTGATCTTTGTTTCTCTGTCTTGCCTTCTATTTCCTATACTATTGTCTGGAATAACCAGCAGACAGAATTGGTTTCTTATCTTTTTTCTAGATAGCTTTTGTCCAACATGAAACAAATATTGGTCTATTTACAAACTAAAACTTACTGTACAATTATATGCTTGGGTAAACACTCGCGTTACTGATCATCTAATGCTTTTTTAACTCTCCAGGATCCGGTCCAAAGTAGTGTGACTGTTGGGGTTTCACATTTTGAGAGATGCTCGCTTTGGGTTGAAGTTTTGTATTATCCGTTTTACGGAAGTGGTGGATCTGCAGACTATGAAGGAGATTATGCTGAAGAGGATTCACAGATGATGAGGCAGAAGCGCTCACTTCGGCCTGAGCTTGGGAAACCTGTTGTTTTGCGGTGCCAACCCTACAAGTTCCCTCTTGCTGAGCTCCTACTACCACTAGAATGCTCCCCAGTTGAGTATTTCCGGTTATGGCCTAGTCTGCCAGCCATGGTGGAGTGCACTGGCACATACACATACGAGAGGCAGTGGTTTCAAGGCCACTGCTGCTCAGCAGTATGACAGCTCTCCCTTCCTCAGTGGATTGAAGTCAATTTCATCTAAGCCCTTCCATCAAGTCTGCTCACATTTCATCAGAACAGTAGCTGGATTCCAGGTAACGTTGATATTACGTACCACTTTAAAGATACAAGATGGTGCATTGTTTATTTCCTATTCATGACTATTAAACATTGCGTGATGACTAATAACTTACATCTCCTACAGCTATGTTATGCGGCAAAGACATGGTTTGGTGGGTTTGTGGGCATGATGATATTTGGGGCAAGTGAAGTCAGCCGGAATGTCGATTTGGGTGACGAGACCACCACAATGATCTGCAAATTCGTCATGCGTGCGTCTGATGAATCCATCACAAGAGATCTCCAGGGCTGGCTGGACGACATCACCGACGGTGCTGTGGAATACATGCCCGAGGCGGATGAGGTGAGGAGTGCTGCTGCCGAGCGGCTGAAGATCTCCATGGAGAGGATCGCTCTGCTCAAGGCGGCCAAGCCAAAGGTCCCACCCGCGAAGACTGAGCAAGAGGAGCGGAAGCAGAACGAGGAACTCGACGGGTTTGGAAACCCTGGACGCTCTCCAAGCTCACCGCGGAGGAAGCCGAGCACCGTGCTCTCCAGGCTGCCGTGCTGCAGGAGTGGCACCAGCTGTGCAAGGAGAAAGCCATGAAAGCGCAGTGAAGTCGATTTGGACCGTGTGGAGCTTACGCCCCTGTATAATTTTGTATTTTTCTTTCGTCTTCCAATTTCTTTGCGTACCTATATCCTGCTGATTTCACTCGCTGTATACCGCCGCCGATTTATTCTTTGTATTCGCAGCGATTCGTCGTGTCACGAACAAACTTGTTTTGTAACATAGTAGCATTTTTAAGCTTTGGTGTGAAGATCGACTGTACTTTTTGAAATAAATGCATTCTGTAATTGGAGAATTCTCCCGAAAATGTCATTATTCATGTAAGAATCAAAGAATGGTAGTCTACTACCACTGACGTGTGGGGCACTGCAGTTTTATTGGACCGGGTCTGCTTACTATCACTGACATGCGGGGCCCTCTAGCGGCCGTCCTCTCTCCCTCTCTCTCTCTCTCTCTCTTGCGCGCCCTGCGCATTTCCCAGCCTCCCAGACTCCCCACCCAGCGGCGGCGGCGCCACCGAATCACCTTCCCGCTGCTGCGTGCAGCTGGACTGTCTCTCCATGACAAGGCGTCCGCCTTGCTCGTAGCGAACCAGCAAACAGCGAGGGAGCTGTATGGGAGTCGAGGTAGCAAGCGGAGCGCAGCCGAGCCCGGAAGCGAGTCTTGCGGCGGCGGGGGAAAGGAGGAGGGAGAGGAGCCATGGCCCGGACCCGGGCACAGCTGGCCCTGTCCACGCGGCTGATGAACGTGGGCCTCGCCGCGCTCTGCCGGGGCGGCCGGCTCGACCGCGCGGAGTCCGTCCTAGTCGACGCCATCCGCCTCAGCCTGCCCCCGGACGTCGTCACCTACAACACCCTCCTCGCCGCGCACTGCCGGGCCGCCGGGCTTGACGCGGGGCTCGCCGTCGTGCACCGGATGCGGGAGGCCGGAGTGCGGCCCGACGCCGTCACCTACAACTCCCTCATCACGGGCGCCGGCCGCGGCGGGCTCACGGTGCGCGCCCTCGACCTGTTCGACGAAATGCTGAGGTCGGGGGTCGCCCCCGATTCGTGGAGCTACAACGCCCTCATGCACTGCCTGTTCCGGTCCGGTCACCCGGAGCACGCCTACCGGGTGTTTGCCGATATGGCCGAGAAGGGCGTGGCGCCATGTGCCACGACGTACAACACGCTTCTGGATGGGCTGTTCAAGGCTGGCCACGCGACGAATGCGTACAGGATGTTCAGGTACCTGCAGAGGGCGGGGCTTCCCGTGGGCATTGTGACTTACAACACGATGATCAATGGGCTGTGCAAGTCTGGCAAGGTGGGCTATGCCCGCTTGGTCCTTAAGGAGCTGGGGAGGACCGAGCATGCCCCGAACGCTGTCACGTACACAACAGTTATGAAGTGCTGCTTTAGGTATGGCAGGTTTGAGCAAGGGATGGAGACATTCTTGTCGCTGCTTGAAGGAGGGTACATTTCGGATGCCTTCCCATACACGACAGTGATCAGTGCGCTTGTCAAAAAGGGCCGGATGCAAGAAGCCAATACCTATTGTGAGCTTATGATACAAAGTGGTTCCACGCTTGACAATGCATGCTACAACACACTCATTCACCTGCGATGCCAAGAAGGGAAGCTGGATGATGCATTTGAGCTGTTGAACATGATGGAAGAAGGTGGTCTGGAGAGTGATGAGTACACATTCTCAATTTTGGTCAATGGTCTATGCAAGATGGGGCAAATTGAGGCCGCCGAGAAGCAGATATGGTCCATGGAGATGATGGGCATGCAATCAAATGTGGTAGCATATAATTGCTTGATTGATGCGCTCTGCAAATGTCATGAGGTTTGTGCAGCCATCAAAATATTACACAGTATGAAGCTAAAAGATGATTTTACTTACACATCACTAGTCCATGGTCTATGTAAGGTGGGTAGATACCATATGGCGTCCAAATTCTTGCGGATCTGTTTACATGAAGGTCACAACGTTCTTGCATCTGCAAAGCGCGCTGTCATTTCTGGGCTTCGTAGTGCAGGGTTTAAAAATGATTTGAGGAAAGTGCGATCAGCATTGTATATGGCGAGGCTGTTGCGGTCTTAATCCAAGGAGAAGAGATCTGCAACCTGATTGGATGATCCTGTGAAATGAACAGTGCAGTGTGGATTGAGTAAATGGTCCTTTATGAATATGTATGATGAAGCACCTAACTACTCCATTGGTGCATCATGCTCCACAGGAAGGAAGCAGAACTGTGTTATCTTGAGAAACGATCGACTCCTATAAATCAGTTCCCTGAGGCTCCATAGGCTCGCGATGTTAGAGTGCACAGCAAGACATGTCACCATCAAGTGAAATCTTTATTGAGCGTCAACAAGGGCTGATGCACATATGGTCACCATGGTTTCAAAGGCAACTAGGCAAAACCAAAGCGAGCTGGGTATGCCTTATCATCTAGGCAATGCCTAGGCTGCATTGTGGCAAGGTGTAACAAGGGCCCGAAGGTGACACCTAGGCGACGCCTTTGCAACAGAGAGGGTCACTACTTGTTACTGGCTGCTGCATTCCTGCCATATGGTACAAGCCCCAAACATGCAGGAAGTGATCCCTCCATAACTTCCATGGTTTAAAACTTCACCTTTCATCGTATTGGTTTGTGGTGTTACAATGAACTCTCGGTGACTAAAAGTATTCCAAATTCCAGCAGAAGGTAGTTATAGCTTTAATGATTTCAAGTAAATGGCCTCTGTTTGCTATATTGTATAAAACTTTTGAAACAGTGAAATTCTGTGGAGCATAATACTAACTGTGCCCTCTTTTGGACTGTTGGCAGTTATTGATT
This sequence comes from Bothriochloa decipiens, assembly GCA_023333625.1. Classification (NCBI taxonomy): domain Eukaryota; kingdom Viridiplantae; phylum Streptophyta; class Magnoliopsida; order Poales; family Poaceae; genus Bothriochloa; species Bothriochloa decipiens. The sequence continues at coordinate 44,761,412 of CM041636.1, read as the reverse complement.
TTATTCAGAACAGAGATGCCCCTGGTTGGATGGGCATACAGAATGCAGTCACAAGATGAAGATGTTGCAGCATAGTACAAAGCAATCTGTTTGCTGTGTTTAGTGCATTAATTCTTTGAGCGTTGAGAAAGAATCTTCCTTTGGGTGACACCTTACAACATTTATCTGTCTGAAGCAAAGTCTACACCAATGAAAGACTACACAACACCTAAGTACATAGCCATGTTGATGGACAGGCATGATGCTGCAAAGAAGTTCTGTATTTTTGATCTAAAACTCTGGCATTGAGCTGATGTTGTGCAATTAAGTACAATAAACATCAGCACAATCGAGTTAATGCAAACATTAATCTTTTGTATTTCCATTTATTTCATAAGAACAATCTACTGTTCTTCACAAGATAGCAGAAATTTTTGTTGTACCATAAGGCTAACCTTCATTTATTTTATTTGTCAAATGGTGGAGTCAATAGTATGTGTTTGTTTGTTTTGGAGCCCTCTGGATGGATTAGTTTACTGTAGTGTGTGGCTGGGTTATGTGTTTTTGTTTAGCGGCACAGATGTAGTTGGTTCTGTTGTTTTGGTGGCACCGAATCTCCCTTTACGCAGAGGCTTGTACTTGACATTCTTTCCTTTTTTATATAAATACAAAGATACACAGCTGTTGCAAGTTAGTGAAAAATATAGTGTGTTTATGGCTTTGTGCAAGTATAAACTAATTTTACATAGCATTTACATTGCTGATTCTGTTATATCTTCATGACTATTTTGATTCGTCATACAGGACTAAGGAGATCAGTGAATTTGTTTTGTGTGAACCAAAATTTTGCTGCCCTGTATGATTGATGGTACATGTGGTATTTACTTGTCACTTTTTTTTTCGCTCCTGAGGTTGCAGGGCCTGCTGTCTCTGTTGCTTCTTCTCTGGTTTTTGGACTGCATTGTTGGGCCTGCCATCTATAGATTTGCCTCAGGCTTCCTGCTCATCAAGGTATTGCTTTCATCACTTTTATCTTGTACATTTGTGGTTTTGGATTGCTTGGTTTCTGCTCTGATGCATGATGTGCAGTGGGTAATTAGTTTAGTCAGTGTGGTGCATGGATTCAAAAATGTAATCATCAAAAAAACGTACCTAGGCTGGCATAAAACCATCCAGTTGCTGGCGGCCGTGGCTGGCCTTCCTTTTTGTTTTAATTTTTGGACTGGTAACTGGCCAGAATTTACTACTAGTTACCAGTACCAGCTGGTTACGCTGAACATGGCAAACAACTCAATTACCTCTTCGATAGATTATTCCAAATTCTTTGATATTAGTTAATCTATTAGTCAGATACCTAGCAAATTTGCAATGTCACATGACATGTTTGAATATGGGCATTCAGTACTGGGAAGGTTGTTGGTTGATTACACTATCCTCATCTGAAATATTGGAAGCACAACACCATGGAACTGAATCACTTTACTTTTTACCTGTCAGATTTGAATCCCTGGTTTAGTGTGGTATATCTTATGCCTGTATATAACTTACATTGGGCATGGTACTTGAGATTTACTGGACATGCTTTTCTCAATTTTGTGGAAGCAAATCGTACCGGCTAGTGTGTGTTGCCAGGGAAACTGCAGGTTGCATGCTGCTTATTCCTGGTAGCGTCTAGCAGTGAGCACACATATCTATCTATGCGGGCCAAATAAGGAAGGGCCTTTCCCATATATGTACCCATGAGTATTGCACAAACAAACCACATATAGTTTATTTATTTAAAGACATATGAGTTACAATGCATGCTACAACACGCTGATTCACCTGCGATGCCAAGGAGGGAAGATTGATGACGCATTTGAGCTGTTGAACATGATGGAGGAAGGTGGTCTGGAGAGCGAGAATTGAAATGTTTATTGAATGTCAATAGGCTATTAATGTTAAAGTGCACAGCAAGCTGTGTCACTGTCAAGCCCTATAAATCAGTTCCCTGAGGCTTAATAGGCTATTGATGTTAAAGTGCACAGCAAGCTGTGTCACTGTCAAGCTTGAAATGTTTATTGAATGTCAATGAACAAGAAGGGCTGATGCACACATGGTCATTACTTGGAGCAGGCTGCTGCATTCATGAGTCATGACGTTGCCAGATGGTACCAGCCCCAAATGTGCAGGAAGTGATCCCTCCATAACTTCCATGTTTTAAAACTTCACCTTTCATTGTATTAGTTTGAGGTGTTACGATGAACTCTTGGTGACCAAGTATCCCAAATTTCCAACAGAAGGTAATTATAGCTGTAGTGATTTCATGTAAATTGCCTCTGTTTGCTATGTATAGAACTTTTGGAAGAGTTACATTCTGTGGAGCATAATGCTAACTGTGTCTTCTTTTGGACTGTTGGTGATTATTGTTTTTAATCAGAACAGAGATGCTGTTATGGACGGCAACGCTTGGAAGCCAATACGTGGCTGAGGAGGCAGGCCAAGCCAAGAGGCGCGTGAACGTGATCAAGTCCTTTGAATAATTACCCGCAGCACTGCGCGATCACCAGCGCCATGCATCTAGGAGTTTGAGTCTTTGAGTTTGTGGTTAAGAGGACTAGTCTAAATATAGCTATTGCATTTGAATGCATGATGCATAGGACTAGTCTGAAGGTAGTTATTTCATTTGAACATATGGCTTTAGTTATTTCATTTGAACGTATGGTTGTAAGCTAAGCCTGGTCGCTATTTGTATCACACGATTGGGAAATAACAAATCAGCCTGGGATTGGAGATTCATTCTCCCCTTCGGCCCCCGGGCACCACCTGTTCGTTATCATCTCTTGTAGCCCTCGTGCAGCAGCCAGGTGCCGAGCACGGCGCTGCCGCGTCGCCGCTGCATCAGCTCGCTCTCCGTTCTCTTTCTCGTGCTCGATACGTCTAGCGCCCGCTTGCCACAACACCTGGTACCAGCGTTCATGGCTTTCCCGGGATCCTCCGCTGTCGCTATTGTCTCCGCCACCAACGCCATTGTCTCCACCGCCCTGCTCGCCGTTCCGCAGCCTCAGTACACCGCTAGTCCCAAAGACGCCGTGGGTGCGTTCACCGCCGCCGTCTACGGCCTGCAACGCCAGATCGATGACTTCACCCGCCTGACCGCCATCCAGGGTCCGCCATTCACACCAGCGCCTACGGCCTTTCCACATAGGCTGCCGGGTTTCAGCGGCAACTCGACACCCATCACCACCGGGGAGGTCGGTGCGTTCAGATGGGACATCATCACGGCGTCGTGCCTTCAGCGCGTTGCGTCGGCCCTCAATTCCCATCCCGGGAATGAGTGGGCGCACGTGCCGTGTCACACCACCGGGGAGGAGGACCAGGTGGTCGCTCAACCACCGCCGGCGATCTGCCCACCGCTGCCACCGGCCGTGGCACCGCTGCAGCACTACGCCCAACCGGTGCCCCTCGCTGCCGTGGATGCAGCCCAGGACCAAGAGCAGGAGGTCGTTCCGGCTTGGCTGGAACCTGCTGTGCCTTTTCCGCCGCCGACTCCGTAGTTTGCACCACACAGTCCGGTGCCGCAACTGCAAGACCACGCCACTGGCGGCCCCAACGAGTGCCTCCCCGCGTTCGCCGCGCCCACCGACGACCTCGAGGGCATGCACATGCTGTCAGACGCCGTGGACATGGACGTGACTCCACCACCGTCCCAGGTCGTTCCAGTCCCAGCCGCAAGCGACCACCTCGCGGGCAAGCGGCTGGTTCCGTCCTCGGCACATGACAACAGTGACCACTGTGAGCCCGCCGTCGTCCTCGCCGTCAACCTCGACCCAGGCGACACTGACCCCCACCTAGGCCAGCCCGGCGCCAGGCGCCGCAAGGACTCGTACCACGATGAGGTGGAGTTCGCAGGGGGTGCCTGGGTATGGCCTCTCCTGTCCCCTCGCTCTGTCCTGTATTTGGTGCCAGGCTCCCGTGATGGGCAGGGGCCTGGATCACTACCAGAAACGCCATCTTTGCCGAGTGGCGAAATCTTTGCCGAGAGCCAAAACACGGGCACTCGGCAAAGAGGCT
>CM041636.1:44725403-44735752 GCA_023333625.1 Bothriochloa decipiens | reverse complement strand
GTCATTTTTATAATTAATTAAACACATAAAATAACGTTAATTAAATCTTAATAACATAATTAAAGTAAGCGCAAACAAGTAATTAAAGTGTCAAAGATCATTAGGGTTAATGACCTAAGGTCATCAATCAATCTCGAGTCAATCAAATCCTATAATGATTAATTTTAACTAAAGGGGTTAATTAATTATTTAAAAGCATTAAATAAGGACATAAAAATTAAAGTTATCAAATTTGGCATTTCATATTTTTTCTAAGTAGATAACATCATAAAGAACATTCACAAAAATTTTCAGAATTTTTGGAGCTATATATGAATTACTATGAATTATCAAAGAAAAAAGCATTTAAATCATTTTCTGAAAATGGAAAAAGAAAAATCGGCACAGTAACTCCGGGTCAACAGCCGACCCCGCCGGGGTTGACCGGCGATACCTCGAGCTGGCTATCGACGCTCGAGGTCCCGCAGGCTAAGACATGCCCGGCTAACTCACGGACGGGCTACGACAGCTCGAAGCCAAGGCCTGCTCGAGGAGCTATCGAGCGGTTAGGTACTGTACACTCGAGGTTACAATTCGGGCATCCTCTCGAAGACGGAACTCCGCTCGAGCGAATAGACCAGCCTCGAAGATGAGACTTCCCCCAGCGAACGAGCCTCCCCTCGAGGACGGAACTCTGCCCGACGAATGAGCCTCCCCTCGAGACCAGTGCACCCCTCGACTCGAACCCTTCGAGAACAGTGCAACCCTCGACTCGACACCCTCGAGAACAGTACACCCCTCGACTCGATACCTTCAAGAACAGTGCACCCCTCGACTCGACACCTTCGAGAACAGTGCACCCCCTCGACTCGATCCCTCGATTCGAGCCCGCACCTCGACCGTCACCCCCTCGAATTCGTCGGCCGAGCCCTCGAGCAGGACTCCGACGACTTCGAACTGCACTACAACAACTCCCGATGCGAGATGGATGAAATTGATAACACGAATAGACGCAGGAGCTCACCACGGCGCTGAGGCGCACGTTAGTAGAGGTCCGGAGTGGCGGGGTTGAGCTGCGGTCGATGGCGGTGATGGCGGCGGCGGCGCTCTGATGGCACAACGGCACGGTGACCTCCGGTAATGCGCTGCTCGAACCAATGCGCACATCAAACGCAGGATAACACGGAGAGCACGATTAAGGGGTCGAAAGTAAAATATTTTCACCTCCGGCGACAGCAAACGGCGGAGATGGCGGCGGCGGCGCGACTGACTGGCCGCGAGGAAGAAGACTGCGTGCAGGCAGCTCGGGCGATGAAAGAAAACACGGACTGGCCCAAAAGGACCGTGAGGAAGTTGCGGAACTTTGGGCGAGAGCAATTGGACAGAGGTTAAGCGTCGACGGCGAATTTCGGCGGCGGAGGGAGATCGTCGGCGACGGTGGTGGGAGGAAGAAAGGAAAAGAACGGCGTCGTCCGATCGGTATTTATAGCTCGGAGCCGATGAAGGAGCAGGTGACACGACGACGGTGAACCTTCGCGCGTCTGTGAGCGCGCGGGCGGCCGAGAAGGCGCGGCGGTGGACGGCGGCGCGCGGTGTGAAGCCGGCCATGGCGGGCGCCGATAGGGTCGGGTGCTGTTCAGGGTATTTACAGAATTGCCACTCGGTTTAAAATACAAATTACTCCAAAATTTGAATAAAAACTTGAAAATCTCCAAAAACATCATTTGTATAACTTTTCAAGAGCTACACTTTTCCTTTAATGGGCATCTTCAAATTCTGTTTAGATTTTAAAATTTGAATTCAGATTTGAAAAGGGAATTAACCCTAGAAATAAACTTTTGAAATTACTTTTGATTTTTAAATAAAACTTGAAAATCTTCAAAACTATGAAATGTTGAGTTTGTCAAACCAAACATTTTTCATGTACAAAGTTTCCTCAAATTATGCATAATTTTTAAATTATGGTTTTAAATTCAAAAGGAGATAAATGCTAGAAACTGTATTTTCAAATTAATTTGAAATTCCTTTTGGAAACTTGAAAAACTTTGTATACCAACTTTGTAGCTCCTGTCAAGATCTACAAACTATCTTTTTAGAGTATCTCCAAATTCCTTATAGAATTTGAATTAAAGAAAAGGGGATAAAACTAGGGTTGGAAATAAAGGGTTTTTGAAATAGAATTTAAACTCAATTTGGTTTCTAATTTAATTGGTTGGTTATTAATGATCACAAACATCATCCAAGGATATTTTTAGGTCATTGACCCAATGACACCCTTGGTTGACTAAATTGACTTGTGAAAAACCTTTTATAGTATTTCCTATTTGAATTTAAACTTGGATAGCCAGGTTTAGAAATAAGTTTGGAAATCCAAATTTAATTTCAAATATGGAAATCATTTTTAGGGTTAGACTTAGACTTATACACTATGCTTGATACTAGTGTAAACACAGTTTACACCTCAAGTACATAGAGTATAAACTAAGTATTTGCAATGACATTCAAAAATAGGGTTTTATTATTTCATGTGACAAACATTACAGAAATTCAATCAACCTATGAAATATAAACTTGTTTTAGTTAATGCACATTAAGGTTGACTTAAACATGAATGCTTTGCAGTGCATATGATGACATGGCATGTTTTAGTTAATATAACACCAGAGGTGTTACAGGTGTCAATGTGGGTTCAAGATTTCTTATATGTTTGATGATTAGTGTCGACACTGGTTTCAAACCATGCAGCACCAATAGAATCCGCTTAATTTATTTTCTCTATAAATTTGGTTAAACATAGGCTCTGTTTGTGTGAGAGGAACACAACTGATTCTTCTAAAAATAACATGGAATGCTTGCTTTAGCCAAGTGTTTAACAATTGATTCTAGTGATTATAGGATTTCCATCATAGGAAATCGAAACAGCTTGGGAGTGGTTCTCGCATGATTCTTGTGCCAGCTCAAGTAGGCTTTTGATACAATTATTTTTCCAACCAATTGTTTTGAAGTAGAGTAAATAAAATGAGTTGTGTTTAAGTTATTCTACGTTCACAAAAAGTTTTAAACCTTTTTGGAGAATATTTCTATTATTTATATATTTTTCTAGAAGATAATAATTTCCGATGAATTCAGGATCCAACCTCGCCAAAGGATTTCATATTAGTGATTCCGATTCTTCGAGAACCTAACGTATCTTTTAAGTGGATTGACTTAGCACAAATCAAAGGAGTAGCCTTTTAAGAGTTGAGATTTTGAAAACGATTGGAGCCATAGATATGCTCCTGATTTTTTTAGCGACTTTAAAAATCTATCGATTTATTTACCAGGTGTTTTTCCTAACTATCGGAGATGCCCTGACACCGTGACACGCCGACGCCGACAGAGCTTGGCTTCTAGCCGATTCCGGGCGTTCCTCGTTTCGTTGGCAACCGTTCGTTCATTGCTTTGCCTCCACGGCCGGGCCCACCAATAGAAAATTCGCCAACGAAGCAAACCGGGCCCAAAAGGATAATCGGCGAAACCCAACAGCAAGGAGAGAGAGAGAGAGAAAGAAAAGAAAAAAAAAAAAGTCGAATCGAAAAGGCAAGAGGCGAGCACCATCGACCCGGCGATCCCCGCGCACCGGCCGCCGCCGCCTCGGATGCGCCGCCCCCCCCCCTCCGGCGGCGGCACCGTGGAGGCCCGCGCACGTTCGTGAGGTGCCCTCCGCCACGTTCCCCGGGCTCCTGGGGCTCCGAGTCCGAGCTCGCTCCCCGCGCCCACGCCTACGCCATCGCCATCGCCCTCCTCGGTCATCGCGCCCGCGCGGATAGAGCCCGAGCTCGCTCCCCGCGCCATCGCCTAGGGACGGAGCGGATCCGGATCCACCAGCATGTGGCCTTTCTGGCGTACTAGTCGGAACCGTTTCTCCGTCGAGGAGCTTCGGTACCTGACAGATCAGCTGCAGAAGGTCCACGCCGTCAACGAAGCGAATCAGGATTTCGTGATTGAAGCACTGAGATCGATTGCGGAGCTTTTGATATACGGTGACCAGCATGATCCTTCGTTTTTTGAGTGTTTCATGGAGAAACAGATCATGAGTGAGTTTGCTCGGATCCTGAGGATCTCTAATCATCTGTCAAGAGTTTCACTCCAGTTGCTTCAGAGCATGGGCATCATGATCCAAAATCTGAGATATGAACATTCAGTTCATTACATCCTTAGCAGTGAGCACATCAACTTCTTCATCACGTACTCGTTCGATTTCCGGATCGATGAGATGTTATCGCACTACATATCTTTTCTGCGGGCGATAAGTGGGAAGCTGAACAAGAGTACAATTTCCTTGCTGGCGAAGACGGTAGGTGATGAGGTCACTTCCTTTCCTCTCTATGTTGAGGCCTTGAAGTTTGCTTTTCACCAGGACAGCATGGTCCGAGTCGCTGTGCGTGCCTTGACGCTCAATGTCTACCACGTTGGAGATGAATCAGTTAACAGATTCGTCTCCAGGGTGCCTTTGTCAGAGTATTTTTCAGATATGGTCCAGCATTTTCAGAGGCAGTGCATTGACTTGGACAAGTTGGTTGCACGTTCCTCACGAGCTGCAGATTCTTCTCTGCCAATGTCCTGTTGTGTTGAAGATGCGGTTGTGCAGATTGAAGACACGCTGTATTATTTCAGTGATGTTATGTCCTCTGGTATTCCTGATCTTGAAAGGTTCATCACTGACAATATCTTGCAAGCTGTGGTGTTTCAGTTGTTACTCCCGTCGTTGCAGAGGCAGAGCACAGAGTTGGACTTAAGTGTCACTACATCCATGTTTCTGCTTTGTTGTATACTACACATTCTGAAGAATAGGGATCTGGCAAGTACTGTAGCTACTTCACTTTTCCATCAGCCTGATTGCTCTGATGATAGGATTCAAGGGACACCTCTTAATGGGTATACATCTGAGCATGATCATTGCAAATCTGAGAATTACTGCACCACCGCCTCTGCTGTTGAGCAATCAAATGAGGATGAGCCAAATTCTCTGTCTTCTGCTAGTTGGAAACGCTTGCCCAACCATTCACTGCCAAGTGATTGCTGCCAAGGCAACACGCCAAGGGAACACTTGCTGTCCTATATCACACAAGGAGATGATTCACAAGCTTTGGGTTCATTGTGCTTATTCGCTACATTACTGCAGACGAAAGAACTTGATGAATCAATGCTGGATGCACTTGGAATCCTACCTCAAAGAAAGCAGCATAAGAAGCTGCTTTTACAAGCTTTAGTGGGTGAAGACCTTGATGAAGGACAATTATTTTCGTCAAGCAGTGGTCTAATTGATGAAAGCATTCACAGTGATTTTGATATTTATGTAAGGAAGCTTCAGGATAAATATGGACTACAGTGTCATTCTCCACGGCCGATGACTTGCAAAGCTCACAGATATCAGGTGCTCGATGCTTTAGTCGACATTTTCTGCAGATCAAAGGTTTCTGCAGATGTTCGTTTGGTTGGTGGCTGGCTTTTATGGCAACTGCTGCCCCATGGAGAGGAAGAATTCACTGCTTTTCATCTAAGACGACTAAAGGATTCACACAAGGATTGTACCTCAAAGCTTTCAGAGGAAGGTGGATGTTGGTGTGACACGGGCATGCTTCTTCCTATCATTAAAGAGGCTTGGAGGAACTGCAAGAAAGAAATTGAGGCATCTTCAGTTGCCATTGCAGAGGGAGTCTATGAGATAGTTAAGCATTGCATTCTTGCTAGTTGTAGAATTACGAAAGTTGATGAAGACTGCCCAGAGGGAAGCCCAACCAAATACTTAGAATACCCTCCATGCATCTCCAAGGGCATAGAAACATTTTGCTGGTGCAAGCAACCAATGGGGCAAGAAGAGATCAATCCTAGAAGAATGGAGGAATGCTCACACAGCTACACTTTCAGCAGCTATAAGCTGCAACTGCTTACCGTGCTGAACAATTGCTATAAACTGCAACAGCTCAACATGCTGAACACTTGAGTTGAACATTTGTAAAGCTTACCGAAGAGGATCGGGTTCTTGGCCAGCTACCGTGTATTATTCTGGACTATGGATTCAACTGTGCTTCAGTGTTGTCTTCTTCATATAATTCTAATCACTTTGATTGATTTGAATCAGAAATAAGACCAACCCTACATTACCTCCCAAAAAAAGGAAAAATCACTACCAGCCTGGGTCTCTTGCGGCCATTGTGTGTGAGACTGAGTTAGGTAACATGAGTACATCACCTGATACAATTCTGTCTATAAGTGAAGTCTTGATTACTATAAGACTATATACAAGAAAAGAAAAATAACTAGGCTCTGTGTAAATACGAAATATTTATACTCCGTAGATCTTTTTAAAGAAGTTACCATGGTTTTCTAAAATACGGAGTATTTTGGTTTGATTTGGTATTGTTTGGATAAAGGACGTATCTAGTGCTATAGGCTCTCGCACTACGGGGTCTGAGGAAGAGAAAATAGCCAGCAGCTATCCCTGCATAAATGTGCAGAGGCTGGGCTTGAATTCGAGACCTTTTGGTTACAGATGGTAAAGTTTTACCGCTTGCACCAGAGTCGTCCTTCAGTATGTAATTTTTAGATGCAATAAATTTTATGGTCATAAAAAAACCATAATACTATAACATCTAAATAGGCCCTGAATCTTTGTTGACATCAATATTTTAAGATGTCAAATCACTCGTACATGCGAAATGCTCTAAATACATGTAACGGAAGTGGTGAGTCCCAGTGATCTGAACGTTGCACCTAACTGATTTTCAGTTTATGGTTTAATGGTTATTTAATATAAACATGCACGTGGGCTCAAACGAGCCACACATAGAGAAGTAGAGAACGAGAACCGAGCCTACTCGGGTGGCAAGCACTGCACGTGTACGCTGCTGGCGTGAGTTGGATCCCTAGGATCGAGCCTACTCGGGTGGCAAGCACTGCAGAGGCGTGAGTTTGATCCCGGGATCGACTCTGTTTTCTCATTGGGACAGGTCCTTAAAATAATTCTATAGAGTTTCTCATGCGTGAAACTATAATAGGATCATGATGTATCTGTTATTTACAGAGTATTTCGGTGATCTTAAGAAGGATACATAGTTTTATTTATACACGGGTGGTGTGAGTAGTGTGCGTGTGTTAAATGAAGGTACGTGTATATGAATAGATACTACAGTTGTACTTAGATCAGAGAAAAAAAATAAAGAACAACATGCGTACCCATGATATTCGAGATTGGTTAACTGATACCGAATAAAATAGTTTGGAGACCGTGGGAGTGGATTGGTGTCTTCAACTACTGCAGCCTACTAGAGTAGGTTAGTCAAGTTCACAAATTTGTCTTTATACGCTATTCATTGGTGTTCAACTAATGGAAACTTCTGCAGGGAGCAGATTACGTGGCATATAGAAATATCATTAAGCAAACTTCAGTTAGGTAGGATATTTTAGATAGAACCTACACCTAGCTGACTTCGAGCATTTGATGGTATTCGTACATTTTTTTTGCGAGCAACAGTATTCATACATGTCTACTTGTTTATTTAGTGGTAACAATATAGTTTCTGAATACATAGTTTTTACTATGCACACTCTCTTTCTGTTCTAAATTATAAGACAATTTAGCTAACTATTGCAGATACATAAGTTTTACTATGTATTTTGATATATACTATGTCTTACATAATAAGGACAACATATTATAGATAAGTCAAATGTCTTTAATCTGGAAATAAGGGAATATCAGTTTATAACGAAGCACTTATTGTATAGAGACTTTGTCGAGATCTCAATTCTCAAGGTACGCTGGTAAAGTTCTTTGAGGCACTCGTAGTGGTACGGTGACTGTATAATGTCTATATCTATACTATGTTGAAAAAAAGGAGATTTTAATGTCCCAACCAAACAACCTCGAATAAATACATTCGAATTACTCTCTCCATTCTAAATTACATTTTATTGTGATTTTATCCTAATATGTTTTTAACTTCCATTAAGTTATATAAAAATTGCATGACACCAGTTTTTTTTATTATTTTCTCTATGAAGAATATTTTGAAAAATTAGTTTTATTTTTAATATGTAGATGTCAATGTATCATTTTAAAACTTGGCCAAAGCTAGAAAGATTTGACATAGGACAAAGGCAAAATGAATTATAACATATTTGTATAGAGCGTCTACTTTTTTTTGAGGGACTATAGAGCATCTACTTAAATCCATAGTCTTAATAAGTGGGTAAACATATCTACTATCAAATCCCTATTATTATTATTATTATTATTATTATTATTATTATTATTATTATTATTTTGAGCCTTAACTTTTCAAGTATAAGCTGTAGTATTTGAACTTACGCACTAACTCACACCACCACACACACACTCTCACACACATGAAGAAAAAAAACATAATGATGAACACTTTTGTTATTGCATTTGTTGTAGGTACGCATCATACCATAATGGTTCTTCAATAAATAATGCATAGTAGAGTGCAAACATTTTAGTAGGACACAGAACCAAAGGCATATACTTGAACTCTTCCTTTTTTTCTTCTGTGATTATAACTCCTGTATGAATTCCTAATGTTCGAATAAGAAAGCTAAAGAAGGAACGTAGCTTCTCAGGAACCATCTGGTGAGATAGAATGAGAAATACAAGTGCTCCGATTGAGTGGCATGGAACATGCATGATGGGTAGCTCACCTAATAAAATTTATCGTGGAAAGGCATCATATATATTTCCCAACAAAGTGGTTGCCGATGAAGTAAAAAAATGACTGTCTTTTCAAATAAAATACATTATAAGATCATGTCTTTTAATCATCATTATATCTTGTCAATCATCGCAGGGCTAGAACAAAATATATCTATATACTTCATTCAAACTGACGTCATAGTATAGCTAGCTAATCCGCTTCAGGAGCTCACCAACGAGAAGGACACGCTTTGCTTTGTCCGTAATCAATTAGCTTATCTGTCTGTTTACTCCAGCAACCATCCTGCAGGTTCCTGCTGTCCAATGAAACACATCTCTCTTCCCGCCTATGAATACATGGTCTGTTTCTCTGTAGGATCACTCTACAACAACAAGGCATAGTACATCTCATCAGAAACTCATAGATACACCTACACCGCTACACGGACCACACTGCTTGTTGAACAATCGAAGATGATAGGTGAACTGGACTCCGATCTTGTTGTACGCTACTTCAGAAGCAAGAGCATCCTGATCACCGGTTCAACTGGCTTCCTGGGGAAAGGTATGGTACCTCTAACCTCTGCATGAAACTCGTCCAGTACTCTTTCAGGGTGTCTGCACAATGCATGGCTGGCTTTCAATGGGGGTGCTTCCTTTCTGCATTTTCGTCTCTTCGTAGTGCTTGTGGAGAAGATACTGAAGGTTCAGCCGGATGTCAAGAAGCTCTTCTTCCTTATTCGAGCCACTGATGTCGAGTCTGCAAAGCAGAGGGTCGAGACTGAGGTGAAAACAAAGTATTTCTTCTACTCTTCCATCCATCTCATTTTCTGAAGCTGTACCCAATGATCCAGTCTCTAAACTTTTCTGCATGACATGAAAATATATATGTTGCTGGAAACTTTTATGCGTATAAGGACAGGAATGGTTTTTTTCTGAAGGGTTGGCAAGAGCTTTGCCGGTTTCCCCTACTGACTTCGGTCAAAAAGAGCTTTGCCGAAATATATTAGTAGTAGAAAAAAAAATATACAGAATTGTTACATACCCCAAGCAGAAACTAAAAAGACAACCAACAGCAGACCACTATCATCGAAAAAACTTGCTCCGGCAACAGAGAAAAATCGTGTATGAATCTTTTTAGTATGCAAATTTACTGTCATCTATCTTTACCACTGTGCTCGTGCATATCTTGTAATAAGCAACTCATGCAAGATGCATGCACCACCCAAAATCCCAAACTTTGCTCAGGCAATATTAGTAAAGGAAACAAGAGTATTATACAAATTTGTTCTTTTCTCATAAAAGAAAACTATTTGTTTTGTAGCTATGTCGCCATCGATTACCCTTATCACCCACTCAGCAAAATATGCCCTCCAATCCAACTTCAATATAATATGGAAGCAAGAGACAAAGTGATCCCTTACAAAATAGCTGAGGGGGACCGAGTTCTCAAAGTAATCTTGCATGCCACAACTCTGCAGGTTTGCTGAGTCAGAATGTCTTCTCATGGATTTTGCTAGCTGCATTTAGTTGAAATGTGTTTTCTTCTGACAAAACTAGTGGCAAATGCATAGGGCATTGAATGTTAATTTGAAGCAAGGCTTAAAGGACTAATAACTGTTGCGTTTCACTAATGATATCGCTCTCATGGTATTTTCTATGGAAACTCTGTTTC
>CM041636.1:44691438-44701714 GCA_023333625.1 Bothriochloa decipiens | reverse complement strand
GAAGAGGGGGCTGGGTATATGTAGGCGGAGCCCAAAAAACGCCCACTATGTGGGCGTTTTTTGGCTGCTCCGAGGCCCGTCCGCAAAACAGCGTGCACTTTTGCAGGCGGCCCCCTCTCCACCACAAAACGCCCGTTTTTTGGCTGCTCCGAGGCCCGCCCGTAAAACAGCGCGCACTTTTGCAGGCGGCCCCCTCTCCACCAAAAAACGCCCACGCAGTGGGCGTTTTTTGGGAGCCAGGGGCCGCCCGCAAAAGCCGGCACCGGCGGCGGCCGGCCCTGTGTGGGCGTTTTTTAAAAAACGGACGACTAGTTCTGTCATATTTCAAAATAAAAAATTAAAATCGTAAATTTTTTTAGAAAAATTAAAAATAAAAAAAATTCCTACTCGTGTGTGGTGTCGTTGTGTGCCAGAGTATGCTGGTTTTAGTCCCGCCTCGCTTCTCCAGCCAGCAACGAAAGAGCAAGTGGCCTATATATGCTCAAATGATGGATAATTTTATTGTTTTAATTTAATATATATTTCATTCAAATCAATTCAAACATAAAATTTTAAAGTAAAAAATAATATATTCGGATATTTATCCGCATATATTACTCGGATCTATCCGATTAAGGGATATTCGGGATCCGGCGGATATCGAAGATATCATATTTGTATCCGTTATCAGCTTAAGGTATTCCTATTTGTATCCGAGATCCGTGTATTAGGATTCGAGGCCTTCTGACGGACGGACAAACATCCGATCCGTTTTCATCCATACGAACCGATCAGGCGCAACGTCGATGTTCGGAGATCTTAGACAAATATTTCTGTCCGACTCGCTGTGGTGTCGGGGATGGATCCGGATCGGGCTTTGTTTGAAAACGTTACATGGGCCTAGAGAAAATTAAACGTGGGCTTCAAGCTGCCATAGACACATATTTTCTATCTTTTGATTTTTTGACTCGCTCAAATGTAAAAACTGCAATAGACACAAGTGCAGTGCGGCGCCGATCTACCGACCCAACCCACTCTGGGGCCTCGGCTGCTTTCCGGTTGGTCTCGGCCAAGATAAGTACCTATATATGCCGCTGAGTTGATGCACTGGTGCAGAGCAGCGCTATGCAGCTCGTGAACCAAGAACGCTGTTGGCACGGGCAGCATGCTGGGGCCGCTGGGCTCCGGCGCGGTGACGATGAAGCTTTGTCCTGCGTACATGGCCCGCAGCTTCCGTCGTCGTCGAGCAGCTCGGCTTGCGGATGTGGCACGTGGCTGATTCTGCACGTGCTGTTTACGAGGGAAGACAGCTCTAAAATTTAGAGGAGAGGATCCAAACAGTGCCTATCTAATAAAAGCACAGATACGAGCACGGTATGAAGATTTCCCTCGGCTTTGACCTCATTTTTTTTTTTTTGTACAAACGTTGGAACTTCCTTTGCTCCGGAAAGACGTGTGTGGTTTCCTTCGTTTGAAACGCGTGCACACCGTTCCTTTCCCGTAGCATCTTGCTTCAAGACGGCAATCCACGCGGTGCGAAAGTGACACCGCCCGCCGCGATTGGTTCAGTGCGTAATTTCCTTCAGCTGAATAATCACGCGCATACCATTCCTTTCCTCTATAACTCAATCCTTAATAATTTTCCTCCATTTTTCCAAGAGGTTCCAAGAGAAGACTTAAATAATGCGTGGATCATTTTCAATGGACAGAGACCAGTACTAGACTGACGTATGATATGTGCTTTAAAGTCTTCGCAGCGAGTGCAGCTTGGTCGCGCGCGTGGTGCGTTGTGCTGTTGTGCATATAGCCTCCTTCCTTTCACATTACCGCGCCGGCGCTGGCTTCCTTCCTTTCATGACCAGCTATGGCTGTTCTCGCTGCTATCCACCACAGGTTTGAACCTATGGCCGCCTCCTGGCTCCTCGTTTCCTTCTTTACATAAGTAGTCGATTTTTCAAGTCGACTCGATCGATGCCCACAGCAACCACCATGGCCATCCGCTGGGCTCGGCCGAGCAGTAGCTGGCTTAGGCGGCCGACGACGACAGCGTAAGTTCCAGATCCGCCAGCCCTTCAACACTAGGTGACAAATTGACAAAGGCTCCGCTTCCACGATCGAACCACGCCCGCACGGGGACCAGCGGGTGTTGAACTCTGTGCTGTACTCGCAAGCCTCAAGTAAAGCCTCAAGCGACCAGGTCCGTATTCTTGCCTGTTTGTTACATACACTTCCACTCGGTTGTGATATCTAAGTTGGATATATTATTTATTAATTATTATATTATAAGGGCTTGTTTGGATCCTCGGAATTTTTAGAATTGAATTCTTTTGGATCCTCGGAATTTTTAGAATTGAATTCATAGTATATAAACCATATAATCCGTTAAATAGTCTTTTCAGGGGTGGACCCCAAACTATAGTCGTGGAAGAAAAAAATCATAGAATCAGTTAAATAAAGTCTTTCAAGGGTGGGCCCACCTTGATTCTAGGGTATTCAGTTTAATATCCAAAATTTTTGATGAAACTTTTACACATATACAGTCTATATATCTATACTATACACATAAAGTTGTGGATGGCTCCCTGTGCACAGATCACTCTAGTAACAACGTTCCTAGTACAATAATGGATCACATGAACAGTACCTATCCGCAAAGAACATCATCAACCCGCTAGTAAACAGTACCTACCGCAATGAACAGTTCTAACCGCTATGGAACACCTGCCTACTGGTTCTTTTGGAGATGAAGTACACAACTTGCCTTTGTCTTTATGTGGTGTAATTTCCAAAAAAAAAAAAAACAGAGTCCCACATTATATATCAAAGCTCTGTTTGCTTGGCTCCATCTATTTGTATCACCGGCTCAACTCTGTTTGCATGGCTCCAGTTCTTTTGTATCACTGGCTCCTAGAATATTGCAAGAAAATAGATAAAACAAGTTAACGGCTCCTTTGCTATATGTACTGGATAAATCCAAGAACCTATAACATAGTGATCTTGCTTCTTCTGAAGTAGCATAAATATTGCCTCTTCTGTTTCATATAAAGAACACTAGCAAATATGACATTTTGCCTAATTTTGTTGTTATAGGAAACATTTCGGGGATGGCAGTTGTATTGGATGCTTTAGCATCCTATATCCAAAACATGTTGCTGGAAATGGCCAAAGAAGAGATGCATCTGTTGTTGGGAGTCCCTGATGAGATAAAAAAGATGGACAACAAGCTTGGTGACCTAAAGAGATTCCTTAATGATGCTGACAAGAGGAACATAAGTGACCAGAGTGTGGAGTCTTGGGTGAAAGAGCTTAGGAATGCCATGTATGATGCAACCCATATCCTCGACCTGTGCCAACTCAAGGCCATGGAGCACGGCCAAAGTTTGAACATAGGTTGCTTCAACCCCTTGCTCTTTTGTATGAGGAACCCTCTCTATGCTCATGACATTGGTAATCGCATCAAGAACCTTAACAAGAGGCTAGATGACATTGAGAAACGTAGCAAAGCCTTCAACTTTGTAAACCTTGCATCCTATGTGGATGGTGGTAGACAAAATGCGGAATCCTCTCATTATGCTAGGCGCGAAACAACAGGGGAGGACGAGCGATATGTTGTTGGTGAGAAGATTGAGGAGGACACTAGAAATCTGGTGAAGTTACTCACAAGGAATGAAGAAACCATAAATGAACACAACAAAATTTTGGTTTTTGCTATTGTGGGAGTTGGAGAGATTGGCAAAACAACCCTTGCCAAAAGGATCTTCAACAATGACATCGTGAATCAACAGTTCGAAAAGAGAATATAGTTGAGTGTCAATAAAGATTTTAGTGATGTTAGTTTGTTGGAGAGAGCTATCACTGAAGCAAGAGGGGATCATCAAGCATCCAGAAACACAAAAGCCGCACTAGAGCGAACTCTTAAGGATGCTTTGGAGGGGTGTAAGACCTTATTAGTGATGTATGGGAGAAGGTACTTGAGCCTCCATTAACAAACTCACGTGCTATAGGTAGTCGTGTCCTTGTCACCACGAGAGATGACACAATTGCTCGAAGTATGATGGCAGAGATGCCCTACCATCAGTTCACCAAACTAGAGTTAGAAGATGCCTGGTGTTTGCTCAAGAAGCAGGTCAGTATAAGTTCAGTCATGCGTTTGATATGTTTCATTGTTGTGGGTGCATGTTTGCTTCATTATCTGACAGTAAATACATACGCCTAAGCTCCATCTTCTACTACATTAATTTCCTATCACATAACGGATCTTTTTAATAACGATATACTCACAAGTCATAAGGGAAAGTTATCTACAAAACAGTTAATATCAGTAAAACCTACCTTTATATTTTAGTACTTCAACATATGATAGCTGAACATAATTATATTTTAGTACTTCATCTTGGAAACCATAAGTTAGGTGCATGCATTTGCAACGAAACCTTTATTTGGCAATTGAATTAATTTCTATACTACTACAATACTAGCATATTGTCGCTATGGCAACATTTTGTATATAGACATCAACGAAACCAAAAGACAACCTCTTGTCATGCTATTGACCAAGTCATCACCATGACTAGAAGTCTATCAAACAAAATCATTCTCCAAACAAATTAGAATTTGTTGAATTCATGGCACGCTCAAATTCAATATGCAACGGCAATACAGGCCCAACTCTCACGCCACCCCTCCTTTGTTGCTAAGAAAGAAAAAGGGAAAATCTTTTTTCCTTTGTAACCAGATAAACAGGCCTCCACCGCAGTCCCAGCTCCCACTGCACCCCTCTTTTTAACTTTTGGCCCACTACGCATGCTCCTTTTTAACCTAGCCTAGCTTTTTCCCTGCTTTTTATTAATGGATCCATCCTGTCGTTTTTATCTCACTCTCTAAATCCTCATTTAGAGAATCATTTGAATAAAAATCTCTTTCTATATCGTTTCACATTACAACAGCTTTATATATCTTTTGCGATCTCCATATTTAGCTCTGAGAAACTATAAATAGTGGATGGCAATACTAGGAGATCTAACAGAAGAAGCACTTAAAGGGTTCTGTTCACCAAAATCTGTATTCCTTCTATACAGAAGGAAAGTCTCTTGAAATTATTTTAAGCACACGTTCATATTTTCTTAAGAATTAGATGTGGATCATGTCCGAATATGCCAGCTAAAGAAAAGCAAAGCTAAAAAAAAAAAGTTTTAGTTACATCAGCTTGGTATGGTCTAGGATGAACTTTGACTTAAGATAGTACTAGAATGTTTGTAATTTACAATTGGTGAAGCGGAAGGATCTACTAATATATACACTTTGTTACCGATCTATGATGCTATTAGTTTCGATGAACTGCAAAGAGAACATGCAGACATAATGGGAGAGAATGAAATCATTGGTGGTGCCAAGGGATTGCAGCATTCCTCGATGCTTTCATTGGTTTGATACCAAGGAAAGGTGAACATGGACATCTTAGGATAACAAAGAAAATGTTTATGTTGCAATGGATTATTTTTTACTCAATTCAGCATGGCTGCAGGGAGCAAATAATTGTACATCAGTCGTAGGATGACAATATGATATATGATTTTGCCTTTGCATATAGTATTACTTTTTTCAATTGATTTTGCATCTTAATATGACAAAATGTATGTGCATGTTGCATTCCTTTATCTGGATTGCCTGTGCTTGCAGGTGGTACGAAATGGAAACAATGATGAACCAAAGATTGATAAACTAAAGGACATTGGAATGGGTATTATAGAAAAATGTGATGGTTTGCCACTTGTTATTAAAGTAATGGGAGGCCTCCTACGCCAGAAAAAGGCAAGACGAAGCCATTGGAAAGGTGTCTTAAAAGATTCTATATGGTCAGTCCAAATGCCTGAAGAGCTAAATTATGCAGTATACCTTAGCTACCAAGATTTGCATCCTAATTTAAAGCCATGCTTTCTGCACTACGCCCTCCTCCCAAAGGGCACTGTATTTTGGGAAACTTTGATTGTTGCCATGTGGATTAGTGAAGGATTCGTTCATGGAAACTCGGATGATTTAGAAGTATTAGGAAAAAAGTATTACTACCAGTTAATAGCTAGGAATCTTATAGAGCCAGATTTAAGGTACATGGACCAGGCAGTTTGCAGTATGCATGATGTTGTTCGCTCATTTGCTCAGTATTTGGCTAGAGATGAAGCACTGACGATAGCTCACAAAAAGGAAGTCGCCCTTACTGACAAACTTAGTTCGCCAAATGTTATTCGATTGTCATTAGAAAGCAAAGAAACAGAGTCAAATAATATAGGGTGGAGTTCCTTACAGGCACATATATCTCTGCGGACATTGATTTTAGTTGGGCAAATAAAGATCAACCCATGTGATTCTTTGTTACCTTTTTCTTGTTTGAGGCTCCTACATATACAAGATGGAAATTTTGATGCATTATGTGAATCTTTGGTCAAACTCAGGCACTTGACGTATCTGTCCATAGGAGGCACATAAACATCTAAACTGCCAGAAAACATTGCTAAGATGAAACTCTTGCAGTGCATTAGCCTTTATAATTGTAAGAATTTGGTGAATCTTCCATGTGGCATTGGAAAACTACAACAGTTGAGGGTCCTAGTGCTTAATGGCACAGGTATAAATAGCATACCTAGGGGGTTTAATGGTCTAACTAATTTGAGGAAATTATACGGGTTTCCCGCAAACGAGGGTGATTCCTCGTGTAGCTTACAAGAACTTGGGCCTCTCTCCCATCTCATTGAGCTTAGTATAAGTGGCTTGAAGAAAGTATATTCTCCCTCATTTGCCACAAAGGCCAGGCTTGGTGAAAAGGTGTGCCTCAGCTATCTGTCCTTGAATTGCACCAGCAGACAAGGAGATGATTACAGGTTGGTAAAGGAGGACGAGCAGCAACAAATCAAGAAGGTGTTCGACGAACTCTGCCCACCACCTTGCTTAGAACATCTTGTAATCAAAGGTTACTCTAGTCAACAACTTACAAAGTGGATGATGTCGACAGTAGTTGCAACCCTTGGAAACTTGAGGATTTTAATGATAAAACACTTGCTTTATTGCTCGGAGTTATCTGAGGGTTTGTGGCAGCTCCCTAACTTGGAGTTTCTACAGATAGAAAGAGCCCCAGCCATCAAGCGTGTTGGGCCAGAATTCTTACTACGACAGCATCCTGAGAACTTAGGTTCCGATTTGAAAATTAAGGTGATCGGATGCGGTGGCCTCGAGAGGATCAGTCATTTGCCAAAATTGCAGAACCTCGAGATCCACTCGTGCCAAAATTTGAAGCTATTGGAGGGTCTGCCTACACTTCAGAGACTCTGGATCGAGGACTACGATATGGAAACACTCCCTGGATATTTTCAGGACGTGAAACCTGAAAGAATAGATGGAAACTATGGTTACCTATCTTGGCTCACCATAGATGCGTGTTTATATAGGGAGAAACTCTCCAAGAGATTACAACCGCAGGTTAGTTCAAACTCCAATTCAAACTCCAAGCTGCCGTGTGGGTTACAATTATAGATACTAAAGATAGAGTCCTATCTATGGCAGCTACGGTTTAACTCATTTATCTATAACTCTAACACCCCCGCTCAATCTAAACTTACTAGCCATAATGAAGATTTAGATTGTGAATAAATGTTGTCAACTTGAATGCCGGCAAAGCCTTTGTGAACCCATCTGCGATTTGATCTCCTGAGGATATAAACCGAACCTGCAATTGTTTTCTTCTAACTCTTTCACGCACAAAGTGAAAGTCAATTTCTATGTGTTTGGCTCGAGCATGAAACACTGGATTCTCTGACAAGTACGTTGCACCAAGATTATCACACCAAAGAATTGGAGGACGGCAAACCTTGACACCAAGTTCCTTTAGCAATTGCTCAAGCCATATTACTTCTGCTGTAGCATTAGCCATTGCTTTGTATTCAGCCTCTGTACTTGATCTAGACACAGTGGGTTGTTTTCTAGCACTCCATGATATAAGATTGCTTCCAAAGAACACAGCAAACCCACCGGTAGATCTTCTATCATCAACATCACCAGCCCAGTCTGCATCAGAAAATGCACTGATAGACGGAGACACAACCTTTTGAATGTGCAAGCCGAGACTTAAAGTATATTGCGCATATCTCAAAATCCTCTTTACTGCTGTAAAGTGAGCTGTAGTTGGAGCATGCAGGAATTGGCAAACTTTGTTTACTGCAAAAGACAAATCAGGCCGTGTAATTGTATAATACTAAAGTGCACCAACAATACTTCTATACCGAGTACTATCCTCTGAACTGAGCGGCTCTCCTTCATAGCTTGACAATTTTTCAGATGCTGACAGAGGTGTTGTGCATGGTTTGCAGCCCTGCATACCTGCTCGCTTTAATAGATCTTTAGCATACTTTTCTTGTGAAAGAGTTATACCATTCGAATCTTCTTTAACTTCTATTCCCAAGAAATAGTGCAACTTGCCAAGATCCTTTAGAGCGAAATCTTCTTTCAAGTCAGCAAGAAGTGTGGTTACGGCTTCAGATGAAGAGCTTGTAACAATAATATCATCCACATATATAAGCATATAAATAACTAAGCCATTTTTATTATAGATAAAGAGAGACATATCTGACTTAGATGGCTCAAAACCCAGCGCAATCAATTTTGAGCTTAACCTTGAGTACCACGCCTTTGGCGCCTGCTCAAGACCATAAATTGCTTTGTCCAATTTGCATACATACCCTGGCGTGCTTTCAAATCCTGGAGGTTGCTTCATGTAGACTTCCTCTTCCAGAACGCCATGTAAGAACGCATTATGCACATCAAGTTGTTTGAGGCACCATCCTCTAGACACTGCTACTGAAAGCACAAGTCTGACTGTAGCTATCTTCACAACTGGACTAAATGTATCCTCATAGTCAATCCCATATCTTTGCTTGAATCCTTTAGCTACCAATCTAGCCTTATACCGATCAATAGTGCCATCAGCTTTCCTTTTTATTTTGAAAACCCACTTGCAATCTATTAAGTTGTGGGCAGATTTTTCTGGAACCAAATGCCAAGTTTGATTCTTGGCTAGTGCTTGAAGTTCCACTTCCATCGCCTGACGCCACTTGGGATCTGTAAGTGCTTCTTCAACCAAGTTTGGTTCACCAGTGGTACTGAAGAAACTGTACCTGATCATACCATCATACATTTTCTTTGGCTTCACAATACCACTCTGCAGTCTTGTTTGTCTCCGTGGTGGATCTGGTGCTTGGGGTGAGCCACTGGGCGGTATACATTCATCCGTACCAGGGACTGCAGCGGGGAGTTGCGTTGCATCAGCCGGATCATGAACAGATGGCACAAGCGGAGGCAGGTTGGAATCTTCTGTTGGGCCCGTGGGCACAGGAGAAGGCAGCCCAGCTGCCGTGTCTGCGCCGAACACAGGAGGAGGCAGCACAGGCGATGTTTGCCCCCCATGCGACGGACTCCCACGCGATTCCATCTCGAAGGCAGGACTCGGACAGGACGCCAGATCGCCCTGAGATCTGCGGCCGGATCTTGCACCGGGATCTTCTGTGCTTGGTTGTGCCGAGCCGGGAACAAAGCAAGGGATGCCGCTAGCCTGTTCAGGTGGTCCTGCAAAATTATTTGAAGTTTGGCTAGCAGGAGCAGACACATTAGTATCATTAGTAACATTTGGATCCATGTACTGATCATCCCCTGGATTTCTGAGTGAGGAAGGTAGAAGAATGATTTCCTTTCTCAAAGAAGCACCAGCATTAGGATGTAGTTTTGAAAAAGGAAACACGGCTTCATCAAACACTACATCACGAGAAATATAGATGCGGCCAGTGGATATATCTAGGCATTTGAAACCTTTGTGCATGGAGCTGTAGCCAAGAAAAGCGCACTGGATGGAGCGGAAAGATAGCTTCTGAGAATTATAGGGGCGCAAGTTAGGCCAACATGCACATCCAAAGGTGCGTAAGTTATTATAATCGGGAGATTCATGCAAAAGACGAGTGCTTGAGACCTCAAAATTAATAACCTTACTTGGGAGGAGATTAATGAGATGTGTGGCTGTAAGAAAGGCTTGATCCCAAAACTTAAGTGGCATAGACGCATGAGCAAGAAGTGCCAAGCCTACTTCAACAATGTGTCGATGTTTTCGCTCAGCGACACCATTTTGTTGGTGAGCGTGAGGACAAGAAACCCGACGAGTGATTCCAATTTTCTTAAAGAAGGAATTTAGGCTTTCATATTCGCCTCCCCAATCAGATTGAACACAAAGAATTTTCTTGGAAAATTTTCTTTCAACAAGACT
>CM041636.1:44613355-44691428 GCA_023333625.1 Bothriochloa decipiens | reverse complement strand
TAGACAGTATGTGGATCACAAAAGCTTCACGCCTTGGCTCTCTCTCTCGGGAGGAACTTGAGACAAGGGGATAAAGACCACCTTTGCTTTTACCGTGATGGAGGATCTTCTTCGTTTCTTGGTCCTTAGTGAAAAAGAAATCAGGATGAAATTCAAAGAAGGCATTGTTGTCTTTTGCAAGTTTATGAACAGAAGCAAGGCTCTTTGAAGCACTAGGAACATGAAGTATATTTTTAAGTAAAAGATCACTAGAAGCGGTATGAACAGTAGCATGGCCAATATTACTAATGCTAATACCTGTGCCATTGGCGGTGTGGACTTGCTCATGCTCACTGTATGAATCACGTACATGTAACTTCTCAAGCTCGCTAGTCACATGATGATTTGTGCCACTATCAGCATACCAATTAGTATCAACTCCATATGCGCCACTAGGTCTTCCTTGGTATTGTTCATCTTCTTCATAGCGAAAATAGCATTGCTTTGCTTCATGGTTGTTTTTCTTGCAGATTTGACATGGTGGCCTCTTGCTTCCTTGCGGGTTGTTGGACGTAGAGCTCTGTCTGTTGTTGTTATTATAGTAGTTTCCTTGTCCAGAACGCCCAGAAGTGAATCGACCGCCACCACGCCTGCCACCAGAACGTCCACGGTTCCCACGACCACGTGACGCCAGATTGGCAGAGGACTGATATTGTCCAGCGCCTTGATACATCTCAAGACGAAGATCATACTCCATGAGCAAAGATTATAACTCAGATAATGAGAGCTCACCTGACCGGCCCATCATGTAAGATACAAAAGGATGGTAGTCGAAATCTAAGCCATTAAGAATGTGAGCAACAATCTCATCATCATTGATTGTAACACCAGCTGAAGCAAGTTCGTCTCTGATATTTTGCATCTTGTTGAAATAGGCCGCCGTGGAGAGACTGCCCTTCTTTGTTGTAGATAGCTGCATGCGCAAGTTTGTAACTCGTGCTCTAGATTGCGCTACAAACATAACCCCGAGTGCCTTCTAAGCTTGCACGGAGGTTGTTGCAGTCGTGATACCGGCTTGGACCTCCTTGGAGACCGAGTTCACCAGGTAACCGAGCAGCTGTTGATCTTTTTCCACCCATGAGTCATGCTCCGGGTTAGGAATTTCCTTCTTCTTGCCATCAACTTCAACTTCTTGTAGTTGTCGTGGCTCAGGGACGGTTCCTTCCAAAATTCCGAGCGCCTTGGCACCACGGACGGCGGGCAGGAATTGGGCTTTCCACAGGACAAAATTGTCCCGCGTGAGCTTGTCCGACACCGGATGTCCAAAGAGAGAAGATGAATGCCTTGCGTCGTGCGAGGAGGATGCCATCTCAATGTTGCGTGAAGAACGTCACAATCTCCTTGCAATTGTGGTCTTCTTGTTGCGGATCTTGATCTTCTTGTTGCGAGGAGGAGCGTCACGAGGATCTTGCGTCGCGGCCCTCTTGTCACGAACACGAATTTGGTGTAGATCTATTTTAGGAAGAGGCGGCTCCGATACCATGAAAGAATAGATGGAAACTATGATTACCTATCTTGGCTCACCATAGATGCGTGTTTATATAGGGAGAAACTCTCCAAGAGATTACAACCGCGTTACCTATCTTCAGTGATTTGCACCTGTGTTACTGTTGCAGTTTGCCAATTTGAGAATTGAGAGGCTTGTAATATTTATGTAAGCTGAGTAGTAACTGAACAAATGTTATGTTACAGCTTCTGTGAGTTTGCAAGCTCATGGTGAGTGTGAAAATGCCGCATGCCATGTGAATGTACCTAGCAAAGTTCACTTTAAATTTTTGGTTTTGATAAAGGCTTCAAATGTGGACATCACCGAATGACAAGTAATATGTGATGACCAGATCCTTTGAACAAGTTAATTTACTCCTGAATCGATCGTGATTATTGGCTTCCTCTTTAGGAGAGCCTTAAGATTTGACATATCAGCTGCCAGTATTTATTTCTTCATCATAAGTTGTAGCTTGGGCAGCTCCATCACAGGAGAGCATGAAGCTTTTTCTTTTTGACAGTTTCGGACATGTAAATAAATAAGAATAGATGCTATTGATGTTCTGAATAAAAGATGAAATCTGAAATTTATAGAATTACATAAAGACTACAAAACTGAGCTATGCAGACAGAAAAGCATAGTGTTCTGAATTTTCTCTTTACTTCCGGACTGCACAATTTAATTGTTTGTTACCTTCTGGACATTGCCGTTCCAGATCTGATCTTCAAGATCTGACACAATACTGCATCTGTATCTCAGATAAAATATACATTGTACACCCATTCTGTCAGACCAGCAACAACTAAGCACAAAACAGTGAACACATTTGGCGCGACGCCTCTCCACCGCTTCATCGAATCTCCAGGACGTTACTTCCCTTCTCCCACCTCCACAGAGCAGAGTTGCTCACGGTGCACGAGAACACGTCGCGTAGCTAGGCGCACCATCGTCACAGTCCTTCAGAACCAACATGGCGAGGGATTCATTGAGATCGCTCACCGCCACTACGCCAGAGGTTTCTAGGCATTCCCCGTCATATACGACGACTTCGAACAAGACGCGTGCCACATGGCAGGCCGGCCTCGTGCGCCTCCCACACTCCCACCTCCCGTCGGAGTCAGCGCACACGCTGGGCTTGGCGACTGTGAGCGGCTTTGCGAGTGGGAGGCTGGTGGCGATGCACACGCTTGGTGTTGGCAGCATCTTCCACATGGGAGGGGTCGGGGGCAGCGCTGACAGAGCTGCGTGTGCCACGGAATGTGTCAGGACTCAGGACCGCGGGTAAGAAGAGGAAGCCTGACCATTTTCCGACAACAGAGGCAAGGGCGTTCTGGTGGCTAATTCAGTAGAAGATGTGCTTTAGTGTTTGCTTGTCTTGTTTGGGCCTCAGCTTATGGGCTGTGAAGACGGTGGTGTCGGGGCACAGTTATAAACCCCGTGTAACTGAATGTGTTGGTATCGAATAAGAAACATGAAACCTAAACTCGTCCCTGACCCTGCTCTTCGTCTCCGTCTTGCTGCCTGCCCTGAATCCCAGCTGTTTTCTCACCTAAATTCCTTCCAATCCAGTTATCCAATCATGTTCTGATCCGGAACGTTACAACATGGCACACACGGGCAACCGGGATCGCCATTGTGGATCCAAGGCGACGACGTACACAGATGCACACGAGAAGAAGCGCCTCAAGTGAGCACTGAGCAGAGGAGATGAAGCGGTGAGGTCGCGAGGCAGGGATGCTGCATTCTTGCGCGGTTTGGAGAACTCAGACAAGGATGTGCGTCCAGGACTGCTGCTGCTGCTGACGGTGGGCAGCAACGGCGGACGACGACAGAGTAGGGCTCCAGTTACCAATTACATTGAAGGACTCACAGGATAAATAAACTAGATTGATAGATATCACCAAGAGTGAAAGCAAGAACTACTCAAAACAATAAAAGGTTGACCGCTAAGGCAAATGTCTGCTGCTAATCTCGAATTAAGCAGGGTGTATACACAAATGAATCGCGAATGCCACGAGCAATGGTTTGTTTGAGGTGTACTGTTCCTAGATACTGAACCTTTCGGGTGCTAAAATGAAAAGCCACCACATTACAGTCGCAACACAAGAAGATAACCTCCTTGTAAGGATGAAATCCAACGAATATGACATATGGGAGAACATTCTGTTTGTCATCTGAGACATCGACAATGTTGTCGTCATCGGAGTCCCAGCAAACATTTTTATCTGCTAGTGATACATCTTGGTTCTTCCTTCCATCACCGTCATCTAAAATCCAATATTTTTGTTCATCAAATTTATTGTTTTCCAACCACCATGAGGATGTATTGATCTTGAGATTGCTTTGATCCTTTGGCGTCCAATCCAAACGGCCACCGGATTCGCTGAGATTCCAAACTCGAAGTTTATCCAAACCATTTTCAGCAAAAGCTGCAATGTGCACGCCCTTCTCCGATCTACCTAGAAAAGTCCTTACATTATCATTCTCACACTCGGCAAGTTGTATTGGCGATTTGATCACTCTGTATTTATCATCCAGCAAGGAAAACCTACGGAAATAACACACATATAAAAAAATTACTATAAGCATTGATGTTTGGAAGAGTGGATTGAGCAATGGACCGGAAAGTTGGACAGTCATTAATAAATTTCTTTACCTCGATACATATTCACCGCGGCAATGTATGTAGAGAGCACCCTGCCAGTAGGCAGCATAGCGCCATTGGCGGTCGAAATAACCAAAGGCCCAACATTTGTTCATCAGCAATTCACCAACTATCCCTTCTGCCTCGCCTTCTCGAACAAAGGTCTTCTCCACCCAGCTCCCTGTGCTTGACGAGAACTCGTGCCACACCCATGACGAGAACTCGTGCCACGTCCATCGGGCGGCATGTGTTGTCGTGCCCTGTCTCCTTGGACATCAATAACACCTTGTACTCCAACGACACAAAAGGGTCGAACACGAGGAACGCACGGCGTTGTCCCCCGAACAAAGCATTGTAGTTGAAGGCAGGGCACGGTGGCAGGCGCGCCGACCACCGCGTGGTGGGATTGCACACGTGCAACACGTCGTCATCGTTTTCCATGAAGAGGACGAGGCCATTGCAGTGATCCTGGACTTGGTACCAGGTGTCAGCGCGTTCTCGCTGGACGAAATCAAACTTGACGTCGACCCGGCGGGGGCCGTGGTATTCCGGCGACGACATCGACATCGCCCGGGAGTAGAAGTGGGATACGCCGTGGTCCTGGTAGTTGATGAAGAGGCCGCGCACCGAGTGCGGGGGGAGGAAACGGAGCAGCAGCTTGCGCTCGTCGATGATGTCGTGCCACGCCTTGCAGACGCCACGCGACGTCGCGAGGCAACGCGCCGGGAGTCGGCCGAGAATGACAGCGAGCAAGTCGTCGGGTAGAGCCGCCGACGCCGACGCCGACGCCACCGTCTCGGTCTCCATGGACGCGGACTGCGTGCAATGCAGGTATGCAACAGATCAGGCCCAACGAGGCAACGATGTCCCGCAATCTACGGCAAATAAGTAATTGTTATATTACATACAATCGGTGTTGGATCCGGATACGGGGTACTTCGTTTTTTTTTAAAAAAAATGCCTATTTTGTAGAGCTCCACAGATAAAAAAAAAAGTGAATCTCGGAATCCCAGATTTATCTGTATCCCCATGAACCAGCTCCACCGTGGATCTGAAATTCGATCACCAAAGTGTTTGGTACAGCACCCCTACATGCATGATCACACTCTGCTGAAGAAACTAGCGGCCTAACTCCTAAGCCGTTGAGTTGGTGCAGTGCAGCGCTATGCCGCAACGCGGACCAAGAACGCTGTTGGCACGGGAAGCAAGCTGGGTTCCGGCGCGGCGACGAGGAAGCCGGTCCAGCTAGCGCTCTCGGCGGACGACGCGCTGCTGAGCGTGCACGTGCTGCTTACGATGGAAGCCGTGCCTGACGACGACGAAGCTCGGAGCGCCGCCTTCTGGAACGCAGTGGCAACGCTTCGTTCTTGCGTGGTTCGGAGACCTCGGACGACGAGGATGTTCGTCCAGCACTGCTGCCGTCATGGGCTTCATTCCTATGCGTAGATAGAAGCAGCTGAAACACAAGCCGCCGTCATGTCCGGTTGTGTGACTGAAGCAGCTGAAACTCCGAACTACCGATGGCTGCCCTCCCTATCTCGTGTTCTTCAACTTCCTCCTGCCATCTTTTCCCAATTTTCTGCGCTAGATCCCTTACAGCCATTCTTCAGTTTTTGATCAGGGCATTGCATCACTGGTGTTGTACGTGTCACTAATCCCTAACTAACTAGGAACTGAAAACAACACAGTGTAACGCTGACAAATCAGCTGCAGGGGAACTATCACAGAAAACATTGGTCCCGTTATTACCGGTAGATCACACCTACCGTGCCAGAAAACACTCTTCTACTTAATAGCAATAATATGCAAATCTTTTGCGTATTCGAGAAAAAAACCATACACGTTAGGGTTGCAAAAATTCAGATTGCAATCCACTGGCGAACGCAAGTACCGACACTATGTGCGGGGAGGAAAAATGGAAGCTTATTAAAATTTAACGACAGAATATTAGGACTGAATAAAGAAATGCACGCAGGCAGGTAAAGAAAGGAGCATTCCCTCAAAAAAAAAAAAAGGTAAAGAAAGGAGCAAGTGAATGATCGTCTCCTTCATGCTGTTATCCTGACTTTTTAAGAGCACAAAACCAAGTTAAACAAAAATACTATACGACGTTCCAATTAATCCAACAGATATTTAAGAGCACAGCAACGTGGCATTGCTGTTTTTTTTAAGCTAACCAACGTCTACGGCCCGGCGACTCTGACGGACAAGGCAGCGTTCCTCCAGGAGCTGCGCGATGTGCGTGCAAGCTGTCCCGGGCCGTTGGCTCCTCGTCGGCAACATCAACCTCATCTACCAAGCCGCTGACAAAAACAATGGCTTTCTGCAGCACCATTGACGATCTGTAGCTTGACGAGCTACACCTCGCCGGCCACCTCTTCACCTGGTCCAATGGGAGGGACCAACCTACGCTTGAGTGCCTCGACAGCGCCTTCACCACCTCGACTGGCTGGGGCTGTTTCCGAACCGCCAGCTACGCTGTTTATCATCTGACTGCTCCGATCACGCGCCGCTCCTCCTGGTCCAAACTCTGAACCGTGGGCCATGCCACGTTTCCGGTTTGAGCAGTACTGGACCAAAATTGAGGGCTGCCTCGACATCGTCTCCTCGTCCTGGGGACCCAGAACGTTGATATTGATGCGTCCAAGGCAATGGACAGGAAGCTGCGTGCCTTGGCCGAGGCACAAGCTGGCGTGCCTTGCGCACGCGTTGTGGATATCCAATTTAAGTTGCTAGCTGCTAGACTCATCATTCACAAGTTCGACGTCGCGCAAGAGTCTCGCTCACTCTCTCCTGGCAAGCTCGACCTGCACCGTGACATCAAAGCCCATGTTCTCGGCCTTGCTTCGCTCGCCCACACCATGGCCAGACAACGTGCAAGGATGCAGCACTTCCGTGACAAAATATTTTCACCTACATGCCTGTCACCGGAGGAGGAAGAATTACATCCTCGCCATCACCCATAATGGTCAAACTTTCGGTAAGGAGGAAGTAAAGGCGGGCGTCGTCTACTCCAACTACAACGACATACTCGGCACGGCCTTCATCAGGACACACCGTATCAACCTCACTCACTTGGACCTACCCCGTCTATACCTCTTTGAGCTGGTGCTGCCGTTCACAGTTGTCATGGCCGTCATGAAGGAGACCCCGTCGGACTGGGCCCCAGGGCCGGACGGCTTCTGTGCTAGTTTCTACATGGCCGCCTACGGGATTGTGGGACGGATGTCCTACGAGTTTTCCATGCTCTTTGGGACATGGATTTCCAGATATTTAACAAGCTCAATGAGGCGGTCATGGTCCTTCTCCA
Organism: Bothriochloa decipiens; assembly: GCA_023333625.1. NCBI lineage: Eukaryota > Viridiplantae > Streptophyta > Magnoliopsida > Poales > Poaceae > Bothriochloa > Bothriochloa decipiens. The sequence goes on along the minus strand of CM041636.1, from coordinate 44,683,949 downwards.
TAGAACTCAATCACCGGCCGGTCTCAAGGACTACAGACCGATCAAGTCGATACATTCTATGGGCAAGCTGTTCACTAAAGGATTGGCGCTTCACCTCCCGCTGAGAATGCCGGAGTTGGTTAAGGTCAACCAAACGACCTTCATCCACGGTAGAAGGATTCACGAGAACTTCCGCACTGTGCAGCTATCATGTCGCTAGCTGCATGCCCGCCACATCCCGATGATTCTGCTTAAGGTGGAGACCTTAGCTTTCAACACTATTCCTGGCCCTTCCTTCTGGATCACATGGGGTTCCCCCTCCAGTGGAGCGATTGGATCTCCTCCGTGCTGGTCACAACAACCAACAAGGTGCTGATTAATGGTCGGCTGGGGCGTCGCATTTACCACACGCACGAGTTACGGCAGGGCGACCCGCTGTCACCGTTCTTATTTGTCATCGTCATGGAGGTGCTCAGTGCACTCATTACGGAGGCAGATCGTAGGGACAGCTGACACCGCAGCCTGGAAACGCCATCAAGTACTGGACGTCCTCTTTCACTATTGAGGCTAAGCAGGGCGGACCAGCAAGCGTTCGTTGATTCGGTGGCCGCGAGGATACCCGCTTGGAAGGGTGGCCTGCTCATGACTGCAGGTCGCAGGACTCTGACACAGTCCACGCACTCAGCGATTCTGGTGCACATCTCCATTTGTTGTACACTTCCTCCATGGCCATCCGTGAGAGCGACAAGCGCAGTCGCGTGTTCCTCTTGGCTGGAACTGACTCCGTGGCAGGGGAAAGTGTCGGGTGTCCTACCCCGTGGTCTACTTCCCCAGAGACCTCGGGGCCTAGGACTTTCGGACCTGAAGACTCTTGGCTTCGTGCTACGGCTACATTGGGAGTGGCTCCGTCGCACACACCTGGAGGCCCCCTGGGCCGAACTTCCTTGCTCGATGGAGCGCACCGTTGATAGTATGTTTCAAGCCTCTGTTAGTGTCCAGGTGGGTGATGGAGCAACTGCCTGCTTTTGGACCGACGTATGGCTGCCGGATGGATCCATCTGCATCTTTGCGCCCAACCTGTTCCATGTGATTGGATGCCAGAAAAAGGGGCGTTCAATCAGAGACGCTCTGGCCAATCGGCAATGGATGAGAGAGATCACCGGCGCTCATACTGTTGTTGTTGGGTGGGCCCGAATGTTGACCACCCCAAGCCCAGCGGGGAGAAGCAAGTCGCGGATGTCGGAGGAATTTCCTGAATTGCGGAAGTCAGGTCGGGTGTGACTTCCGAAAAACGGACCAAAGTCCGATCGCGAAAGTCGGATACTACCCTGATCGCGGAAGCATGGCTCCACTCGGGTTGTGATCTCCGGAAGTTGGGCCCAGCCTGGCAAACGAAAGTCACGCTCGACGAGGCTTGCGAGAGTCGGGTGCGACCCGGTTGGCGAAAGCTGCCTATCGAGTTATGCCGAAAGTTGGTCAAGCGTCGAGTGCGGAAGTCATCATGTGATACTTCATCGAAAGGTGGGTTTGTAAGCTTAATTGGTTCAATGCAGGTAAACGAGTTAGGCCGCGTGTGGCCTCCGAGGGCCCACGTGGGCCGGATCGGCCCGTACGATGACGGAGGGCGGATGGAAGCTTCGGGAACCGCATACGCTGGGGCCAGGAAGACGATTCTGCCCCGTGGGATGACCCAGTTTGGTGTACGTGCGTGTCTAATTGTAGAGGGGTAAAAAGGTCTATGAGGAGTCCCGGAGCTGTATAAATACCCCTTTTGGGGCATTGTATAGGGAGGAGGAGGAGAATCGTTTTGATCCTCAGTGGATTTCTTTGTGAGCCAAGACTTCATTTAGTTTGACTATCGGTTATTGACCTTCTGGTATTTGGTTGTTGGGCCAAATACCAACAGTGGCGCCGTCTATTGTTGTCATCCGGACATACCATGGCTCGAGGAAAATCGATGAAAGGGACTTCCGCAAGGCCAGCTCCTCCCGCAGCACCCGAGGTTCCCGGAAGCTCAACTATCATCACAGAGCGGTCAGAAGACATGCAACTTTCACTTCCACATGATCCCCTCTTGGGACTCACGGAAGACCCTATAGATGCGACTTCCTTTAGCAAGACGGAAGAGACGAACTGCCAGCGGAAGAACTGGAGCTTCTGGATGAAGAAAATCAACTTAACATTCATGCAAGACTCCTCAAATATCTCGATGACAGCCAGAACAAAATAAGAGCACTTCAAATCCAACGAGACCAGCTCGCGCAGCAAATCAGCGCCAAAAAAATGAGCAAGCCACCCAACAGGCAATACAAGAGGCGGAAGCCAGAAGACAAGCATTGCAAAGAGAGATGAACAGCTACAGGCAGCGCAAGTACAAGCCCAACTACCAGTCCACGGCCCGAGTCAAGCAGCGTATGTTCAGCTTTCGGCGGCCCAGGGAGCAGCTAAAGCTCCGACAGCAAACATACAACCGCAGACAATGCAATATCAGTTCCCAGTCCAAGCAGCAATATCGGAACTACTCCCGATAGACACCAACTCCCACTTTCGTCGGAGCTCCAGATACGCCCATGGCCAATCAACTATAAGCCAAGACTGCCAACTTTCAATGGGATGTCCAACCCCAGGAAATTCATTGCAAGTTACGAGGCAGCAGTGCATTCGGCGGGTGGAGATCTGTCAACTTTAGCAAAATCTCTAATCATGGCACTCGAGGATGTAGCCTACGAATGGTTCACGACTCTCAAGCCCATGTCTATCAGAAGTTGGACACATGCGAAAGAGCTCTTACTATCAACTTTCCAAGGATTCCAATCAAAAAGGAAGACAACCAGGGATCTGATGACTTGCACCCAAGAAGGAGGCGAAAGTCTATCGTCATATCTCGACAAGCTAATGCTGCTATGAGCACAAGTGCCAAACGCATCAGACGACATGGTAATCGAAGCGGCTATACAAGGCCAAGTAATGGGACCATGTGCAGCATATCTCACAAGAGAGACACCAGCAATAGTAACAGACTTGTTCCAAGAAATGCGAAAGTTCACAAGATCAGAAGAAGATCTACACAGACGCAAAGCAGCCAGGAACAGCTTCAGGCAGAACACCCCAAGGCAGAATCAAGCCATGAATCAACGGAGCAACCAGAAATTTTGGCCAGTAAACAATTTACAAGACTAGCAACATCAGCAAGACGCCACTTTCACGCCAACACCCGAAGCACCGCCCAGATACAACAGAGATGAAGGTCAGGCAAATAGAGGTGGAAGACCTCCGCACGGAAGAGGCAGAGGATGCAGAAGGAGCGGCGCCCCAAGAGCACCATACTACTTCGTTTGTGGCGAAAATAAAGGACATTTCTCAAGGGAATGCAAATATGCCCAACTAGCAAAGGAGCAGAAAGAAAAAGACGATGCTTCGAATGCAGGAGATGGACAAAAACAAGTTTTCCACCGCACCACTCGTGAAGCAAGCTGTAATTCAAGCTTCAACCAAGGACCATCGCAGTATCACCAGCAATTACCGTTGCTACAATATCCACAACCGATCATATACCATCAACTGGCATACAGTTGGCCCCAGCAGAACTACAACCCGCTATATGAGATACCTCAAAGCCAAGCGCATTCCACAATAGTGTCATCTCTAGATGTGCAAGAACAACATCATCAAGTTCAGCTTCCGCCGACACAGCAATAAAATTCGCAAGAAAATCAATGCGGTACTTCCGTCAAACGGTCACATTTTCGCCATCACAGGCAAACCAAGCCTTGAACATTAGAGCAAGATAGCAAGAAAAGAATCTAAAAGACGAGTGCACGCAGTGACCCCAAGGCGACCACTTAACAGACCAACTTGGTCCATGGCGCCAATCACTTTAAACGAAAGTGATTTCCAAGTCAGTGACTACCCACACCATGATGCCTTCATTGCTACAGCGAATGTCAATGGATTCATGCTACACAACATACTCATCGACAATGGTAGTTCAGCGGACACCCTTTTCTACAAGGCTTTCGAGAAAATGGGCCTCAACAGAAGAACTCTCGAGGCACCACGGAACGCCCTGTTCAGTTTCAGAGGATCAAGCATAAACCCATAGGCAAGAAAACATTGAAGGTGGCTTTCACAGAGGAAAACAAAATCAGAATAGAGCTAGTCACTTTTGACATAGTAGACATGGAGTACCCCTACACCACAATATTCGGAAGACCTTTCATAAACAAGTTTGACGCAGTAATACGGCAGAACTATCTGTGCATGAAAATTCCATCACCTTTTAGGGTGGTAACGGTATTCGGCGATCAAAAGGTAGCTAGGAAGATGAAGGGAAACCAATACCCAGTTACAACATGATCAACGAAGTTAAGATGAAAGAATAAAAGGACGAAAGTAGGGACAAAGAAGAAGGACGTAAAAGAGCAAACTAACCAAGAGCAAAACCAATCAAAGAAATCAAAAAAGTCTAGCTTTCGCGGAACTGCCCGGATAAGTGTATATACATAGGCAGGGGACTTGACAACGAAGAGAAGGTGCAACTCATAGAGTTCCTCAATGACAACAAAGAAGTTTTCGCTTGGTCAGCCAGTGACCTTCAAGGAGTAGACAGGGAGCTAGCTTAGCACAGCTTGAACGTGTCCAGCAAGATAAGACTAAGAAAGCAGAAACTGCGAAAGATATCAGATGAGCGAGCACAAGCAGCGAAAGCAGAAGTTAATAGACTGCTCCAGTCCCAAGTCATCAGGAAAGTACAGTATCCAGAAGGCTAGCAAATGTAGTCATGGTATAGAAGAAAAACAAGAAATGGCGAATGTGCATAGATTTCACCGACCTCAACAAAGCATGTCCAAAAGACCCTTACCCTACGCCGAGAATAGACAAGCTAGTCGACATCGCAGCCAGATGTGAAATAATGAGCCTGCTTGACTGCTTTTCCAGATATAATCAGATTTGGCTAAACAAAGAAGATGAAGAAAAAACGAGTTTCATCACCCCTTGCGGAACATACTGTTTCAAGCGAATGCCAGAAGGACTGCGCAACGCAGGCCCAACTTTCGCAAAGATGGTGGACAAAGTGTTTGAGGAACAAAAAGGCAGGAATCTGGTCAATTACATGGATGACATAGTCGTCAAGAGTGACAAGAAAGAAACTCACATTGACGAACTCAAAGAAACTTTTGCAAACTTGAAGGGCAGCGGTTTGAAGCTAAATCCAGAGAAATGTGCATTCGGCATTAAGGAAGGCAAGATTCTAGGTTACATGTTGTCAGCTAAAGGAATCAAGGCAAATCCGAAGAAAATTGCAGCGATAGCAAACATGAAGCCACCATCCACCCGAATGGAAGTTCAAAAACTCTCCATAAGAGTAGAAGCACTAAGCAGATTCATCGCTCGATCAGCGAAGAAAGGGCTATCGTTCTTCAGAACATTGAAGCAAGCAGATCGTTTCAAATGGGGACCAGAGCAACAGCAAGCATTTGACAATTTGAAAAGTACTTAACTAAACTACCAACGCTGAACAGGCCAACTATGAAAGCCAAGTTACTCCTGTACCTAGCAGCATCCCACTCAACAGTAAGTGCAGTCCTAGTGGAGGAAAGAGAGAGCAACAGGAAAATGCAACAGTTTCCCATCTACTATGTTTTAGAAGCCTTATCCGACGCAAAATTAAACTATTTAGAACTTGAAAAGATAGCGTACACGGTGATCATGGTGTCGTGAAAGCTCAAGCACTATTTTTAGCAACATACGATAACAGTCACTTTCGCACAACCGCTGGAAGCATTATTCTGGAACCCAGAAGCCATCGGAAGGATTGGCAAATGGGCTACAGAGCTAAACCAATTTGTGGTAGAATTCACTCATAGATCCACCATCAAGTCTCAAGTCATAGCGGACTTCATAGCAAATTGAACCCCATCCGCACACAATACAACACTCACTTTCGAGAAACCCATGTGGACTGTTTTCTGCGACGGAGCATGGTGCAGCTCAGGGGCCAGAATAGCAACAATTCTAATACCCCTGGCAGGCCTGAAAGTCAGATACGCAGCAAGACTCGAATTCCAAACAACCAGCAACATAGCAGAATACGAGGCAGTGTTATTAGGGCTTCGAAAGCTGAGAGCTCTAGGCGTACGAAGATGCATACTTAAGTCCGACTCGCAAATAGTAGTCAAACACGTGGCAAAAGACTATGAAGCAAGAGAAAGAGAATTAGCAAGATACCTAGAAGCAGTGAGGAGAATGGAGAAACACTTCACCGGATTCACTCTGAAGCACGTACCAAGGGGAGAAAATGTAGAAGCAGACGAACTAGCAAAAGCTGCAGCTCAGGGCACCCCACTCCCACCAGATGTTTTCTATCAAAGGCTGGCACTTAAAGCAATCAAGGAAGAAGAAGACAGCCCGAAAGCCATACACGCAATTTCCAACGAAGACAGGCGTGCCCCAATAATAGCGTTCTTAAAAGGAACCAATGAACTGGAAGACAGGAAAGAGCTACAATGCATGCAGTCAAGAACAAGCCAATACACTCTAGTTGGCGGAAGTTTATACAAAGAAGGCATAGTTGCACCACTTCTAAAGTGCATAAGCAGAGAAGAAGGTCAGAAATTATTAGCCGAAATACATTCAGGAATGTGCGGAATACACAGAAGCGCAAACGAGATAGCACACAGAGCCATGAGGCAAGGTTTTTACTAGCCCATAGCCTTAACAAACGCGAACGACATAGTCAAAAGGTGTGAAGCGTGTCAGAGATTCGCCAAAAACCAATCAGCACCGGCAAACCCAACAAGCTCTATCATCCCAACTTGGCCTCTGCAAAGGTGGGGGATAGACATAGTCGGACCACTTCCACAAGCTCCAGGCAATCTAAGATTCGTAGCAGTAGCAATTGAATATTTCACAAAATGGATAGAGGCGAAAGCGCTCGCCAAAATAACTTCGAAAACCTTGATTAATTTCGCCTGGCAGAGAATCATATGTCATTTTGGAGTTCCTTCATACATTACAGTAGACAACGGCAAGCAATTTGACTGCGCAGAATACAAAAACTTCTGCTCAGAGTTAAACATCAAGCTGTCTTTTGCATCAGTCAGTCACCCACAGTCAAACAGGGCTGTCAAAAAAGCAAACACAGAAATATTCACCACCATTTCGAAAGCATTAGAAGGAGACAAAATGACAAGAAGGGCAAGTGGGCATAGGAACTGATCACGTTAGTATGGGGACACAATATATCCAAGACAAGATTGACAGGCTTCACCCCCTTTCGCCTACTGTACGACGAAGAGGCAATTACGCCAGAAGAAGTGAAATTTGGCTCTTTCCACACCGAAATCATAAACACAACTCCAATTCAGTGATACGTCAAACTGGAAGTGTCAGAACAGTGAAAGTTAGAAGCAACGCATAACCTGGACAAATATCATGAAGAAACCAAGAGCTGGAGGGACAAAAAGGTGCTCCGAAATAACAAGGCAAACAAGGCAAGCTACAATCGCAGTGGTATGGACCTTTCCTTGTTTCAGGTACAAGCAAAGAGGGCATCTTTCGACTGATCAACGAACAGGGTGTGGAAAGCAAGCACACCTAGAATGCCGACAACCTTCGCTGGTTCTATCCGTGAAGAAATCTAGATGTATAGAATGTAATTTTCATTTATTTTTACTTTACTTCCGCAAGAACATTCATAGGGACTTGCGCTCTTTTTCCTCACAGGGGAAACCTCGCAAGACGTGTGAGGTTTTTAATGAGGCAGTCCTTTGTACCCCTTTCATAATTTGATTTTCCCTATCTATCGCTATTGAGAAATGTCTTTCCAAAAGTCAAAAACAAGGAAAACTTCCTTGCATATTCGACGAGCACAGTAGTCGCTAAGGCAAGGTTGTAAACAACCTGTATACTTTCGCTCATAAGTCAAAAAGCTCAGAGTGAGCTAAGCCCAAAGGCTAAAATGAACCTTTTATCTGACGAAAGATCAGAGCAAGTAAAAAAGGTTCAGAGAGAGCTAAAATTCAAAAAGCTTAGAGCGAGCTAAGCCCAAAGGCCAAAACGAACCTTGTATCTGACGAAAGATCAGAGCAAGTAAAAAAGGCTCAGAGAGAGATAAAATTCAAAGGCTCAGAGCGAGCTAAGCCCGAAGGCTAAAATGAACCTTGTATCTAGCAAAAGACTAGAACAAGTCAAAAGCATAGAGAGAGCTAAAATTTGAAAGCTCAGAGTGAGCTTAAGACCGAAACAGGCCGAAGGAAGCCGACGGGCATCCAAAAACAAAAATGAGAGGCACAAAATTTCACATATCAAATAAACAACAAAAAGCACCCCAAAAGAGACATCTTAGTTGGCTTTCACAATCTGGTTCAACAAAACTCATCATCTGCGATTACGCAATAATGAGTTCCACTGAAGTAGAATTACAAAAGCCAACAGTAACGTCTTTTGCCTCATTAATTTGCTTCGTCTAGCAAAACTAAGACATCCCCATTTTACTTTCTAGAACAGCACCATCAAAACTCGAAGAATAGCAGTTGCACTCGAGTTTTCATGATGTTAAAGCAAGAAAGTAAAATACCACTCTCAGACATCATTCGCTCGGTCCTTCAGCTTTGAGGGTTTGGCATCAATAGAATTTCGCCACAATAAAAACCACCATGCGTGAGCTCCATTGATACAGAACCACTCAAAGTGCAAGGAACAACAAAAGTTACGTGTGAATATAGAGACTAGATGCGAAACAAAATATCACTCCTGAAGAAAGGCAGTTTTGAATTCACACCTGCAATTAGCTGATCCCTAAGCTTTCGAAACTCAGCACCAATAAAGCACAATAGGGCAGTGCACAAACGTTGTTGATGCTAAACCACGAAAGCCCAGCAACCAGTTAAAACGGACTACAAGCATAACCTAGACACCGGAAGCCAAAAGATAATTAGTATCACTTTAGGTTCAACCACGACAGCATCAACACCAGCAATAGCCAAATGCCAAGATGCTGTCGGTGTTGAACCTGAAGCAAGACAAATCATCTCTAATCACACGAACAAGCTAGAGTGAAAGATGAAAAGCAGTCTAACTTCTGGTCCTACTACACTAGCATTCAAAACAGCAGAAACAAGAATGTTGTTGTAGTGGAACTCGAAGCAAGTCAACTCATCCACAACTACTGGCAACAACACTATATTGTACTTGGAATGGGCAAGGAGACTCCAGCGGGCAAGTATTTATAGGCAGGCAAGACCCCCCATGCATTCAAACTTGGTGGTTGGCCAGTACCAGCTGGAGGCCATTTGCCGGAGCAGCAAAGGCAAAGCCAAAGAAACAGGCTTTTGTTAGTCTGCACAACAGGCTACCGCTAGGCCTGCCCCAACATTGAATGCGGAAGATACACACAGTACGAATCAGGGAAACCTGATTCCCATTGAATTCAGAAGATATGAAAATCAAACTGTGGGACCAAGACCAATAAATTAGGGCCCACTTTTGTCAGCCCTAATGCCTATAGAAGGAAAGGGTACGCCAAGCTTTCCACCGACCAAAATTAGAACGTGTGCCCACATGGGAAACCTACTCTAGCAGAAATAAACAATGAAAAATAGGGGCCGTCAGAACCAAGCAATAGCTAGAAGAATGGGATTGAGAGGCAATCAGGAAGAGAAAGCTGTAACATAGGGCTCAGCATCCGCCGTCTTCCGCACCGAAGTGATGCAAAAGCCGCACATAACATCCATGCCAAACACATAGCCACTAGGCTGTAGTGAAGGCAGCATTCCATACGCAACAGGCAGCATTTCGCGAGCAACAGGCAGTTAGAAGGCAGATCACTTATGTACAACTTGTGCAGCCAGAAAGCACAAAGGCTTTTGGTCTTGTAAAAAATTGACTCTCTCGCCGTATCTTTCGCTGTATCCACACCACCAAATAAAGGAAACTTTACACCAACGCATTTCACAGTGACTTCAACCGCCCCTCAGCCACAAAAGGTGGGGGGACGGTGCTTGAGTACGTTTTTGACTGAGGGGCTCGCTGGCGTGTGATCCAAAAATAATAATAATTTCACTATTTGCCTTCACTTCGAACCGCAGCTATTGCAAAAGAATAAACAACAGACACAACACTTTAAGCGTACTTATCATCTCAAGAAGATTGAGAGTCTTCTGGTACATAAAAGCTATAACGCACATCTCTAAAAATAGGCACTTCATCTACCGGCTCTTCTTTCAGGATTTTCCAACCATCCTCCGGCTCTCGACTAGAACCCTCTCCGGGACAGGTTCCCATTCGAGCACGTTGAGCCCAAAACTCCTTAATAACTTCCCTATTTTGCAAACTCCGCCTTAGGCGAGACTGGAAGTAGCGCTCCATGCTAACGTTAGGATGTCATCGTCGAAAGCTGTACCACGAGTCACCAGAAATAAAAAGCCATCACATGAAATCATAAGAGGATAATGATCCTCGATATTGGCAAAAGCAACGTCATCAACCTGTTTAAACAACAACCAAAATACATCTTAAGTTTACACAGCAGTGCCCAAATTTCACACTGCCCAACAAAGTTTTCAGAAGTTCATAAGATGGCCTAGTCATCTACCATGGGGTTCACATCTTGAGAGTTGGGCACAACTGGTGGAGTGGAGGCTTTTGGAGAAGGGTGGCTTCTTTCTTCTGCAGAGGGAGTATGATCACCCGCTCCGGAAGTGCTTGCAGCTTCTTGCTTTTGGAGAGCTCGCTTCTGGAGGAATTCACTCACATGGGCCTTTATGGCAGCTTTCTCGTCTTTCGTCTAAAACAATCGCAAAGAGTCAGAAAGAGAGACCAAGCACAACTCGTCATTTATGCGAAGGACCAAAGACAAAGACACTACCTTCATGCGCGAAAGAGCAGCACGAAGGACAGCAAAATCCTGGTCACCTTTCAACCAGTATTCATCATAAAAACGGGTGGCTAAAGACTTGGCTGTGGAAGAATTGGTCCAATAACTTTCGGCATCCCCGATAGACATATGACCAACATGGTCACAGCCCGCGTCAAAAAGGCATTGCATGAAAGCTGTCATAGCCCCCAGGGCTGCATAATCATGCCCAACCTCCTAAGAATCTTCAAAACCAGCAAGCTCTCTCAAAAAAAAGGCCAGGGAATCTATCAGCGAAATATTTTTTGGCACGCTGACCTCACACCCGATCCCCTCCACAAGGTTGCAATAAGCATCCAAGAATTTCCGCATCTCAACCTTGAGGGTAGCCTCCTCCTCCTTGTGTTTCAACCAATAGCTCTTAAGCTCAGACTGCGCCTTTGCAACACTCTCAGCATAAACCTTTTTCTCAGCAGCTTCCGCAGCCACCTTCCTCTTCTCGCTCTCCAATTGTGCTCATAGCTCTTTTGCCTCTTTCTCTAGTTCCTTGATCATGGCCTTCTTCTCCTCAGCGTCATTCGCAAAGCTCTCCAGTTGAACAGAATCATGTTTCGCGAGAGCGCAGTTGAGAACAAGGCCCTACGAAAGCATACAACTTGATTAAGACCTAATCAAGTGAACAGCAAAACTCAGAAAAGAAAAGTCAAAGAAGAGCCCACCTAGACCAAGTGAGCGTTCAGCGCATCCGAAAGCTGGCTGCGTGAAAGTGTAAGCAAGGACTTTTCAACTTCTGGCATTTCAAAAGAGTTGACGCACTCCTCAGCGGAAGCAATTCCGCGAGGAGGCGAAAAAATCCCTATCTCTTCTTGCCTCAGCTTTCACACAAGTTGCGCTGAAGCTGGAAATCCAAGTGAGTTAGCAATCTTGTAAGATCTCTCTTTTGTCGGATCTGAATCTAGAGAGGAGCTGGACCCGGAGTACACCACCATCTCGTCGTAGTTGTCAGAATTTGATGACAGGTCCAGCTCCCCATGCCCAAAGAGGCGACCCTTAAATATGTTCTTCAACATGTGCTCCTGGTAAAACCTAGACTTACCAGAGGACCCACTTCCACTAGAATGAGCAGGAGGGGCTTTCGCATTAGTTAGACAATAAACTTAATCAGTCATCCTGATATAGCACTCATATGATGCACCAAAGCAACCTTCATCCAGAGTCACACTTATGGAAAGGATTATTACAACACACATCAAGTTCACATCACAATAAAAGTAGAAATTAAGTTTACAATAAGTTCGTTTCACCACTTAGTGATTAAACATCACATCTAGAGTATGAGCTAGTCTTTAACGTAAAACAACATAGTTTTGATACAACACACACTACAAGAAATATGCCATCTTTTGACATTTGAAATAGATCATAATACTTGTAAAATATGTTATAGGTCACTATTTAGGCACCAAGTTGACGAAAAATCAAATCCAATAGTAAAAGATGAGCGTCTTTAACGATAACTTGTGACATTTAAGTATTCATATCATAATATTATGACATTGATTTTGGATGTCATAATGCTTATGACTTATGCTGTCAAAATTTCCTATTTCCATTTCAATATTTTTCATTATCAATAATATTTTGGACATATTAAAGACCTTAGCTGCACAAACAATCGAAATTAGGTCCAACAAACATATTCCATTCATCCCAAACCCACAAGTTCAGAAGTCATACATCAAAATATTACATTCATCACGAACACGCCAAACTAATTGTTCAACAAGTGACCTAAGTCACAAAGGTGTCTCAAGTAAAATAAATAGATGGTAATTTCACATCATGCCTTTCTTACAGTGACCTTAGTCACCAAATTAATAGTTCAACAGATGGTGGTAGCAGCTAGTTATTCTTGGTGTTACTGGAATTTTTCCATCATGTCCCGCACACAAAATCAACAAATCAGAAGCAACCATCACTTGTTGAAACAAATAAAAGTAAAAAAGGAGCGTTAGATATGTGTACACTGCTGGATGAAATCAAGCAACAACTCACAATCTTTTCTCAACTCTGACAGATATTTATGAAATTTCAGGAAATAAACTAATTCGCACTAAACATTCTGACATTGGTATAACAAAATAACAGAAAAGGGAATACGACAAGAATAATAAAGTTCGAATATTTGCTGTAGTCAATACTGAAAACTTAGTACATATATATTGACACAGTTACACTACATCTGCAAATACTACAGTTGCTAAGAAATCTCCATGGAGTCAAAAGAATTGTTAACAATCAGGACAGCTATAAGGAAAACCCATTTGAACATAGACTCATTACATACGAAAGACCTTACCTTGAGGATTTTTTGTACTTAACATTGTCAGATATTTTGGATACAAACATTCCTATAAATCAGCGTGTTTTATCTCTATAGTTGGACCACACAACAAAATACTTCCTCGATCCCAAATTGTAAGTCGTTTGACTTTTTGACACAAAGTTTGACCACTTATCTTATTCAAAATTTTGTGCAAAATACCATTTCTTTTGTCGTGGCTTGCTTTATTAATCAAATATCTTTAAGAATGTCTTAAATTTGATAATATTTGTATATTTTTTTAAATAAGATGAAAGGTCAAACTTAGGATAAAAAAGTCAAACGACTTAGAATTTTGGACGGAGGAAGTATAATGGAATTGGACTATCCTGATGATTTTCAATATGACACAAACTTCTTAATGATTTACAAAAAATGATTTTGCAAGATGATGCCAAAACATTAACCAAGGTGATCACAAAATTTAACTGCCTCAAAAAATATCGTATCATTTACGGAGGCGATCATTTCATTTACCGAGGTACAAAAAAATCCGCCTCACAAAATAGATTAGCAGAGGCGGGCGTCTTAAGACAACCGTATCCAAAAATGCTCTATTTTTGGATGCAATCATCTTACAACACCCACATTCGTAAATCCAATTTCAGAGGGGGGCACACCATAACGCAAGCCTCCAAAAAAGACTAAGGCTCAACAGGCCTAGATGAGGCCCGATAGCCATCTTTAAGTATAAATATACAAAGTTAGGGTTTATGCACTTAGCCATAGGCTCCCTCTCAACTTCATTGTCCTTCACTTCCTCTCCCTCGGTGTAGGTCTGCTTTGATCTAGCATCAGTCTGGCACCCCTCTCTGCTACGTCGAGCCCCATACCCCCATGGTGACTCTCTCCCCCATGGCGGTCCCCTCGCCAATGGTTCCCCTATCCCCCACGTCATGTTTCTCTCCCTGAGTGCGAGTGGTGGCGACTCTTGGTGGTAGATCCTCGCCCTTCCTTGAGGTCTAGCGACACCGATCTAGATGAGGCGCTCCTCTGTCGGTGGATCTAGTCGAGGAGCTCTCTCCCTCTCCTTTGTGGTGGCAGCATGACGGTCTTGGAGAGGAGCAACTGCTCTGGTGACCAGGAGCTTAGATCCGGTAAGTGCGTGCTCAGATTCGGTGGTAGGTGCCAAGATCTGGGTGTGAGCTAGGTCGATAGTGTGTGGGTGGGTTTGGCGGGCCTCATGTATGGGCTCTTCGGGCTTTTCCATGGATTTTATTTTCTTTTATTTGAGTAACCAATGTAGACATTTGAATTGCCTCAGTTAAGATCGATTTACCAAGACCTTTAGACCAAGGTGGTTGTGATTCCCACCTTAGTTACACCAATCCATTTGGGTGATCAATCGCCCATATCGCATTGAGTGAATGGTGCGGGAGCTGCTCTCCTCCTGGCTGATGCCACCTTAAAAACATTTATTTGAAAATGCTACAATTTCTGAATGACGTATCTATTTTTAGTTCTGTTTGCATGTGTTTGTTCTACACGATGAGACGAACAAGAGTAGACCCTACTTGCATATATTTTGGAGAATTTGTTTTAGTAAAATTTATGTGTATTAACTTATGACATATATCTTACTTGCATATCTTATATCGCTCATATCACATTGATTCTTCTGTATTGAGGTTGCAAAGGACACATGAGTACTTAGGTAGGTGCGTATTCCTACGTTGAAGTAGACCTCTTGTATTCAGATGATCTTGTAGAACAAGCCAACTGGAGAATTTCCTTTTGTTCTGGCAAGCAGACTTCCAGAGCCAACGAAAAGGGTCAGGGATATACCTGTGACCAATTAAAGCTTTATAAACCTTTCTAGAAGAGAACAAGGAGGTTCCCCAAATGTAACTCCACTTATGATGTAAATCCTGATGATTCAAACTGTTAAGGATACTCACCAAACCCAAGTATTGAGCATAGGCCTCTAGAGACATAGGTAAATGGAACAAGTTATGGACAGGAACAGTGTTGACATCATCAGCTACTGAAATGAGTTGGTCTTTAGCAAAAGAGTGGAGTTCTGCATTAGCTAGAGTAGCACCATTCCATGTATCCTGCCATAAGAAACATGATTGACCATCCTGGATATTAACCATAGCAATACCTTTGATATGTGTTAAGAGTTTGAGAATATCTCTCCACCAAAAGGAGCTCCTGAGCTGTCCTTCTGAGATTGGAAGATTACCTCTTCCATAGTATTTCTCCCAATGTTGTTTCTAAGAACGTAGAACACAATAAAATAATATGGATGAAACAATCACTTTGAATGCATAGTTTTATTCTTGTGTTTTATAAACATTTAATTCTATGACTCATGTATAATGGAAATCGAGCCAAGTGAGTTTCATGATCATGAAACTTACATATTCTATTTTCTTAAAATATTGCCACATTATCAAAAATGCTTATGTGACAACCTGTTAAGTCCAGATGAAACTTGATGAAACTCCACCCAGAAATCTGCTAGTAGTTCCCATCTATTCTGCATGGTCTTCAAATTTTCCCCAAGTCTGCTAGCCTTGCTCAACATTCCTCCTTGATCTGTTGGATCTTCACTGCCATACAGTTGAGCTAACTTTGTATATATTTGAGATTTGGATACATCTTTGAAAGTATCTCTTGCTTCCTTAACTAGCTCATCAAGCGTGGACTCTGTCTCTAATGCACTGCCAGGAAGCAAATGAGGAGCAAAAGCCACAAAGTAGGCGCAATATTTAGACAGACTGGTGGCAACAATGATATCTTTCTTATTCTCTTCTGCTGTGGACCCTACGTCCGATTGATCTGAACATCCACAGCAGTCTGTTGCAATATGCCAGATCAATATAACGTGAGCTAGAGTGAATTCTCTGTTGGTTTGACATGCCCAGCCTAGTTCAGCAGTGACGCCATGTCTGCTCAGTGATGATACTCCATTTGAAATCAGGCCTTCTGAGTATTTAAGAGTCCGTGCGATTGCTTCCTTCACCTTCATGGGCACCCATATGGACATTCCTCGTTTTCTGCCTTCCCGGAATTTGTGAATGAACTCGCTGAATTTCTCTAACCCAAGGCAAGGGTGATTGAAAGAATCCATGAATGAGTACTGACCCATCTTATTCTCCCAGCGCAGATAGCATTTGCGTCGCTCCAGAAAAACCAACATTTTCCCATTAAGGAAAGAACCTTCTCAGTGAAGTATTTGTTCCTTTGCTCTGTGCCGTACTTACAAAACCAGAGAGACTTTGGCCCAATCTGAGGAACAGTACAGCCAAAGCTGTACTAGTTGAAATATTGCAATAGCACATAATATTACTTTTGTGACAATGATATCTTGAATCGTAGTCTCTACTAGCCCAAAGTCCCAGAACTTGTCACTATTGGTGGGATGAACGAGGGCGTATGTCCCGATTCCCATAGTGAGAAGTGTAATGGCAAGTGAAAGAGAAAAGGACCGAACCTCACCGCGGCACATGGTTGTCGCATGTTTGGTGAAGAAGTCATAGAGGAAAGCTAGCTCAACTTCAATCACATGGAATGCTCTCTTGACCTCGTGGGGTTCCTCTGCCTTCAGCAGTAGCCCTCGGAGGACAAGATCACGGGTCCTAGTGAGCCCAGATTCAGCACAACCATACCTGAAGTATCGCCGCAGTGCGAGATGGAACAGTGCAAATGAGAGGCACACATCCTTTAAGTGGCACATGGCGGGGTCTTCAGTCGACAAGATGCCATTTGGTTCGCACCAGATCTTCTGTAAGGTGATTAATTTGTCTTTTTGGTTGATCTCTGAGGTGTTTGGCTCTTGTGCCACCGCCCGGGAATTGTATCGAATGTCCACATGCATGGGAAGAACCAAGTATTTGTACCCCTTCATGGTACGGGGGTCATACTCTGTGTCTGTGTCTGTGACCATGGCCAGCGGTGCTGCCGGCTCACAGAGGCATAGGTTCTTCATGTAGCGGAAGACCGTCCGGTTACCGCTGCTCCGTGCATCACTGGCTAAGACTAGAGAGATTAGCCTTTCGATGTTTTTGACAGAAATTAGAACAAACAGAACCACCAGAGCCCCGAAGCGGACATAGATGTCCTCTCCTGGCACTAACACAAAGTTGCCTGAGATTGTACCCACATAATAAAGGTACAGGGCATTTTCAAGGATGAGCTTCAACCACTTCCTGTTCTCGTCAAGTTCTTGGACAGACACCGAGTTGGCACCTCCGAATAGGAGGACGATAAAGGTGGACCACACCGGATACAACTCGTTCTTGACGATGCCCAGCATTAGCCCAAGTATGTACGAGAGGAGAGGGAACGACAGCATGTACGCCCCCATAACTCCATATTGAACGATCCAGCTGCCTGACCGCCGGCGCATCGGACCCATGACCAAAAGGATCAGCAGAAAAGCTGCAGCTATCATGACGCAAGCTTCAACCTGGTTTACTGTCTGTCTTGGCGTGAAATATATATCGATCCATGACGTGGTGCAGTTCTTGCAGAGGTATTTTAAAAACTCTGGAGAGCTCGTGTCACTCATGTCTGCCACTCGTGTAGTTTAAATCTGTATAAGTAGGCAAACAGTCAGACTAGCAAAACCAGCCCACCAATCTAGCATGGCCTAAAATTCCTACAAAACTGTGTGCTGAACACAGGATGCTCTGGTGCGTTTTCTAATCATCAGATGCATTATTTTGGAAGTTTTTTTTATAATATTGTAGATCACTTCTCAAGCTTTGCATCAACTGCTAGATTATTAAAAATGGACTTTGTAGCTGGGAAATATGGCTATAACACACAAAGGGATTTGCGCTTAAAGCTGTGCCAACATATGATCCGGTGTTCACAGTTTTCATCCGTCGGATTATATCCGGTGATGTCCAATAACTTGGCCACAGAAGTCACATAGTATCATCCTATTAATGTTTTAGCATACTATCTAGTGATGCACAGTAACTCGGCTACGAAGCTCACATAGTAACCGTATGATTAGTGCTATTGTTCGTTGCTTCAGTGGATCATCCAGTGCACCTGGCAAAATATAATATGATCATTGGAGTGACGGCTTAGATGCTGGCTTGCTTGAAGCTATTTATGCCCTCTCCAATGAGCATTGCATTTTTGTGGTGGTTTGAGGCCATAGAAACTAGAGAGACTTTCCACACGTACATGAAGATACACTACAATTTATATGAGAAAGATAGCATTTCACGAAGCATGTTACCATGACAACGGATGTAACAATGATTCTATTATGAACGATGATGGCGCTGACATGGGTGGTGCCGCATACAAACATCAGTTATGTTATGATGGACGGTTTATATCATGATGATGAAGATAAAGATGGTGGCAATGATGTTGGGGATTCCAATAATTCCACTGGTTTGGTGTTCTTCAAAGGATGCAATGCCACATTATATTGCTGAGAGCAATGATATGTTATTTGGCATCTCCAAGTGGTTAGATAGTTTCATGAAGATGAAGAAGGATGCAAAGGAACCTTTATACGAAGTGTCAAAGAGTTGTGCACCAAAGTGGAAAGTGCTATATTTCGTTCTTTAACTGATGATGAAGAAAGACTCAACACAGTTGGCCCAACAATATCTTTAATGATCTACAATGTCTCCTAGTTTCTTTGATTTCAAAGGGCAATAAAGTAAAAGCTAACACATATCAAGCAAAGAAGCTTATGAAACCACTGACATTTGGGTTATGGAAATGCACACATTTCTGAACCACTTTATACTGTACCTAGGCGACGAGTACAAATCCTTGGACAAATGTCCAAATTATGGCACTAGTCAGTACAAAGGAACACTGGTTGTTGTTGCGTGGACGAGATGATGCGTGAGCCTCGAACACGGTGAATAAGTAGGACAAGAAGACTGCCAAGGGTGCTGTGTGTTGTGGAAGAGCTAGAAGAGGGCCTCTGTCTTGGTGATGTGGTACTTGCCCTATGATCAGTCGCTTGTAGTTTCTATTCAGTAACTCAAGGAAAGACAAGCTGATGTGCTGGCACTCTCCTGATGAGTAAGGGTGATGGAACTAAAGAATGTAAGGTTCATGTTGAGTACCGTTGGAATGAATTTGTTTGGTGACAGAAATAGCACACACAATACATGGCCAATGTTCTTAACCATCTGCAAGTTTCTACATGGTTGGGTTATAAGTGGAAGTACCTTTGGCTAACCATTCTTATATAGAGCTTATGACATCATAGCTTAATATAAATGTTTTCCTTGAACTTTTTTTCAGAGGAAATGAAAGTACAGGGATGATGGGATTAGAATGTAGGACGTACAAGTTAGTGTACATGAGGCACCAACGTTTCTTAGTGATTGCAGAGTGATTGCAGAGTGATTGCATGATCTCTTGATGCATTTTCCCATTATTAGTAGACGAGAGTAATCTATACTATATGTCTTCATAAACTGTGCAACAAATGGTTGTTGTCAAAGTGAGCAGTGCCAAATGTAATGGTAAGTCATGACAACATGTGAAAATAAATTAATTTGAAGTCTATAAGGAAGTTCATCAAGTCCAGAGTGATAGATATAACCTATATATAAATAGAAAAAATCTTGATATATCCATTTACAAAGGGACTATCATGGAATGTGATAGAAAATACATCTGGGGAGATAATATAGTAATGAGACATATGTGAGTTACAACATAGTAGTATGTAAAAGCAAGCTATTGGTTAATAGAGGAGAGAAATCTGTAACTCTATCTAAGGGAAGATGAAATATATTCAAAGCTATAACACAAGTTTGTGGCATGCCTTAGTGTATTTCTGTTGCTTTGATTAGCAAAGATGATATCCTATAGAGCATTATTGAAAGAATACGCATATATGTTACCAGTTGTTATTCGCATATATAAAGTACATATTTGCACATAGTATATAAAGGATCAAATGCCCTTGACATGAATGACCCAACTGACAAACATGAAAAGGAGGAAATTTTTAGTTTTGGGTTCCATTGCTATGCATATCGGATATTCTGATTTCACCCCCACTCCCATCCCCAAAAAACTGAAGTTTCTATATTTTGTGTCTGATCCTTTGTTTTGCGGGCGTTTGGCTCCTAATACTTGTTTTGTACTATATGATAGAGGGATTTAATTCTCTTATTTTAGGATCTCCAAGAAAATGGAAATTTCTGTTCTAATTCTAATGGCTTCCACATTATAAGTCATACATTTCTAGATTCGCTCATTCAACCCCTCTAGGGGACATACTCGATCCTTTTGAATAGTAGAGTGAATAGGTAATTTTATAAGGGTCAATTACAAGACTGCCCTTGTTTTAAGGTCCAATTGCTCGTTTGCCCCTCTTTTTTAAACTTTGTATGTTTCCCCTGTTTTTCAAATTGGAAGGTCCCATTTGTCCTTATTTTTTGATGCCGTCAGTTTATGAAGAATAAAGGATTAAAAAACTATTTGGAAAAAATAGAAAAACGAGATAAAGACTTTACTACCCCTTATCCTCCACAGCCCCATTTTCTTACCTCCGTTTCGTACGGCCCAACTCCTCTTCCTCCATTTCTTCGCGTTGAGCTAGGGTTAGGGTTCACGTCATTGGGCAGCGTGCGCGGGCGCGACTATGAGGGCGGCGCGGGGCTGCGCGGGCGAAACGGCGGGCCCAGAGGAGCGACTTCATGTAGGCTTAGTTGTGGAGACATGGAAACTTAACGTGGTTAATGTCAACTCTTGCATTATGATGCAAATATTATGCTCTATATATTATCTGGATCTCTCTTGTATTCTCATTTGTAAATATATTGTGTAAATATTATGTTTATATACTATGTGCAAATATGTACTTTGAATT
The DNA here is from genome assembly GCA_023333625.1 of Bothriochloa decipiens. Classification (NCBI taxonomy): domain Eukaryota; kingdom Viridiplantae; phylum Streptophyta; class Magnoliopsida; order Poales; family Poaceae; genus Bothriochloa; species Bothriochloa decipiens. The sequence goes on along the minus strand of CM041636.1, from coordinate 44,662,916 downwards.
TATACAAAAAAATATATATTATTAGTTGGGTCATTCATGTCAAGGGCATTTCTGTCTTTTTAATCTATACTTAACACCATTAAGTCCACTTCATGGAACAAGGGCAACTCGTGCCTTCAGATTCAAAAAATAGAGGCAAACGTGCAAAGTTAAAAGAAAAGAGGATCAAACAAGCAATTGGACCTCAAAATAGGGACAATCTTGCAATTGGTCCATTTTATAAATAGGCATTTAGAATCAGGTAGAGATCGTTTATAATTTTTTGGTGGAGTGGTGAATAATTTCCTACCGGCCAAAGAGGAACTCAATAGAAGGCATATCGAACCTACTGCAAATTGTGAGGTTTGTGGAGTGGAGGAGTATGTGAGGCATGTCTTACTGGAATGCACAACAACAAGATTTTTTTGAGTCAAACCGAGGCTTTTGCTGGGCTTAAGATCCCTCCCCTACACCCAACTACCTGGGGAGGGGATCTGATTGATCTGGAAGTGATCCCAGCTAAAGATGAAGCGGTGATTCTTTGCGGTATGCGATCTCTGTGGATGCCAAGGAATAATAGGCACCATGCATGGATAGGAGCAAGTACCGCTGAAGATCACAGTTCAATGGGTCTGTTGACACTGCGTTTAATCTTTGGCAATTGATGCATACAGACAGAAGAGAAAGGCCCCAATCCACTCCGGACCGCTGGGAACACCCTGAACGTGGCTGGTCGAAGTGCAACGTGGATGCTGCGTTTTACGAATGTGATCGATCGGCGTCCTCAGGTGTTATTTTGCGAGATCACGATGGGAGGATGTGCGGTGGCACAACGAAGTGGTATGAATTGTGCATGTGAATGCACTTGTGGCTGAAGCACGTGCTTGCTGTGATGGTTTGATTCTCGCCAAGGCTCGTGGTATTCAAAAGATTTAGTTGGAGACCGACTGTCAGGTTCTCTGGGGTAATAGAACCTGTTAACAATCGGAGATTTCAGCTCTTTCTGGAAGAACAGGAAGACCTTAGCCGGAGTTTTGAGGGTTTTAGTTTCCGTTTTATTGAAAGAACTTGTAATAATTTAGCTCATGCTTGTGCTCGATTGGTGTCTCGGAGTGATCAGGTGCTAGAGTGGCCTATAATACCACCTGGCCTCATGAGCATCATAGACTTTGATTGCAATTCCTTTACTATCGATTAATGAAACTTCGGTTTCCCCTCAAAAGAAAAGATCGTTTAGAATTTGAGGGCTTGACCCACATTGTAACAAGTCAGACGCAGGCCTAGCAAAATTGGGAGGAAATTGGGCCAACTTGGGCCCAGATGAGGAGGAGCGCCACGATAGCAACAATACTTAGGCCAAGGAGGCCGCACGGGTGCGCCGAGGACCAGAGGCGCGTCGCCCACTGGCGCCGCCGCTGCCGCCGTCACAGCTTGCGTAGATTAGGGTTTAGGTCGCTTAGAGGCTAAGTAATCCCCGGGCTATAAATAAGAAAATATTGTAATCAGATGGAATCAAGTAATAGAAGGGAGTTTCCCTATCTACCTCGCTCCCGGCTCCCAGCCGCCGTCGTCGCCGCCCTCGTGCATGCGTGCGCGCTGGCCCCCTGCGCCGCCGCCACCACTCAAGCCGCCATCCGCGGCAACCGCCGCCACCACCATCTCCAGGTGCGCCGCCACCGCGCGCACAAGCTCTAGGGCTGGTGCCCTAGCGCCGCCGCCACCTCTAGCCGGCGGCCAGCCCCAACACTGCCGCCCACGCCGCCATCCGCGGCCTCCGCCGCCGCTCACGGGTCATGCCCAGTGCTGCCACGTGCACCCCTGTGCTAGACCTGTTATAGCTGGTATCCGAAGACCAGCTACGATCAATGGCCGCCGCAACCACCATGAATGCCGCCTTCGCGAAGGAGGAGTTCGCGATCTACACCTTCAACTTCGAAGATGAGATCACGACACTAGATCGTCGCATCTACGCCAAGTAAGACGAGCTGGCACGCATCGCCGACAACGACACCTCCAATGCTGCAACCACCAAGGAAATCACTGTTGCAATCTCAGGTGGAGTACCAACTGAACCCGACTTTATCCTGCAGCAACAAGACGCGATCCAAATCAGATCAGATCTGGATGTCACACGACGCCCACCAACTGTTCGACGATGAGCTCATCGAATTGGATCGACGTCTCGTGGCCAAAGAGGCCAAGTGGAAACGCCCCGACGTCAACAACAACGCTGTCAGCAGGGGGCACGTCTCCACTAACATCCATGACACCACCATCACCAAGGTCCAGCCCAAATTAGGTCTGGGCACACCACCGTCAACAGCGCTGTCATGGAGGCACAAAAAAGGGCGAGGACGAACACACCTAGATCATCATCGGCAAACTGGCACTCGACGTCAACGACAAGGCGCCCGTGTGCATGCACAGCGCCATCCTTGTCGACACCATGGCCACATCGGTAACACCAACAGAAACAACTGCGTCGCCCGACGTCCGCGACCTCGACATCAACACAACTAACAACATCAATCGAGAGGCCGCCGTCAACAACCCTATTGTGGAGACACAACAAATCAGAAATGTCAGCGACAAGGAGGACGTAACCATCGACGCCCACCAGGTGCTCGATGATGCGCCCAACCAAGAGGAGCTTCGCATAACGACCACAACAACGCCAGCAGCAGCGTTGCAGCACGTGGCCACCCTGTCAGGTGCCGTCAACATAGCCACCAATGCCTCTTACATCAGGTCAGTGTCATGAACCCACATCGACACCATTGACGACGCCGTTCTAAAGGAGCAGTAGAAAGACAACAACAGTCATCCCTCAATAGTCCTCATCAAAGCTGCACCCGACGTCATGCAATCAATGCTATATGCCTACAGTAACATCAGCACCAACAATCACCAGCTGTTTGGTCAACAGATCAACCTCCCGAATCAACAACTAGTGGCTACAAAAGCCGAGCAGATAGGTCCCAGCATCCACAACAACGACAACATCAGCACTGCAGACACCAGGCTCGCTATATCAACGCATCTGGTGAACAACAACAAAGACACCAACTCCATCACCAATAGCATGCTGCTATACATAGTTGGAATTGGGACTATGCTTGATTCAACAATAGCACCTCATCCAGCATCACACCCAGAAGCGGCACTAGAACCAACACAATTGGAGCTGTCTTTGCCCAACATGAGCAGTTGCAAACTGCCCTTTGGATGGCCTAACATCTTCAATGACATGGCGTACAAGGACTACCAACCATGCTACAACCTCCACAATAATGCCTACTTCATGAGTCGCTATATCAACAACCGCGACGCCAGCAAGCTCCACGCCAACTTCACACCTCCATCAATAGTCGCATGACTTACTACTTGGAGGCCACATCAACAAGAGCTCTTCGACTCATCAGCACCAGCGACCACCTCTAGTTTCGATGCGAGGACGCGCCGAGCGAAAAAGGGGGAGTGTTGTAACAAGTCAAACGCAGGCCCAGCAGAATTGGGGGAAATTGGGCCAACTCGGGCCCAGATGAGGAGGAGCGCCGCAACAGCAACAATACTTGGGCCAAGGAGGCCGCACGGGTGCGCCGAGGACCAGAGGCGCGCAGCCCACTGGCGCCGCTGCCGCCGTAGTCACGGCCCACTGACATTTTTTGAAGGCACGGACAATATATATAGTTTTATTTACATGGGCAAAAACAATCGAAGCAATGTGTGTTTGCTGCTGGTGCGGCAGTGTTTCGTCGACCCATAAAAAATCGTGCAACCAAATGAAATAAGATAGGTCTGAAAATACTTTTAGTGTATGATACATCGCAAAATATCGTCATTATAAAAGGGTTAGAATATCTATCTCTTCTACTAATTCTACTTCTACTGTTAGAGAACACTCAAAACAACGTTTTCTACACCCCATGTCGTGTCCCCCGCTAAGAAAATTTAATCATTGTGCACCAAAGAATTTTCGCTAAAAAATATCATCTTCGTTAAAATTAAGACCTAGAACCACTCCTCAGAAAAAATTCTTTCAAAAAGAACCACTCCTCAGAAGCTTGAACCCAATCCTATGGCCATGGTCTGTACCAAATCCCCAGGCCTCGACAAGCAGCAAACCCTCCCACGAATGCTAAGGTTCGAACCCCTGCTACCTCCGAAAAAGAAGAAAAATGAAAAAAAAGGGACACGCGAGACGCGACCAAAAGCCCATGCCGCCTTCGCCAGTGACGAGCAAGACACCGTGAAGCCCGGATGCCAGAAATCCTGCCGGCCGGCTGAGAACCCTGTCTGGCCAGCCACATCCTTTATAAACGATATCGCCACATCCCTGTCTGCTCGGCCGCTATCGCCGACGCGAACCCTGCTGGCCGGCCACATCTTCGGCACTATATCATTTCTTAAATTTCTGTTCCTGTCCTTTCCTTTAATTTTCAAGTGATGTTCTCTTACAAAAAGGTAATGGCATTTCCAAGATTAATAATGCGTTCAGAAGCCAGGGACTGAAATATTTGGGACATCTGCGTATAAGGAAGCACAGTTCCATCAGCTCTGTTGTGCCTTACCCTGAAATTGTTGAGGTTGTGAGCAAATTTAACTTTAGCATAATCCATGGCTTGATGCAGCAGAACAAGTTCAGAATGAAGCTGTAACAGACTGCATGTGGGTTCCTACCATACGCTGCAACCTAACTAGATGGCGACAAAAATATCATCTGAATGATAAGCTTCAGGTGGTACCCCAGGCAATGATTTTCTCCGTATTGAAACATTTTTTTTGAAAGATCCGGTTAAACCGGCATTATATTAATAAGCAAGAATAGAGTTGTAATCTTACATGCGCGAGAGGCGCTACCTCATATGGCAGACCGCCATATGGGGTACCTGAGTTCATCTATGCCAATTACTCATAAAAGATGAAACAATTCTAAGGTAACTAAATATCCTTCGACATGCTGAAATCCAACCGAAGCACTCGTATCTTGTCCTTGTAAAAACTGCCTGTTGTACACTCCTAGTAGAGTACCCATCATAGTACAACATAACTAAATTGAAACCTAACTCAACCAGCACTGCTGTTGGTGCCTCATGGAAACTCCATATCAGCAGATCCTGCCTCGGCTGCTATAGCTGCCAGCGCCTCTGCGAGCTTCTTGTTGCCCAAATGAGCGGCTGCTCTGATTGTATCCACTGCCTTTGCTGGAAGGTCCTGCCGTACTGATCGATGTACGTTGTGACCGCAGCATCTGGCGGCTGTGATGATGAGTCCATGAACTGCAGCTCCTTCATGAGATTCCTTTGGGCTCTCATCGAGACCGGCACAGGTGATGGACGGGCAGCCAAGCGCAGGCTGGAGCGGGTCGCCACAATGATCCGCTCGCGCCCCCTGCCACCTTAGGAGCCGTGGCCGGCCTTGGCAACAATGGTGGTGCCGCGTCCTTGAAGATCGCATTGCAGAAGGCAGCATAGCTAGCCGGTGCCGCTCCGCCACCCTCCTCCATCTCAATCTCCTCAACCTCCACCACTCCAAGTACCTTATTCTGCGCTCCTTCATCCTCATAACCAGCAGTACCATCAATCTGCTCCAGAATCATACCTGAACCGGCTGAGGTGTCAAAGTCCATGTGTGTCACACTGTTTGAGATATCATCCACCTGGGTGTCTACTGGCAATTGAACACCAGGGCCATCCAGCACCTCACCCTCTACATGCTCAAGCGCAACCCTAAACCTTAAACCCTAAACTCTAAACCCTAAACCCTAAACCCTAATCGAGGGTGAGCTCGACAGCGGCCCGCGCACCGGGGACTCCGCTCTATCTATGTCATTGTCGAGCGAAGAGCACCGTTGAGCTGGCGACCTCAACCCCTGTGACTCTTGGACCATGGGATCGAAGGCCCTGTTCTCCCAGTGCGGCTCGAATGCCGCCATCTCCTCTGCTAGTGGATCATGGTAGAGTTGCTCTTGTGACGCGATGCCGCTGTGAGCAGAGGATCGACGTGGTGGTGACCTCGAGCGGCGGCGTTCCCACTCATCAGATGTGTGCACGAGGATGTCGTGCTCCCGTCCGGACCGTGATGGTGAGCGACTCATCGTGCGCCCGCGCTCCAACTCATGGGCTCTATCCACCAGCTCGCCGCCCCTGGGCTCGGATTCACCCATAAGTGCTTGGCGGTATGTCGACGGCGATCGAGAGCACCCTAGGCAGAGCTGGCAAACACGTTGCGGCTCCTCCCAAGGTCTCGGTCCCATGCTGTCATCATGGCCGCTCCTTGTATGCTGCTATGTATGCTGTTGGGGGGGGCGGGGGGGGTGGTTGGGGGTTGGGATGGGGTGTGGTTGTGATGATCCTTGAGCGTAGGTCAGCAGAGATCGACTTCGAGCGAGCAGAGCAATGGCGAGCAAAATGCCCCACCCCCTTGCACTCCCAGCAGCGCACAGGTTCACGGCACTGGGCGAGGAGATGGCCCGGGGCGAGGCAGCGATAGCATCGTCGGCGAGTGGGGGGTCTTTCCGTCGCCCGGCCTCGGGCTCATTTCGAAAGTTCTGCAACTGACCAATCTGAAAACCCCAAGCAGTTGCTGTTCTCCGTATTGAAACATCGTGGAGGATCTTTCCAGGCAATAATACTATATTTATGAATGTTATCATAAGCCACTTTGGCTGTTGCCGGCCCATATATATAATTTATTCGTCCTTTTTTTTAATTAAATTTTGGCACTGCCTATATCATTAAATTTTGGCATGCTGAAGAGTGACCCCGCCATCTGCTGGGCCTTGTTTAGATGTTTAACTTTGAATCTAAAATTTACTATGCAGAATTTCTATTCCCCGTCACATTAAAATACCGACACATGTATGGAGTACTAAATATAGATGAAATAAAAAACTAATTGCATAGTTTTGTTGTACTTTACGAGACGAACATTTTAAGCCTAATTAATCAATGTTTGGATAATTATTACTAAATAAAAATAAAATTACTACAGTGTAACGGAACACTTATGCAAAGTTTGAATATCAATTTTGGTATCTAAACAAGGCCTGAGAAGAGCAAGGAGAATGGTGGGAACACTGGAGAAATGAAGAGGCCGCCGTCAAAGCAGGCCATTAGTCCAAATCCAAGAGTAACCGGCCATGCATGGGGCCCAGCAGCCCATGTAACTCCTTAAGAGAGAGCACGTGAGAGGAGAAACTTGACTTGTATTCGTCTAAGAGGAAGTATAAGAACCGAAGAACTCAGTGAACAGACAAGTGTACTTTGTATTAATGATGAAGAGCCCTAGTATTGTTGTGTCCATATTTTGGCTTGTGTTAAAATTGGCTTGGCAAACGTGGCGTTGAACCAAGCAGGCCCATGGCCTCTATCTGATTCCTTTCTCCATTTTTCATTGTGTGAATCAAGAATACAGAACAAGCTCTCTCCTCCTCTATCACTCCCAAGCATTTATACTCTATTCAAATGAGAGATCAGCTCTGTAGTGATTGATCTTGAGAGCTTCGAGAGAATCTCTTCCCTCTCATCTTCTTCTCAAAGTGTGGTGCTTATCTTTGAGAGGATTTGAGGGAAACCTTAGTGTGTGTATTTGAGGTTGCATATTTGGTTCAATTAGGTGGTTCATATGATTGTGGATTTATCACTACTCTTAGTGATTATCATCACCTAGATGGTTGGTAATTGATCGCTGAGGGGATTTGGTTCTTGTGTCTGTCCCTAATCAAGGATATATTTGTGAGGGGTTCTTATGTCTTTTCTGGTGAAGTGCCAAAAGCAACTCCAGTATATTTGTTGAGCAAGTTTCGAGTCATAAATTATGTCTTTAGAGAAATTTAAGTCATCTTTACTTAAAAAGGAACCCCAAATCATATGCTTGTTTGCATCGTGGTGTGTTGAGTTCCAATGGCTAAGCCTTATAGAGAGAGAAAACACGTTTTGATTATTCTAATTTGCTTGTCTAAAACTGTAAGTATCACCTGCATGGGCGCACTGGTAGTAGAAAAAATTCCATCGATCGATCGAATGCTTCCTTCCGCAGCCAGTGTGTTGGTTTAGCAGAGAGGATCGCTCGGTCGTTAGGCTATGCCTGGAGGCCAGCAAGCAAAACAGGTCTCAAACACATTTGTTCCGAAAGGACAGGCTAAACAAGTGCACTAGGAATGTCGTGTATAGAGAAATAGAAATGGTGCCGACGACTGTACGTGAAATATAGCCCTAACTCACAACAAAAAAATACCTGCTTAATAAGAGAAAAATCAAATAAAGTATCATGCCACATATCGTACGTGCATATGCAGCGATCAAGCATTTTAAAGATTCAGTCGTAAAAAAAAAAAGCTCAAGATAAGATTGAACCTGAACATAACGGAAATCTTCCTTGCCAAAACTGAGAGCGCAGTGCACCGCTAACAGGTTTGAAGGAATGGTTTGCTTCTTCTCCGTAAAAAGCAAGAGGCTGCGAGAGGGACGAGAGTATGAATAATGCTGGGCAAGCGATGGGACGAGGGTGGCGTCGCCCTTTTGTTTTCTATGATAAAATATATAACAATAATAATAGTTGCGGAAGTTTAGAGCAGACCAGATCAATACTCTCTCTCTTTTTTTTTTTTTTGATAGGGACAAATATATATATTTTTTATAAGGACAAGATCAATACTCAATACAACAGTTCATCATACCATCTAAGGCTACGTATCATCAACCAATTAAAATATGAAGACCTGCTGGGGTAGGACGACTTTCTGTGTGATCGTCACGAAGCAACAAAAAAAAATACTTTTTCTACACAAACACTATAATAAAATTTTCATCGGTGCCAATACTATCTATCAACTAGTTAAAATACGAAGACTTGCAGGGTACGACTCTTTGGGTGATGGTCACGATGCAACAAACAAATATTGAGTAAAATCCATGACTGGTCCTTGAACTTGTAAGAGAGTGTCATTTTGGTCCTAGAACTTTAGAAAAAGTGTCATTTCCCGTTCTTTAACTCTGTTTGTGTGTCACATTCATCAAAACGGGTATAGACCCACATGTCAGCTCTATCTCTCGTCTCTAGCCTCTCATGCCATGGCCGGGGCACACTGCTGTTGGGGCCATGCGGTTGCGACAAACACCAAGATTCCCGAGTCCGAAGGGAAAAACCGAGGAGGCAAGCTGAGGCGCCGCCTGCCATGCTCCGCCGGCGGGTCCAGGGCGTGCAGCAGCTCTTGCGTGTCCACAGCCAACTAACCGCACGTCACGCTCCGCGTAGCGATGACCACCGTGCTCTGGTCCGGTTGCCGCCCCTGGGTTCCATTGGAGTCACCTACCGTGGGCTAGTGTTGTCACACCAGGCATCTAGTAGTTTACCTAACAATTTTTTGTTTTGAGAATGTTACGTAACATGAGATAGTCGTAGCAATAACTAATGAAGCAAGATGCCCTGTGCAACATGCTAAGACAATGGTGTGTGCAGTTGTCCTTTGTGATTATTGACCAAGACGAGCTGACTTGAACCAGTCGCGCTGCCTTATTATTATTTTTCCCTTGCCAAACGGTTTCCACCTGTCTTTTGACAACTCCAAGAAATTTATGGTATACGTGTGGTGCATGTGGCACTCTAATGCCATCCCATTCCTTGTTCATCTCCTGAACCCTCACTGTCCCAGAGACCCTAGCTAGCCATAGTACCATAGCGCTAAGCAACCATGCAGTCTTCTCCGTCTCTTCCACTCCTCGCTCTTTGCAGCTTCCTCCTCTTCGTGTCATGCCATTCGCAGCAGCTGCTAACCTCTCTATGGTTTGGAGAAACTCGCCAACACATGGCGTGGACGGTTCCTACTTGAAGCAGGGATTGTACGACGACGGCTCCATTGCTCGGGTGCTTCTCCTCCGTATAAACCCTGACAGATATGGGCCTTCCTTTGGTTTCGGATTCTTTTGCTTCAAAACTGTAACAACTTCCCCTAAGCCGCCTGATAGTGTTGATAGCCCACCCTGCACCGACTTCATCCTGGCCGTCGCCTTTGTGTCGTGCAGTAGCGGTGGCCATTTGACAAGCACAACCTTCCCGCAGGTCATCTGGTCTGCCAACCTTGGAAGGTCCATCCATGACAACGCGACTCTTGGTTTCAGCTCGGATGGGGATCTGGTTCTCCGTGATGCAGATGGAGCTTCCTTGTGATCTTCTGGAACGGCAGGACGCTCAGTTGCTGGGATAAACATGACAAGCGATGGCAATCTGGTGCTCTTCAACACTGCCGCTGTTTGGCAGTCCTTTGACAACGTGACAGATGTTCTTGTCCCCGGCCAGTGGTTGAAGAATGGCTATCGGCTCACACCCAACGTGTCATCGGCCACAAACTGGACCAAGACTCGGCTGTACCTGGCTGTCACACCCAACGAATTCAGCACCTTTGTAGACACGGATCCACCTCAAGAGTACTCAAGCTCGAATTGGGTGACACTGGACCAGGCGGGCTACATCATGCATCTACTTAAATGGCAGCCTGTCTGCTTTCAACAAGTCAGGTGACGAGCCCGTAGTGTTGTCCATTTTACCTTACATAACATCACTGCAGGTACTGCAATACATGAGGTTCGAAACCGACGCCCATCGTCGGCTGGGTGGGAAATTCTCGACTTGCTTTCCCTCCAAACAGACTGTGATTATCCAACTGTTTGTGGATCGTACGGCATCTGTAGCGGTCAACAATGCAGTTGCCCTCCAAGCAGCTACTTCACGCCGGTGAATGAGCGGAAGCTGAGTCTTGGCTGTATGCCGGTGACTCCAGTCTCTTGCCAGTCTGTGCAATATCACAAGCTGCTGTCACTTGAAGGCATGAACACTTTCAATCGCTTCTATAATGGAATAGAAGGGATCAGTGAGGAGGACTGCAAGCCGACCCACTTAAAGAATTGTTCATGCATGACGGCCGTATTTAACTATGGAACAAACCAGTCGGATGGCCAGTGCTACATGCATTCCGAGGTGTTCTCACTACAAAGCCATACTGCAGAGGTAAAGCATTACAACTCCTCCGTGCATCTGAGAGTACATCATGATTCCGCGACCACACTTGCTAGAAATATGCGTTCAAAGCATAATAAGGTAGGAATTGCTCTAGGTGTAGCGATTGCCATTGTTTCACTTGTTGTCTCAGTGCTCATAGTTCTTCAGAAGAAAGACCGCAGAAGCATTAGGGAAGGTCCATTGGTACATGCCAAGGGTCTCATAAAGCGTCAAGTGCTGTGGATGAATGATAGGGTGTCGACATGCATACAAAAGTCGCCATCCTGTGAATCAACTGCATCATGAGCAAAATTTTATAACTATGTGACAAATCATATAACTGTACTGAGTTTTGTGTTGCCATGTAACTCACAAACTTTTCTTTAGTCATTGCACAGATTAAGGAGATCATGGAAATAGTATGAGATAGCTTAAAAGGTATCCTATCGTGTGAGCTGTTTTCAATCAAGTTGAGACAATATGTACTTTATGCTGCAACAAAAATCACAAGAGTGGTGTTTACAAATTTATTTACATGATAGTGTCATTATTGATACATTTTAATATACATAGAAGCAGTGAATTTGCCACTTTCGGCGCAGATATGAATATATACCTTAGAGCATCTCTTACGGCCTCTCTATTTTCTGCCGAATAGCCCGGAATACAGATTTTGAGGAAAAAAACTGCTTCCAACAGACTCTCTATTCCCTTTTACAAAAATAGATTGATGCTATTCCTGGAATTCCGCTCGCTAGAGGAAGCGAGCGGCACTCGCTCGCTATCTGACTCACCTCTCTCCGGGACTCCTCCCTCATGCAGACACTATTTTTAGACTTGCATGTTCACCCTCATTGGCTGAGAAGAAAGAATAACAAAAATATGAAGAGTCTCCTATAGTGCTCTAGTTATTTGGAGAGCTAATTTTTTTAGGAAACCTCTAAATCCTGGTATTTGAAGATTTATTTTACACAGTCTCTTGGAGATGCTCTTACAAATTAGAATTTCACATGTAGCCATCCTTATTATAGTGAGTTGGGTAAGAGCGTCCCAACCGTTTTCTAAGTATACAAAAGTCGCCATCCTGTGAATCAACTGCATCATGAGAAAAATTTTAGAACAATGTGACAAATCATACAATTGTACTGAGTTGTGCTGCCATGTAACTCGCAAACTTTTCTTTAGTCATTGCACAGATTAAGGAGATTATGGAAGAGATAGCTTAAAAGGTATCCTATCGTGTGAGTTGTTTTTCAATCAAGTTGAGACAATATGTACTTTATGTTGCAACAAAAATCACAAGAGTGGTGTCCACAAATTTAGTTACATGATAGTGTCATTATTGGTACATTTTTGAAATATACATAGCAGCAGTGAAGTTGCCACTTTCGGCACAGATATGAATATATACCTTACAAATTAGAATTTCACATGTAGCCAACCAGACCCTTGGGAGGACTGAGTGACTAATTATAGTGAGTTGGGTAAGCGCATCCCAACCATTTTCTAAATCTTTACCTAAAACTTAACGTTTTTTTAGGGGAAATAGTTATTTCCATTACTCAACCAAGAACCAAAGCTGAATCATCAGAAATTATAGACTGAATATGTACCAGTATACGAACCAGGATTGGTTCCTCATCTGGATCACGAGAACTACCTAGCATAGCCAACTCATGCCCTACCCTGTTACACGAACAAGATCGTTTGCTGGAGTAACCAGGTACGGAAGTAGTAAGCTACGCAGCTATGAGATGAGATTGGTCACCGTGTTAAACCTGTGTGAGTCACAATATATCCATTGCATCACTTCAACAGCATCCCTCTGGATGACCACCTTTCCAACCACTGCGTCTATTACTGCTTGAGTTCCTTGGATGCAGGCAATCAGTTCACCATGCAAATGATTCAAAAACGCCTCCACTAGTCCCCTTGCCACCATCACAACGTCTCTATCTGAGTCATGGAGCACGCTGCCGCCCCAACTGCCATACCTAGAGACCGGATCAAAGGTTGCATCACAATTGACTTTAACATAGTATTTGGCATCTCCCATCTCTGAACTCTTTAGCTTCTGACCCTACGCACTGTCCTATCCTGACACCACCATTCTGTGTAATATACCAGGATGCTATGGGCTATCCCTGCCGTCTCTCTTCCCCTTTCTCCATCCCTGATATGATTCCTTTCTGACCAGCACGGCCAAAGTGCAAATTAAAGGAGCACGTGAGCTTTGCAAGATTAAACAACTTTCATAGTTCCCAGAGCATAAATGGAAAAGGGGAAATTCAGACCAGGAGACAATGAAGTTGTGGAAATGCCTATGGGCAATTAAGGCACCAGCCAAAATGAAGATAGTCCTCTGAAGGGTGGTCCATGGTAGCTTACCAACTGTTGTTCTCCTCAAGCAGAGGCATATTTGCAGTGCTGATTTTTTTCATGAGCAGACATATATGTCTGTATTTCACGAAAAGAACAGGAATGATCGATAGACCTATAACATATATGATGAAAGATGATAGCGAGCAGCCCACATCAAACTAAACCACAGCCCTATCTACTGGATATAGCAAAATTAAAATTACATGGCCATCGAATGTTGCGACCAAGCTGCAACTAAGACAACGGCGATGGAATACCCCGCCTCCCTCCGGTCCTCAGCCTCACGCTTTGCCTTTTGAATGATCTGCTGCAAGGTCGACACGGTGCCATTGAAAACCCTGCTATGTCTCTCTTTCCAAATTGTCCAGACGATCAGCAGTAGCAGAGTGTCAAAAGGCCGTCGTCCATCAGTATCCAGGCGTAGCCGCTGGCGCAGCCACCAGGTGCCCAGGTTCTCGTCTTCTATTGGCGTTAATTCCTACAGGCCCAGGGGCACCAACAAGGCAAACCATAGCTGTCTGGAGAGCATGCACCCAATGAACAGGTGGTCACATGTTTCTGCAGCTTGTCCACACAGATTCACTACCCTAGAGTTAAACAAAGATGACACGATGATCAGAGACGGGTATAACACCCGTCAAAAAAACATGAATTGAAACTGATTAACATCATAACCGTCTCCACTAGTGCAATCTACATGATACCCGTCTGCATGTGCTGAATACAAGAGACGGGTACGACATTAGAAACGTCTCAAATATACTAAAGTCACGCGATATTCAAGCCCATCTCTGTTAAAAACCAAAACCACAGACAGGTGTATATTATCCGTCTCGATAACAAATATCTAAGACGAGTAGAATATTTGTGACACCCATCACTATCATACCAAAGACCTTTGCTGCGCGGAGATCGATATCTCGATATGCAGTTTTAGATGCGCGTGCGGCTCTGCCAAATATGAATTAATGTTACCTAATAAGCTTGATGGAATCTAAACCAAAATTAATTAAATCAGTTCTTCTACAAGATGATATAACTACTGCCAGATCGGGAGGATGCAATTAATTTGAGGGGGCGCGCCGGGGATATATTTTATATCAGCGAGAGCAAAATTAAAGTCGGAAGCAAAAGCTGCATTCTAGCTTAATTGTATTATTGTTCTCTGTTTTTGGTTTGCTATGATGGTCACCCTCTGTGCTTGTGGCCCGATCGAATCACACGCCGGATTAGTGATATGCATTTATTGGGTCGTTGTCCAGGCCATTATCAAAAAGTGTTCGGTGCGCCAGAGCTTAAACTCTGCCTTCTTCATGGAAACGGTGATCCTGCTTTGCTGGACGATCTAGACAGCAAGAAATGCCCTCATTTTCAAGAGGGAAGAAGAAATAGGATCCACTCTTCAATGTCATGGTAGTCGATCCACCGAGTCAGCTGTTAGTTTGCGCAATTGCTCCACCTGGTTACCATGAAGAACTTAACTATCAGATGGCAGATATGGTTGTGAGTGGATTGTTGAAACTTCCTGTGTGCCCCTTTTAGAAGATAACTTTTGCATGATCAAGATGTTGGTATTTGGCCTAACCGCCAAATACCGGAAGGTAGAAGACCGAAAGTCAAACGAAACCAAAGGAAAGCTTACAGTGAAATCAACAGAAGACAAATGACTTTTCCCATTAATCTCCCAATCATCCTCCTTTTTTACAATGCCCCAAGGGGGGTATTTATACAACTTCGGGACTGTTGCCTGACCTTTTTACCCTCTTACAAATACACACGTGCGCACACCAAGTCGGGTCATCCCAAGGGCAGAATTGTCCTCCCGGCTCCGACGTATGTGGCTCTGGAAGCATCCGCCCACCGTCCAACGCCACACGGCCCGGTCCGCCCCACGAGGGCCCTTGACTATTGCTTGCGGCCCAACACATCGCCCTGCATCAAATCAACAGCCTAATGAACTCACTTTCGCTCAGACATTACTCGGCGACTTTCGCTCGCAAGAGCACCGAGTGAATTCCGCCGGTCAAACCGCACCCAGCTTCCACTGGATGCACCGAACCTCACTTTCGCCCGCCTGGTCAGGCTCTGCTTTCGGAAACTTCGATCCGGGTCATGCCCAGCTATCGCAAGCAGCGTCGTACATAGCTTCTGCAGGCCGATCTGGAAACGACTTTCGCGGGCCAAAATAGACTCGTCTTTCGTGACCGCACCCGTCTCGGCTTCTGCGGGCCAGCACTCTCTCGACACCCGCGACTCGCCTCGTCCCGCTGGGCGTGGGGTGGTTAACAGTTGGGCCCACCCCAACAGTAGCCCCTCAACACCATTGCAAGCCGCTTTTCGGCTGCAATGTGTTGACTTCCTCTTTCGCCCAGTGCCGTCCCCTAGGCCATTCAAAATATTGTGTGTTGTTTGTTCGTTCATTCATCATCATTCATTTTTTTGAACGGCCGTTGGCTGTTTTGCATTGGTAACTGTGCCGAGTGGGGCCGGTGTGACTATTCACTTGCGGTGTTTCGCCCGCGGGCTATAAATTTTTCAGAGGGGGAGGCGTACTCGTTACGCCTGTCTCAGAATCAGTTGTGATTTTAGCACTCAACGCCCCTGAGGTCGTCTTTTGTGGAGATCTTTCGGAGTGAAGCCTGGTCCACAGCTTTTGACAAAGCTCGGTAAGTTGTCTTTCTTCCGGTTTTCTTTTACTTCCGTTGTTGTTTGGTTTCGTTCTACAGTTGTTATTTTTTATTCTTCTTCCTTTCGCGTTTTTAGATGGTGGGTGAGTCCACATCCGCTCGTGGTTCTGGTTTGTCTCTTTCGGGAACTCAGATTGTGCGCGAAAGTGGTTCTGACTCTTCTCAGACTAGGACTCGAGTGGCCGAAGGCTCTGAGAATAGGATAGCTACCGCTTCTGACCGCTCTGGATCTATTCGCAAGGAGCTGTCGGTAGCTGATGCTAGAGACCAAACGAATGTTGATGTTGACATCGAGAAGCTGTCTGAGGCAGCGGAAGTTGACCAAATTGAGGCAAGCCAGGGATTGGATGATGGTGAGAACCGGGGTGTAGATTCGAATGTTGAACCTTTTGAAGAGGTTGGTGAAAGTGAGGGTCAAACTGCACAGTCCCATGACGTTCAGGGTGAGCCAACCCGTATATCAGTGTTTTGGCTGAAAAGGTCTCGAGTTACAGAAGAAGTGCTTGACACTTATGTAACGGAGTGCTGGATGACTCAATCTGCCCGTGAAAGGCGTCGGGCGCCTGGGAATGAAACTACACCAGCCCCCCCGGCCTTATGAGGCAATTATCTTCCGTGACTTCTTTCGGGTTGGCTTTACATTTCCTTGTGAGCCTTTTATTTGGGAGGTCCTCGAAAGATACAATCTTCAGATCCATCAGTTGACTCCCAACGGGATGAGCCGTATGGTTATTTTTGCCATGGCTCTAAAGTTTGCTGGTTGCAAGCTGAACGCTGACTCTTTCACACGTCATTACAGCGGATATGGACGCTTGGACACCAAAAAGAACAAGGTGACGAATGTCCATAGAACATCCAAATTTTGGGGATACAATTTTGTCCCAAAAGCTGGGTTGTATAGTGGGAGGCTAGTTCTGATGTTCACAAACAAATGGCAGGACTGGAAGGATTACTGGTTCTACATTCGTGTCTACAGTGACGCAGATGTGGAAACTGCTCGGGCTAACAACGCTGCAAAAGCTCACCTACTGGTCTCCTTACTTACTCCCATCAATGGTGTCTCTAAAAGCATGTTCAACGAAAGTGGGGAGAAGAAGGAGGCTAGTCGTGTTTTCAGATTGATTGTGCAGATGCAGATCAGTTGTGATCTTGTGGAGGAGTGGGAAGTACTTTAACTTTCACCGCTTGATCCAAATCTTTTCTTTACCGGCTTCACAGAGACACATGGTGGCCTTAAGGTGCCCAAAATTGATTTGAGCGGGCTTGCAAATGTTGATAAGGGTTCTTATGCCAAGTTTATAGAAGATGGAGTGTCTGTGATTTATGAGCCCTACAGCCAGTGGGAGCATGATAATCACGTGAAAAGTGAAGCTCGGTTTCAGCATATTAATCAGGTTTTTGATCTTCTTGGGGTTCCCTATGATGATCGGAAAAATCCGAAAGAAGTTGTGATACCTAAAAGTGGATCCGAGGGTAGTGACACTAGTGCACCCACTGGCCATGGAGGTCAAAAGAGACGCGACCGAGGTAGAGGGAGGGGTGGCCGTGGAGGTCATGGTGGAAAGACTACTCAGCTGGAGGCAAAAAGGCGTAAGGAGCTCTCGAAAGAGGTGGGTTATTTGGAGCCCACAGATGTGTCTTTTGGTCACCAGATAGCGAAAGCTGTCAAGCCTAGCTCTGGCATTGTTATCGGGAAAACACGGAAGTGGGGAATTACTTTAGACGAGATGGTGTGAATTTTTCTTTTCTATTTTCTTGTCAGACTCTTTTTCATGTAACATTGGTGACTTTCATTTTCCTTGTTTTGTAGGCTAAGGAAGGTAGCAGCTCGATGGCTCATCGAGTGGATGTCATGGATCCAAAGGCTAGCATGGACGCAGAGGATTCTCTTTCAGGGTTCTTTGGACCTCTGAAAGCTCCCAAACGCCAGGCTCCTCCTGCTGACAGTGCTAAACCATCCAAGAAGTCTAAACTTTGTGAACAAGCTACAACAAAGTTGCCTCGACTTCTATTGTTGTTGCCGCCGCTGCTGCGAAAGCCCTTGCCCCTCGTTCTGGTAGAAGCGGGTCATCTGGTAAGTCTAAGTTTTACCAGGAGCATATGTTGAAGAACATATTTAAGGGCTGCCTCTTTGGGCACGAGGAGCTAGACCTGACATCTTATTCCAATGACTACGGCGAGATGGTGGTGTATTCCAGGTCCAGCTCCTCTCTAGATTCAGATCCGGCAAGAGAGAGATCTTACAAGATTGCTAACTCACTTGGATTTCTAGCTTCTGCGAGGCTTGTGTGCAAGGTGAAGTAAGAGGAGATAGGAATTCTCCTGCCTCCCTGTGGAATAGCTTCTACTGAGGAGTGCACCAACTCTTTCAAGATGTCAGAAGTTGAGAACTCCTTGCTCAGGCTTTCGCGCACCCAACTCTCGGATGCGATGACTGCTCACTTGGTTCAGGTAAGCATATTTTGATTTTCCTTTTTTGACTTTTGATGTTTCTTTGATTTAGTCTTAATAAAATTGCCTACTTTCGTAGGGCCTTGTCCTCAACCGTGCCCTCACGAAGCATGATTCTGCTCAATTGGAGAGTTTCGCAGATGATGCTGAGGAGAAGAAGACTAGCATCAAGGTGTTGGAGAAAGAGGCAAAAGAACTGCAAGCACAACTGGATGGCAACAAGAAAAGGTGGTTGCGGAAGTTGCTGAGAGGAAGGTCTATGTCGAGAGGGTTAAGAAGGTGTAGTCTGAGCTCAACGACTATCAGCAGAAGCACAAGGAGGAGGAGGCTACCCTCAAGGATGAAATACGGAAAGTCTTGGGTGCTTATTGCAACCTTGTGGAGGGGATCCGATCTGAGTGTGCTAGAAGATATCTCGCTAAAAGATTCCTTGGCCTGGCCTTGGAGCTATGGCAGCTTTCGTGCAGTGCCTTGTTGACGTGGGCTGTGACCATCTTGGTCAAATGGCTATCGGGGATGCTCAAAATTATTGGACTCGTTCTTCTGTGGCCAAGTCCTCTGCCACCCGGTTCTATGATGAATACTGATTGAAGGGTGGTCAGGATTTCACTCTCCTCCACGCTGCTCTTTCGCGTGCGAAGGTAGTGTCTCTGTCTTTGCTTTTTTGCATAAGTGACGAATTGTCCCTATTTTTTTCTAACTTCTTTGCATTTGTTTTAGACGGAAGACGAGAAGGCCGCCATAAAGACCCACGTGAGGGAATTCTCTAGAAGCAAGCTCTCCGAAAGCAAAAAACCACAGGCGCTTCCGGGGTAGGTGATCAGACTCCCTCTGCGGAAGATCAAGGCCACGCTTCTCTGAAAGCCTCTACTCCACCAGCTGCGCCGAACTCTCAAGATGAAAACCCCTCGGTAGTTAATTAGGCTGTCTCATGAACTTCTGGAAACATTGTTCAGTAGCGCTGAAGTTGAGCGCTATCATGTAAACTTTTAAACATATTTTGGTTACTGTTTAAATAGGTTGATGACAATGATTTCGCCAATATCGAGGAGCATTATCCTCTTATGATTTTGTGGGATGGGTTTTTTATTTCCGGCGACTCGTGGTACAGCTTTCGATGATGTCATCCCAATGTTAGCATGGAGCGCTACTTCCAGTCTCGCCTGAGGCGGAGTTTGAGAAATAGGAAAATTATTAGGGAGTTTTGGGCTCAGCATGCTCAATCGGGAACCGGTTCCAGACAAAGTTCTAGTCATAGACCGGTAGGTGGTTGGAAAGCTTCGAAAGAGGAGCCCGTAGATGAAGTGACCACTTTTGGAGAAGTGCGCTATAACTTTTATGTACCGGATGACTCACAATCTTCTTGAGATGATGAAAACGCTTGATGTATTGCATCCATTGTTCATTCTTTTGCGATAGTTACAATTTGAAGTGGGGATGAATTGCGAAATAGCAATTGTTTTTAGATTGTATGCCTGCGAGCCCCTCAGTCGAAAATGAATTCGTAAAGCACCGTCCCCCCACCTTTTACAGCTGAGGGGCAGTTGAGATTGTTGCGAAATTCAGCTGATGTATGCTTTTCTACATTCGATGTGTGGGTACAATGAAAGAGTCGATTTTTTACAAGATAGGATGCCCCGCTTCTTTCTGGCTGCACAGGTGGTACAAAAGTGATTTTCCTTCTAGCTGCCTGTTGCTTGTGGAATGCTGCCTTCATACAGCCTAGCGGCTATGTGTCTGGAGTAGATGTTAAGTGCAGCTTTCGCACTGGTTTGGTGTGGAAGTTGGTGGATGCTGAACCATATGTCACAACTTTACCTTCCAGATTGCCTCTCAATCCCATTTCTCTAGCTATCGCTTTCTTTGACAGCCCCTATTTTTCATTTTCTATGTTTGGTGAGGTAGGTTTCCCATGCGAGCGCTCGTTCTACCTTGGTTGGTGGAAAGCATGGCGAACCCTTTCCTTTTATAGCCGTTAGGGCTGACGATAGCGGACCCGCGCTTTATTGGTCTGGGCCCCGCAATTTTATTTTCGTATCTTCTGTATTGAAGGGAAGTTAGACTTCCTTGATTTGCGCCGCGGTATCTTCTGCGCTTACTTCTGTGTAAGGCCTAGCAATAGCCTGTTGGGTAGACTGACGAAGTTGGTTTCTTTGGCTTTGCATTTGCTGCATTTCTTAATGGCTTCCAGCTGGTACTGGTTAACTACTGGCTTTTAATGCGGGTTGGATTTTGCCTGCCTATAAATACTTGCATGCTAAAGTCTTGTTGCCCACTTAAAGTACAGCGTTGTGTTGTTGCCAGTAGTAGATAATTTGTCTTGCTTCGAGTTCTACTCCAACAACACTCTTGCTTCTGTGATTTTGGGTGCTGGTGTAGTAGGGACAGAAGTAAGACTACTTTTCATCTTTCACCATAGTTTGTTCGTGTGTTTAAAGATGATATGTCTTGCTTCAGGTTCAACGCCGACAACATCTTGGCATTCGGCTATTGCTAGTGTTGATGCTGTCGTGGTTGATCCTAAAGTGATACTGATTATCTTTTGAATTCCGGTATCTAGCTTGTGCTTGTAGCCCAATTTAATCGTTCGCTAAGCTTTCATGGTTCAGCATGAATAACGTTTATGCAATGCTCTGCTGTGCTTTGTTCGTGCTGAGTTTTGAAAGTTTAGCGATCGATTAGTTGCACATGTAGATTCGAAGCTGCCTTGCTTCAGGCATGATATTTTGTTGTGTTTGGTCTCTGTATCTACGTGTAACTTTCATTGTTTCCTGTGCTTTGAGTGGTTTCGTATCAATGGGGTTCATGTCTGGTGGTTGTTACTGTATCAGAATTCTATTGATGCCGGGCCCTCAAAGCTGAATGACCGAGTGAATGATATCTGAGAGCGGTATTTTACTTTCTTGCTTTAGCATCATGAAAACTCGGGTGCAATTGTTATTCTCGAGTTTTGATGGTGCTGTTTTGGAAAGTAAAATGCGGATGTCTTAGTTTTGCTAGACAGAGCAAATTGATGTAGAGTGAAAGACGTTACTGTTGGCTTTTGTAATTCTGCTTCAGTAGAACTCATTATTGCGTAATCGCAGATGATGAGTTTTATTGAACCAGTTTGCGGAAGTCGACTAAGATGTCTCTCTTGGAATGCGTTTTTGTTATTTATTTGGTATGCGAGATTCAGGTGTATCTCTTTATTGTTTTTGAATGCCTGCTGACTTCCCTTAGCCTATTTCGGGCTTGAGCTTGCTCTGAGCTTTCGAATTTTAGCTCTCTCTGAGCTTTTGGCTTGTTCCAGTCTTTTGCTAGATACAAAGTCCATTTTAGCCTTTGGGCTTATCTCGCTCTGAGCTTTTTGACTTGCTCTTATGTTTTGTCAGATGCGGAAGTCTATTTTAGCCATTGGGCTTAGCTCGCTCTGAGCTTCTTGACTTGCTTTGATCTTTTGTCAGATGTGGAAGTCTGTTCTAGCCATTGGGCTTAGCTCGCTCTGAGCTTTTTGACTTGCTCTGATCTTTTGTCAGATGCGGAAGTCTGTTCTAGCCATTGGGCTTAGCTCGTTCTGAGCTTTTTAATTTTTTGGTGGAAGTAAAGAGGTTGTTACAACCTTACCTTAGCGACTGCTGTGCTCGTTGAATATGCAAGGAATTTTTCCTTGTTTTTGACTTTTGGGAAAAACATTTCTCAAACAGCGGTAGATGGGGAAAATCGAATTATAAAAAGGGGGTACAAAGGACTGCCTCGTTAAAAAAACCTCACACCTCTTGCGAGGTTTCCCTTGTGAGGAAAAAGAGCGCAAGTCCCCATAAATGTTCATGCGGAAGTAAGATAAAAAATGAAAATTACATGCTTTCTTGCTACTTCTAGGTTCCTTCATGGGTAAAGGTTGTCCGCGTTCCAGGTGTGCTTGCTTTCGACGCCTTCTTCGTTGATCAGGCGAAAGTCACCATCTTTGCTTGTACCTGAAACCAGGAAAGGTCCATACCACTGTGTTGTAGCTTGCCTTGTTTGTTCGATTGCCTAACGAGGACCATGTCTCCTGGGTTGATGTTCTTCCGGAGCATCTTCTTGTCTCTCTAACTCTTGGTTTCTTGATGATATTTGTCCAGATTATCTGCCGCTTCTAACTTTCGCTGCTCTGATGCTTCCAGTTCGACGTACCGTTGAATTGGAGTTGTGGCTATGATTTTGGTGCGGAATAAGCCAAACTTTATTTCTTCTGGCGTAATTGCCTCCTCACCGTACAGTAGGTGGAAGGGGGTGAAGCCTATCGATCTTGTTTTGGAGATGTTATGTCCCCATACTGATGTGATCAGTTCCTGAGCTCACTTGCCTTTTTTGTCGTTCTCGTCTTCTTTTAGTGCTTTCAAAATAGTGGTGAATATTTCTGCGTTCGCTCTTTCGATGGCCCTATATGACTATGGGTGGTTTACTGATGCGAAAGACAGTTTGATATTTAGCTCTAAGGAGAAGTTTTTGTACTCTGCACAGTCGAATTGCTTGCCATTGTCTACCGTGATGTATGAAGGGACTCCAAAATGACATATGATTTTTTCCAGGTGAAACTGATCAGGGCCTTCGAAGTTATTTTGGCTTGCGCTTTCGCTTCTATCCATTTTGTGAAGTATTCAATTGCTACTGCTGTGAATTTTAGGTTGCCTGGAGATTGCGGAAGTGGTCCTACTATGTCTATCCCCCACCTTTGTAGTAGCCAAGTTGGGATGATAGAACTTGTTGGGTTCACTGGGGCTAATTGGTTTTTGGCGAATCTCTGACATGCTTCGCACCTTCTTACTATTTCCTTCGCATCTGCTGAAGCTGTGGGCCAGTAAAAACCTTGTCTCATGGCTCTGTGTGCTATTTCGTGTGCGCTTCTGTGTGCTCCACACATTCCTGAATGTATTTCGGTTAGTAGTTTCTGGCCTTCTTCCCTGCTTATGCATTTTAATAGTGGTGTGACTATGTCTTCTTTGTATAAGCTTCTGTCAATTAGGGAGTATTGGCTTGTTCTTGATTTCATTCGCTGCAATTCTTTCCTGTCTTCCGGTTCGTAGGTTCCTTTCAAGAACGCTACTATCTTGGTACGCCAATCTTCACTAGAGATTGCATGTATAACTTTTGGGTTGTCTTCTTCTTCTTTAATTGCTTTGACTGTCAGCTTCTCATAGAAAACATCTAGCGGAAGTGGAATGTTCTGTGCTGCCTCTTTCGCTAGCTCATCTGCTTCTGTGTTTTCTCCTCTTGGAATGTGCTTTAGGGTGAATCCTGTAAAATGCTTCTCAATTCTTCTTATCGCCTCGAGATACCTTGATAGTTCCCTTTCTCTTGCTTCATAGTCTTTCTCCACGTGTCTGACTACTACTTGCGAGTCGGACTTGAGCACGCATCTTCACACGCCTAGGGCTCTTAGCTTTCTTAAGCCCAGTAGCACCGCTTCGTATTCTGCTATGTTGTTGGTTGTCAGAAATTCTAGCCTTGCGTGTATCTGACTTTTGGTCCTGCCGGTGGTATTAGAATTGCTGCTATTCCAGCTCCTGAACTACACCATGCTCCATCGCAAAAACGGTCCACAATGGTTCCTCGAAAGTGATAGTTGTATCGAAGGCAGTCGGGGTTCAATCTGCTATAAAGTCGGCAATGACTTGAGACTTTATAGTAGATCTGTGACTGAATTCTACTACGAACTGATTTAGCTCTGTGGCCCATTTGCCGATCCTTCCGATGGCTTTTGGGTTTTAGAAAAGTGCCTCCAGCGGTTGTGCGAAAGTGATTATTATGGTGTGTTGCTGGATGTAGTGCAACACATGTCATCCAAATATTGCGTTGTAGGGGTACTCCATGTCTACTATGTCAAAAGTGACTTGCTCTGCTCTGGCTTTGTTTTCTTCTGCAAAAGCAACCTTCAGCGTTTTCTTTCCTATCGCGTTTATGCTGGACCCTCTGAAGCCAAACAGGGTGTTTCCTAGAGCTTCGAGGGTTCTTCTGTTCAGTCCCATTTTCTCGAAAACCTTATAGAAAAGGATGTCCGCTGAGCTTTCGTTATCAATGAGTATGTTTTGCAGCATGAATCCATTGACATTTGCTGTAGCCACGAAGGCGTCGTGGTGAGGGTAATCACTAACCCGGAAGTCACTTTCACTGAACATGATTGGTGCTAAGGACCAGGTTGGTCTGTTTAATGGTTGCCTTGGGGTCACCACATGCACTCTTCTTTTGGATTCTTTTCTTGCTCTCTTGCTCTGGTGTTCGAGGCTTGGCCCGCCTGTGATGGCGAAAATGTGACCATTTGATGGAAGTACCGCGTTGATTACATGATTCTCTTGCAGATTTTCTTGCTGTGTTGGCGGAAGCTGAACTTGATGATGTTGTTCTTGCACCGCTGGAGATGACACTGTTGCGCAATGCGCTTGGCTTTGGGGCATCTGATATAGTGGATTGTAGCTTTTCTGGGGCCAACTGTATGCCTGTTGATGGTACATGATTGGTTGCGGATACTGTTGCAGCGGCAATTGCTGGTGATACTATGATTGTCCTTGGTTGTAGCTTGAATTGCAGCTTGCTTCACGAGTGGTGTTATGAAACACCTGTTTCTGTCCATCTCCTGCATTCGAAGCATTGTCCTTTTCTTTCTGCTCTTTTGCTAGCTGTGCATATTTGCATTCTCTTGAGAAATGTCCTTTGTTCTCTTGTATGGTGCTCTTGTACCGCTGCCTCTTTCGCATCCTCTGCCTCTTCCAAGCGGAGGTCTTCTGCCTCTGCTTGCCTGACCGCCACCTCTGTTGTACCTGGGCGGTGTTTCGGGTGTTGGTGCAAAAGGGGCATCTTGCTGAGGTTGCTGGTCTTGTAGGTTGTTTACTGGTCGAAAGTTTTGGTTATTTCGCTGATTCGTGGCTTGATTCTATCTCGGAGTGTTCTGTCTTAAGTTGTTTCTGGCTGCTTTGTGTCTGCGCAGATCTGCTTTTGATCTGGCGAATTTCCGCATTTCTTGAAACAAGTCAGTTATTTTTGCTGGTGTCTCTCTTGTGAGGTACACTGTGCACGGTCCCATTTGTAGACCTTGTATCGCTGCTTCGATTGCCACGTCATCTGACGTGTTTGTCACTTGTGCCCGTAACAGCGTTAGCTTGTCGAGATATGATGATAGAGTTTCGCCTTCTCTTTGTGTACAAGTCATCAAGTCTCTAGTTGTTTTTCTTTCTGTTTGGAACCCTTGGAAGGTTGATAGCAGTAGCTCTTTCGCATGTGTCCAATTTCTGATGGACATGGGCTTCAGAGTTGTAAACCATTCATAGGCTACATCCTCCATCGCCATGATCAGGGATTTTGCTAGAGTTATTAAGTCTCCACCTGCCGAATGTACTGCTGCCTCGTAACTTGCAATAAATTTCCTAGGGTTGGACTTCCTGTCGAAAGTTGGCAGTCTTGGCTTATAGTTGATTGGCCATGGACATCTCTGGAGTTCTACCGAAAGTGGGGAGTTTGTGTCGATCGAAAGTAGTTCTGGGATAGCAGCTTGCACTGGGACCTGGTATTGCATTGGTTGCGGTTGTACGTTTGCTGCCGAAACTTGAGCTGCACCTTGGGCCGCTGGTAGCTGGACATTCGCTGCTAGACCCGCGCCCTGAGCTGGTAGTTGGACTTGTACTTGCACTGCTTGCAGCTGTTCTATCTCTCTTTGCAACTTCTATCTTCTGGCTTCCGCTTCTTGTATTGCCTATTGAGTAGCTTCTTCATGCTTTTGGCACTGATTTGTTGTGCGAGCTGGTCTCGCTGGATTTGAAGTGCTCTTATTTTGTTCTGACTGTCATCGAGATGTTTGAGGAGTCTTGCATGAATGTTGAGTTGATTTTCCCCTTATGAAAGTTCTTGTTCTTCCGCTGGTGGTTCGTCTCTTTCGTCTTGCCGAAGATGGTTTGCGTCTACAGGGTCTTCTGCAACTCCCATCATTGGATGACGCGCAAGTAATAGTTGTGTGTCTTCGGAGTGCCCTGTGACAACAGTTGAGCTTCCGGGTACATTAGGTGCAGGTGGGGTTGGTCTTGTGGCAATCCCCATTGCCAATCTTCCTCGAGCCATGGTATGTCCAAGAAACAACCACGGTGGGCGCCACTATTGGTATTTGTCCTAACCACCAAATACTGGAAGGTAGAAGACCGAAAGTCAAACGAAACAAAAGGAAAGCTTACAGAGAAATCAACAGAAGACAAATGACTATTCCCGTTAATCTCCCAATCATCCTCCTTTTTTACAATGCCCCAAGGGGGGTATTTATATAACTTCGGGACCGCTCCCTGACCTTTTTACCCTCTTACAAATACACACATGTGCACACCAGGTCGGGTCATCCCAGGGGCAGAATTGTCCTCCCGGCTTCGACATACATGCCTCTGGAAGCATCCGCCCGCCGTCCAACGCCACATGGCCCGGTCCGGCCCACGAGGGCCCTTGACTGTTGCTTGCGACCCAACACGTCGCCCTGCATCAAATCAACAGCCCAACGAACTCACCTTTCGCTCAGTCATCACTCGGTGACTTTTGCTCGCAAGCGCACCGAGTAACTTCCGTCGGTCAAACCGCACCCAGCTTCTGCTGGACGCACCGAATCTCACTTTCGCCCGCTTGGTCAGGCTCTGCTTCCGAAAACTTCGATCCGGGTCATGCCCGGCTATCGCAAGTGGCGTCGTACATAGCTTCCATAGACCAATCCGGAAACGACTTCCGCGGGCCAAAATAGACTCATGTTTCGCGGGCCGCACCCGTCTCGGCTTCCGCGGGTCAGCACTCTCTTGACACCCGCGACTCGCCTCGTCCCGCTGGGCGTGGGGTGGTTAACACTTGGGCCCACCCCAACACAAGATATGTATCATTCTAGAGGTTTAGCATTTCCTGATCCGTCTTCATCTTTCTAGACGATGTGTACCACTACTCACATACTTCCAAATCTGCATTTCCATTCTTGTACATTAATAGATGATATAGTTGGCAAAGACAAAGCATATTTTGCATCATGTGGTATACTATATAGCTCATTAGAATTGAAGGCATTACATGACGTTTTAATAAATTACAGATGATTCAATTGGCATAGTTGAAAATTCTACTTTCTAATATGTGCAACAATAAACTTGAATGTATCATCTGATTTTTTTTCTGATTTTCCTCAGTTGAATTGATGTTTTCTCTAACATGATGGTCAAAATTTGAAAAACACTAACTTATCATGTTTGGGAATCTTGTGAAGGTCAGTAATTTGTTATGGATATTGAACTCACCAAATGGATGTGACAAAACAAAAGTGTAGACCCACAATTAGCTGTTGGCTAAAAGTTTAGTTTTTGTGAATTGTAACTTTTTTCCATTTTAGCATGTTCGGCTGTACTTGTATCCAACTCAATCTACATATATATGTTGAAGTGGGTTGGGGTGAAAAATGAATTAATTTTTCACTCCAGTCCACCATAATAAATGTGGATTGGGGTACTTACAAGTGTAGCCAAATAAGGCCTGATGGATTTTTTTTTCTACATGCAATTTTCACGTGATATCATAATAATATAAATATAAATATTTTTTAATTATTAGTAGTCCACTAGTATAGTATAATCAACTGGATACCAAGGACGGAAAGAATATAATAAATTGGATATTTTTTCCTACTGGATACCAAGGACGGAAAGAATATAATCAACTGGATGTTTTTTCCTACTGGAATAAACAATCATGACATTGGCAGGATCCGTCATGTAGTGTGTGTTTTCATTAGGAAGGGACATTATGTGAGTGTGTTTGCTGTAATGGCCCAATTCTAAGCTTGGGATAAAAAATGGTAGGAGGTTATTGAAGCAGCTGAGGCCCTAAAGAATGTGAAAAAAAAACAAAAATATTCTAGAGCATAAGAAAATGCTTGTGATTTATACACATCATCACTACCATAGCGTGCCCATATATTATATCTTAACACATATATCACCTCCATCAGCATTCCCTTGTGAACAAGCTATTCAGTTGGGCAAACATATGTGACGTGCTTCTGACTTGGTTGGTGGGTCAGTGATGCAGCTGGGGCCATTAAGGATGCAAAAAAAGGGTGGACACTTTTGTACAGCATGATGCAATGTGTGATTTATACACATTATCACTTCCCAAATATCATACAGCGTGCTTATTGTCTAGCACATGGATCGGATACCCTGATGCTCAAAGTCAATATTGTACAGCACAGTTGAGCAAACTTACAATTTTAGAAGGTAACTAGTAGTAGTAGATGCGCTTGTAAGTGGGTTGTTGAAACTTCATGTTTGCACTTTTTTTAGAAGATAACTTGCGTGTGTAGCCAGCTATCTGCTATTTTCCCTCCCTCCACATGCATGTGAGTAGGAAGGCAAAATAGTCATTTTCGTCTCCAAACTATTGCCTAATGCTTAATTTGGTCCCTAAACTTTTAAATTGTACATATTAGTCCTTAAACAATAGATTTGCAGCTCAATCTCATCCATCCCCCTTCATGTCTCGCCACATGGCTAGAACAGCATGAGTGTCACTCCTACGCCTCACTCCTTCCTTTACCCACTAACCATGATCAAGTGAGAAGCACATATGTATGAAATTGTTAGGCTCTTTTGAATAGGGCAGCACAAGCATGTTTGCATGGAATCCCAGAGCCTTGGCAGTACCTACATGAGCATGTCTTGCTTTTTAGGTCCACTGTAAACCTACATTTTTTTCTCTCTCACTACAAATCCAGCATCACCATTCCACAAGACATGATTGTGCTGTGTTCTATGCCTAATCTTATTGAATTTCTTGTTAATGTGAGGACACAGTCACTATCCACATCTCACTGTTACTCCCATTTTCTTAGATCCTTCTAGTCACTTGGGAACGTCGTGGAGCCTAGGCAGCTAATAAAGGAGGGAGTGAGGAGTAGGAGTGACATTTTGCATGCAGTGCTAGGCATGTGGCGATACATGAAGGGGTATGGACGAGATTGAGCTGCAAATCCATTGTTTAGTGACTAAAGTGGACATTTTGAAAGTTTAGGAACCAAACCGAGTCTTCAGCAATAGTTTGGAGACAAAAATGATTGTTTTGCTGAGTAGGAAATGAATCTATATTCACTTTTGTAGAACATGACTTGTGTGCGAATACAATTTAGAAGGTAACCAAAGCTCTAACAATTTCTAATCACATGCATAGGAGAATAGAGCGACATATAGCTGGCTATCATAAAGCATATTGAATTTAAGATGCCATTCAATTAGTAGACAACTATACTTTCTAACGTGTAGTTAATAACTTACTTGAAATTTAATATTTCCTCCAGTGAGTCAATATATTTTCCAAAGTTGTCATGTTTGGTAACCATATGGGGATCGGTGAACCCATCCATTTATGCCACTTTTGCTTTGTGCTATGCAAAACTTCTTTAACTTTGACCAACAAAAATACACTGAAATATACAATCACAAACTAGTTTTGTAATTTTTCTATGATATATGTTTTCATAATGCATTCATTTGAACTTGTACATGTTAATGTGAAACCTTGTTCTAAAGTTAAAGAAATATGATTTAGGAGTTAGGACAAAGCAAAAGTGAGAGCTATAGTTTAGAAAAAATGGAGTATGATACAAATATTTGTTCCATTGATGTAGTCCCACTTTGAATATGATATTCACTAGCATAGCATAGTCAACTATTATAGGTACAAAGGGATAGAAATATATATAAAAATAGAATGTGTGATGAAAATAAGAAGGTCGTCAATTTTCTAGAGGTCATATAAACTGAAGTGATTGACACACATCATCACTGCCAATTTATGAAAATATATTGTGCTTGTTATCTGGCGAGAGCACCTGGATAGGTATCCCATTGTCTTCAAGTCAATTATATTATACCATTCAGTTGAGCAACCCTGAAATTGTAGGTGGTAACTGTCCACGAGCATGCGCTTCTGAGTTGGCTGTTGAAACTTCCGTCCTATGTGTAATTTTGTTTTTGAAAGAGGTTTGTTTTGTGTGATCAAAATATATTCCAGGGCCTACCATATTTACTTACTGCCCTGACTTTATCCTTTAGCCTGTTTAAAATGCGGGATTTTGCAGGCCATGGAGTAATTTCACAGGAAATCAATTCAATTTTACATGAAAAACGTTGGAACATGAAAAATTTCCTGCATTCCAAACAGGCCTCTAAAGAATCCTCAAAGCTTCTATGTAAAAAAAATGATTGTGTACATTAAGCATCTCAAAAGCATTTTAAAATGAGGAATTCTCAAGTTCTACAATCCCTGTATGAAAAAAGACTGATGCACAAAATAATAAGTGAAAGGGCATGTTAATGATGTAGTTGAGGGCCTTAGAGTGTGATGAAAAAGGTGCGTAGTCACTTTTGTAGCAAATGGATCAGTTACCCTCTGGTGTATGTTCAATTCAACTGAGCAGACTTACAATTTTAGAAGGTAACTAGTACATGCACATGTGCTTCTGAGTTTGTTTTTCAAACTTCCTGTGTGTACATATTAGAAGGTGTACCATGTGTGATGTGTGATCAAAATATAGAGGTGCTACCATATTTTAAGGTAATTTGATCTCTTTAACTGATGTCTAGCTAGGAAGTCCTCATAGTTTCTCAAAAAAAAAAAGTTCTTACACACATCAAACATCACACAAACATATTACTATCCAAAGATGAAAGTTTTCAAATCCAATAACACACAAGCAAAGCTCATTACTTGTTCATAAAAAAAACAGATGTTTCATCCCAGAACCATCCAAATGCAAAACAACAATAAAAATAAAATAAAATTGAACAGGCTGGAGAAAGCCCCAGGCCCCCCAGCCCCCAAGCCAACAGCGCCTATAAATACCTCGCATCCCTCTCACTCTCCATCCCACCAAAGAGAGGACTGAGTTTCATCAAGAGGGAAGTGTACTGCAACTGACATCTACACCGCCATGGCTGGCAGCTGGAAGACGATGGTTGTCAGCGTTCTGCTCCTGCTTCCACTCCTTCCGCTGGCCTCCTCGTCCATGGTGTTCAAGCTTGACGGCAGCGTCTATCCTGATGGTTATGTATAGTGTAGTATAATCTACACGATGCCCTTATCCTCTGTCGAACTAGCATGGCCTTGATATATGCCAACCGGAAAGCTGTGGATAAAATGGAAATAAAGTACCGCCGTCGTTGTTGTTTACTGCATATCATATATTATTATCAGGGTTTCTTTGTTGTTTCCTGCACCTTTGTTTGACGATATTTCCATGGCTGTCGTCCACTTGTGCGTGCAGCCACTTCTGGGCGACCATGGACATCGGGGAGCCGAAGAAGCCCTACTACCTGGACATCGACACCGGCAGCAGCCTCACCTGGCTCGAGTGCCACAAAAACCCTGGTGAATGGAAAACGTGCAACAAGGTACGATCTATATATATCAGTGCTGCAGAACTCGCATTTTCAGGTTCACTGGAAGTTTTGTTACAAAGTAATAATCGGAATGAAACAACTTATGTGCTTGTGGATGACGAGATGCACACAAAAATTGCCAAAAAATTGTTGTAGTGCACTATGTTGAGTCGTCGTTGACAAAATATCTCTCTCTATGGAGGCTGCTGGGTGTTTGATGCTATATATATATATATATATCACTGATCCTTTGTCCCTGCAGGTGCCACACCCACTTTACCAACCGACACCAAAGAAGCTAGTTCCGTGCACAGATCCTCTCTGGATGCACTGCACAAAGACCTGGGTACAACCAAGGAGTGCACAGGACGGCACCTATGTAAATACAAAATAAACTACCTAGAGGGGTCGTCATCTCTTGGTTTTCTCCTCTTGACAAGTTCTCGTTGCCTACGGGCAGTGCACCCAACATCGCCTTTGGGTATGTACGCAACGGAATGCATGGACATTACACTCTCTCTTTGCATTGCTCACTGAATATGTTTATGACAGTTTGTAGTTTTCTTTCTGCATGCAGCTGTGGGTATGATCAGAGGCCGCTCAAGGCGGAGACAGTGAAGGTTGATGGCATCCTTGGGCTTGGAAGGGGCTCGGTAGACCTGACCTCGCAGCTGAAGCACATCGGAGCCGTCTGCAAGAATGTGATAGGCCATTGTCTCAGCTTAAACAGAGGGGGCTACCTCTTCATTGGCGAAGAGAATGTGCCCTCACATGTAACCTGGGTCCCCATGGCTCCAACATCACCCAGGTACGCACTATACTAGTACTGCTTATCTTTTCATGCAAAGTCCTTACGATGATAGTCTGAGCAGGCTGTTAGTTTGTTGTGAATTTCATTGGTTCACTATATTCAAGCACGCACACACACTATTATCACTATGTAACAGCACTGATTCCTGCACAGATGCATATCATATATATACACTGCATTTCCAGATAATAATCACCATTTAACAGGATACTCTTTTTTATTGATGTCCCCCTTTTGTTTGTCAATCTTGTAAAAGGAACCACTTTCTCTTTTGGAAAATAGAAATTTAATAATGGAAAATAGTTGAGAAGGATACTATACTACTGAACTTTCTTTTCTCTTGACTTTGTTTCAACGTGTTTCCAGGGAACCTCACTACTCGCCGGGCCAAGCAACCCTGTACTTGGACAGAGACCGGATAGGCACAAGACCATTGAAGGCGATCTTCGACAGTGGCAGCACTTACACCTACTTGCCTGAGAATCTACATGTTCAGCTCGTTTCTGCGGTAGTCGTCATTACTCAAAGAGGTGTCTGATCCTGCACTGCCTCTATGCTGGAAAGGACCTAAACCTTTCAAAACTGTGCACGACACCCCGAAAGAATTCAAGGCAATAATGGTGTCTATGGTATTTGACCATGGAGTCACCTTGACTATCCCTCCTGAAAACTACCTCATTATTACTGTAAGCATTCCAAAATCCGAACAGAGCTAGCTGACTATCAGCAGTGAATGCTAATTTGTCAAAAAAGGAGGAATGATTTAAGTTCTTGTGCTTTTGTGTTTATTGCAGCCGCATGGGAATGCATGCTTTGGCATTCTTGGACAGCGTAACTATGATCGGATTCTAATTGGAGGTACAAAATTTCGCCCATACAATGCTCAATTCAGAATACAGTGTTCAGGCATACATATCTGTAAAACATTTTCTGTTCCAATGGATGTTCTGTATCTGCAGACATCACAATGCTGGAACAGCTTGTGATATACGACAATGAGAATGGGAGGCTCGCATGGATGCCATCGCCGTGTGATAAAATACCGAAGTCCAAAGCTGCGATCGTTTCGCGCATCTGAAATCCTGAATAACTTAAGTTGCCAATACCTGCTGCTGGGATGAAAGATTGAAGAAGGTGAAGAAGAGAATAAAGAAATCCGTTTGTATTCCGTTTGGGTGGAATGGATGAAAGATTGCCTTCAAAAGTGTTGGACAAAGCCCAACCTCCTCTAACCATTCCACCCAAAGTCATTTAAGACAAAAGGCTACATACAATCCGTTTGTATTCACTTTAAAATGAATATATATTGGATACCTTGAACAAATTCAAATAAAAAAGGTTATCTTGAATAAAGCGAATGAGGTTGTCAACTACTTCCTCCATCCAAAATTATAAATCATTCCAAGAATCTTGGTGGGTCAAAGCATTTAAAATTTAACCAAATTTATAGGATAAGATAATAAAATTTATGATTCCAAGTAAATATCATTAGATTCTTCATTAACTTTATTTTCATAATATATCTATTTGATGTACGAAATCTTTATTGTTTTCTCTATAACTTTGGTCAAACTTTAGATGGTTTGACTCTCCAAGATTTTTTGAATGACCTATAAGTTGGAATGGAGTGAGTACAAATTTGTTTAGCTTTTTGAGATCTACAACTTTTCTTTTTATCATTTCTCCATCTAAGGTTGTTTCAAAATTTGAATTTGAATATACAAGGACTTCAAACTAAATTTTGTAACAATACATTATTTCAAAATAAAAGCTAATAAATACAGTGTTCTAGGTCCTTTTGGGATCTATAAATTTAATTTTGGTTATTTCTCCATCCAAAGGCATTTGAAAATTCAAAAACAAATAATTTTTAAAATGTGAGAACTTCGGTTAGAGTTTACGGGATTTAAATAATTTTGAATGAAAATATTATCAACTACAAAGTTTTATATCTATTTGAGCATTATAACTTTGATATAAAGTTTGTCTGCACATGCTTAATTTAAAAAAGTTACAAATTTTACAATTATGTACCTATTTTAGAGATGGCTCTATCTAGTGTCTCAAGAGATCAATTTAGAGACGATTCTCCATCTAGCCGTCTCTAAAAATATTTCTTGGATGCGACTCCATATCTAGCTGACTCTAAAGATAGAGGTATTTTTAGAGGCACATTTTGATCTCCTTGTCCCTACTAAAATTCATTTCTCAACTAGCGAAAATCGTTATTTTACTGCCAAATCTAAAACCGACAACGATAGGCAACCCCAACACTACAGATTGCTCTGTGTTGGGTCCAATTATGACAATGATGCAGGGTTTAAACCTGATAATGGTTGTCTATACTGCACTAGTGTTGTAACGATTTATTCCACACAACTGTTCTTTCCCAAGAACACTCATCAAATGGAAGTTCAAATGACCATTAGCCAAATTAGTACCCATAGAACATTAATTAGACGCAATGTCAAATTGTCATGCGTACATATCCTTTTATTCATGCTCAAATACGCTAACTAATTCAGTGTTGCCACCATTTAACCTGCTGCCTGCCTCACCGGCTTATGTTATCTTTTTATTTTTTATAATTTTATTTGTTATTACTCCTGTTTTTAATAAAATATATTTATTATTACTCTTTATTAAGTATCCTATATGCCTACGTGTATCAATTTTTCTTTTTTTTCTTTTTTGTTGACAATCTCGTACGTACGTGTATCAATTGATCGGGTTTGCCATGACCCTCACCGCGGCCTCTTCCTCCGCCGGCGGGTCATCGGGTTCGCCATGGCCCCCGCCGCGGCCTCTTCCTCCTCCGCACCCATGGGGCTTGCGCTGCTTCCTTCTGCACTAGCACCGGAGAATAC
Organism: Bothriochloa decipiens; assembly: GCA_023333625.1. Classification (NCBI taxonomy): domain Eukaryota; kingdom Viridiplantae; phylum Streptophyta; class Magnoliopsida; order Poales; family Poaceae; genus Bothriochloa; species Bothriochloa decipiens. Next base: position 44,627,341 of record CM041636.1, on the reverse strand, counting down.
GTGAATCATGTTGTTCCATTAGTTAAAATTCCAATAGCAGCAATACCTCATTTCCAAAACCCAGGTAATTCATAACTCCATGAATCAAGAACCAGCAGTTCTATTGTGATTGTTGTATTGGCTGAAACTCTCTGATTTATGACTATAAGACCCTAGTAACCATGACTCCATATATATGTAATTGTAAGACCCTATATATTTTATAGCAAACAACATATATAATTATATGTTGATCAACTAATGTTTTTTGATCAATTGCTCCTGCCGTTTGACTGGGAAATTTTATTCACTATTATCTTTATTATCATTATTTGCAGAATGGTTGAAAATTCTGCTTGGAGACTCAACAGATGGTTTGGAGTCTGCAAGTGTAAGCTTGTCCAAGCTTAGCAACAAAGTAAGCGGGGTTCTTCATCTGTCTACTGCCCTTGGTGATGTTGAAGCTTGTGAATTGCTCATCGCACACATGCAGCATGATGTGAATAGTCTGATTTCCGAAACCATTTTCTCATCAACTAGTTGAATGCATGTGCATTGCTATAGAGTAAATATAGGTGGAATCCCATTATTGCAAATTTCACATTGACTTATTGGGGATCAGTCTATTCATACTTCCAAATTTCCCTAATTAATGGTGTACTGTTGCATAAGTAGGAAATCTTCTACAGTTCGTGAGATCCATAACCTTGAAGCAACAGAATAATCAAAACAATACTTAATTTCTGATATATGGAGCATAGAAATAGGATTATATTGATATATTTCCATAATAATTCTCGCTTGTCTTGGCTATTACTTTAAATTGTCAATAAGATCACTAGATAGTGTCTAATTTCAAGACCTACTAAGACATGGTTTAAGGAAACTGATACTTTTTATCTTTGTTAGGCGCTACACATTTGGTGTTTTCTATTGAAGGAAAAGCTTCAATCGATGTTGTTAAGTTATTTCTTAATAAAGGTGTTGATTCTAATGGTACTGATGCTTATGGAAAAATTCCAATAGAAATGGCCGTAGCAAAAGGATTGAAAGACTGCATTGAGATCCTGTTTTTGTCTACATTTCCACTGCCTGGATATACCACATCGAGTGTTGATGAAATAATTGAACAAGTTAAGTCTTATTGTGTTGTTATGTATTGATTTTCATGTTGTTGTGTTGATTCCATACTTGTGTATTCAAAGATGGAAATGTTGCTTTACCTAGTTTGTCTAAAAGATAAAAAGTATTTGACTATCGAAATTGTTTATTTTCTGTTGCTGGATGCCTAGGAGAAAGAGTTCTTTGATATACCTATGGAAGAACAAGATGAGACTCAAGGGAACAAAGAAAAGAGCAACAACATTAGGATGGGTTCAACGAACATCAACACAAACGACCAAGATCAGACTGTCGAACAACCAATTGATCCTGGAAAAGCTTAAAAGAAAGTGAAGGTATTGTTATTGTGATTCTCAGGCCAGCAGTTAGTTATAGCATCTATTGTTTACTTCTTTTTTTACAGACGAACACTAACTTTCTCTTTGGACACATGGATAGGGTTCCAATGTTGTTGCTATCAACTTTTTTGATGGGTATAGGTGTTGGCTATAGCAACATAATTGAGATTAGTGACCCTACATTTCAATTCCTTTATGCCGGTGCTTCAGTTGTTGTTGCCAGTATTGGGGCCGTGACATTATCATGAACATTTGGCCTCAACATGCATTGTCATGGCTACATGCTAGCTAATTGCACTGCCTATTCTAATTATGAATTTCGTAGATTTAATTGTGTTTGCATGCAAGATAAAAAAACAATTTGCTAGGGAGGTTTCATCCATTTGATCTCCATCAGATAAGCTTCCAACTTTGATATTGTCGATGTTTTTGATGGGCATAGGTGCTAACAATGGAAGCATAATTGATATCAATGACCATTCATTCAGTTCCTTTGTGTTGGTGGGTCAGTCACTGTAGCTAGTTTTGCTTCCTTCTTTAGACATACGGCGTACTATAGAGAGGGTTCAGGACTAAGGGACTTAAACTCTTTGGTTCCTAGACCAACGAAGACTACCTAGATGCTAAGGCAAAAGCTAATGGAAGAGATGGCTAGTTGGAGCAACCTCCAATCTTATTTATAGGCCTATTACACAATCCTAATAAGCCCTAAGATATTTAAACTGAACCACTTAACCATAGGGGCATGATGGTCTATATGTTGATGTGACATCGCACCTCCCGATCCTACCAGAACTCCAACCGGGTTTTCAGGCCTAAACCAAAAAAATGTTTGTCGGTGTTTTTGAGGTGCGAACTGCTTAGAGGCAAGAGTATCGCTACATCGCCTCCATGATTTTGACATGTGTCGGTGTCATCCTTGACCATATAGTCAACAAGTACTCATGTGCCTTCACTTAATCAACCATTATCTTGATTTGGTCAGAATGATCTACTTCTCATGTGTTCTTGCTTGTTGATGCCCCAAGTCAGCCACCATGGTTAGCCGTCTAGCTATCTTGGCCCCTTGGTCCAAGCCTCACGTTAGACCTTCACCACCCCCGGTCCATCGGCAAGACCCATCTGTACTTAGCCTTCACCATGGCCATCAACCATCTTAGTGTGCTGCACACAATTAGACATGTTACACACACACTCATGCAATTGCTATTCTCCAAACTCAACCAAAGCCTTGATCATCTTTGATAGTCACTCATCACAGACTCAACAAGCAAGTGCACATATCATCATTGTGTTCGCAACTCTCTTGTTGTCAAGCGACCCCTCTCTGTTTTGATGATCGAATTGAATGAGGGTTATTGATGGGTATCGTGCACCCTAGATCATGGTGGAACCGCTCTGGGTCTCACAATTGGCTGAGATCTATAGCTTCGACATGCTTCTCCTAAAGCTACTAACAGGGAAGGTGCCCACGGGCATGGTGTTGTACGACAAGGGCATGGACCTCTGATGGTGGGAGTGCTCCATGGTGAAGGAGGAGTGGACGTCACTCGGTGTAGAGGAGATGATGGCCATGGACCATGCATGGAACCTACCCGAAACCAACAGTTAGCGATGCCCGAGATCGTGGTGCATATTAAGGGGCTCGACGGCATGGTGTCAGTGTTGGCGCACCACCTCCTGAGCTAGAAATGAATATTGTAATGTGTTTGGGGTCCTCCAGAGAATTTAGCACAAAGCAGATGCCCACCAGCAAATTGATTTATTTTCAGTGTTCACTGACAAATCAACCTCACTTTCATTGTCCACTAGAAAATTTTGCCAAATACATCTATGAGACATTATGTGTATAAGTTATGTTACTCAGAAAAATTATGTTGAGAAATTGTTATGATAAGTTTGTCCACTAACAGTTATGAACAAAAGTTGAGATACAAATTTCATATTGAAAAGATGTCATGGCAAGTTGTATAAAATCATTTAAAAACTATATAAAAATAGTTATAACAAGAAATTCAGGTGATTATGTCTGTTCCTCAAAATATTGTACACAATAGTTGTGAGTATAACTTTGCAATTTCTAAGAAATTGTGATAATAAATTTTGTTCCACAGAATGTTATATACAAAAGTTTTAAGTATAACTTTGTTGATTTTCAAAATAGAAAGTTGTGGAAATAACTTCGGAAGGTCATGACCCATAGGTTGTCTATTGTTGGCTGCTTTTTTGTGCAACGAACTTTCACTCATTAGAGTCCTACCAACAAGTGCTTACTTGTATCTGACAATAGTCTAACAAAATTATGGGCATGTTGTTATTTTCTTTGGAATAAATTAGATGGAGAGCTACTGATTATATTGATAAAGAAGAAGCCCCAAGCTAGGTACAATGAAAACAACAATAGTTGTATACAACTACAAATGGCTAAAACGACTCTACCAACAATAGTAGTCACAAACCAAACAACTAAATAAGACAACTCTACCAACAATAACCCACTTTCAACATTAGCAAACAACATTGAAGACCAACACCTAGAGAAAGGATGAAGAAACCTCTGCTACTGTGTCCCAAAAGGCATGTTGTTATTTGTTGACTATGGAATGGTGACCACTATATATATCTTCCATGAATCATATTCACCACGTTACATGAAAGTATGAAACAATGTTGATTTCTAGACCATTATAATTGACATTCTTGTAAAGGTAACTCATAAATTTGACGCTATTAACTTAGACTCAGACATTTGCATAGCATTTTATTTCAAGCAACCGAATTCTTACTCACCATGACAAGCAACACTGCATTTGGATGCAAAGTCAATTGGCGCGAACCCAATGCTAGTGATCCATGATAGTAGTAGCACCTACATCAATTTGCCCAAGACTACATGAAACAAAGTTGGTTTTAAGATTCACATCACTCTATGTGGTTCTTGATTACTATCTAGGTTGATTTTTCTTTTGTTGCTTTTTATTGTCTAGAAAACTAATGCATTCTTTTTTAAAATGATTATTTTAGTGCAATAGTAACACTGATTCACACTCAACTTGAAACTAGATTTATTTATGCATCGTGTCAGGAGATGGAAGAATAGAAGTACATTGCTAGCTGGTCATGATTTGATGGATCACAAAGATGCATGTCATGTATTAGTTGGTAGAAGTTAGCACTAGCAAGAAAGAAAGAAATGGGCAGAGCTAGAAAGGAAAAGGTTTTTTCAGCTAATTTCAGATGATTCATTAGTGTTATGTGAGAGAGAATAAGCTGATTTTGGCTTAAAAGCTGGGCTGATAAGTTTTTCTTGAAATCACGCTTAGCACGTGTTGATTTAAGAGAAGTTAAAGTATGATTACATGGTTTGTTGCATCAAACAGCGAGTTTCCATAGATCCATACAAGCAAACACATTGTTACAGAAATCATCAGCTCTAACAATGGAGCATCAGGTGCTGTACTAAAAGGGGAATGATTTTGATACTAATTTGCACAAGAGGTGGAGCCAGGCCACAACGGAGAACAGTGGCACCCGGCCGCAATCCAAGAGTTGCCCTCGTACCAGATGCAAGCAAGAAACTGTGTCTTTGTTGTGCTCTGACCATTGAACGTTCTGTGCTTTTGTTCCTTCCAGACTTCCCATGAGACAAGCAACACAAGAGAGTCAAAGCCATGGAGGAATGTCTCCGGCACCAGAACTCGCATGTGTAGCCACCAATCAAGGGACGCACCATCTCTTGGGCCGAGGTATTGGAGGCCGACCAAGCTGAGAAGGTGGAACCAGACCTCGTGAGTGTAGACACCGGATGCGAGGAGATGGTCGGAGGTCTCATCCTCCTGGCTAGAAATTACGCAATTTGTAGACTACTGTAGTCCATGTCATTTCCTGCACTTCACCGTTCTCAAACGCCTGAGTATGAAGAGCCAGAAGAAGAGCTTCACCTTTGGTGTTGAAGAAAGCACCTCCTTGGTGCCCGTTAATGGCCTGGAGCCGTTGAAGAAGGCATGGTAGGCAGGAGAGCTCGTATACTTGCCCCCTGTTATCCACTTCCATATGAAGCGGTCTAGGGTGCCGGGCAAGAGCTGGACAGTCCCAAAATTATGTGAACTCGACTAGGACTACAACTGTTGGTATTCGGCCCAACGACCAAATACCAAAAGGTCAATAACCGAAAGTCAAACTAAATGAAGTCTTGGCTCACAAAGAAATCCACTAAGGATCAAAACAATTCTCCTCCTCCTCCCTATACAATGCCCCCAAAAGGGGTATTTATATAGCTCCGAGACTCCTCATAGACCTTTTTACCCCTCTACAATTACATACACATGTACACCAAACTAGGTCATCCCACGGGGCATAACCATCTTCCTAGCCCCAACGTACGTGGCTCCCGAAGCTTCCATCCACCCTCCGTCTCCATACGGGCTGATCCGGCCCACGTGGGCCCTCGGAGGCCACACGTGGCCCAACTCGTTCACCTACATTGAACCAATTAAGCTTACAAATCCACCTTTCGACGAAATATCACATGATGACATCCGCACTCGACGCTCGACCAACTTTTAGCATAACTCGACAAGCAGCTTTCGCCAACCGAGTCATACCTGACTCTTGAGTGGAGCCAACCGAGCGTGACTTTCATTTGCCAAGCTAGGCCTAACTTTCGGAGATCACAACCCGAGTGGAGCCATGCTTCCGCGATCAGAGTAGTATCCAACTTTCGCGACTGAACTTTGGTCCGTTTTCTAGAAGTCACACCCGACCTGACTTTCGCAATTCAGGAAATTCCTTCGACATCCGCGACTTGCTTCTCCCCACTGGGCTTGGGGTGGCCAACATTCGGCCCACCCCAACAGTAGCCCCTCAACACCATTGCGAACCATCTTGCGATCGTAATGTGTTGATTTCCTCTTTCGCCCAGCGCCATCCCCTAGGCCGTTTGAAAAACTACACCATTTTTTCAAAGGGTGCTGGCTGTTTTGCATCGTTAACCGTGCCTGGTAGGACCGGCGTGACTATTCGGCCACGACGTTTCGAATTCTCCCATGGCATATAAATTCGTTGCCAAGGGAACATGGCCAGTGCGCCTCCCTGATTTCTGCGACTTAGCACTCGAGCCCCCTAAAGTTGACTTTCGCGAGAGTCTTTCAGAGTGAAGCCTGGTCCGCAGCTTTCGACGAAGCTTAGTGAGTTGCCTTTCTCGTGGTTTTGCTTTACTTCCACTACTATTTATTTTCGTTCTGTAGTTATTATTGTTATTCTTCTTTCTTTCACGTTTCTAGATGGTGGGTGAGTCTACATCCGCTCGTGGCACCGGTTCGTCTCTTTCGGGAATCAAAATTGTGCGTGAAAGTAGTTTCGGTTCTTCTCGGATCAGGACTCGCATGGCAGAAGGTTCTGGAGAAAAGACGGTCATTGCCTCTGATCACTCTGGATCCATCCGCAAGAATCTGTTGGTAGCTGACTCAAAAGAGCAACCGGATGTTGAAGTCGAGATTGAGCGCTTGTCAGGGGCAGCGGATGTTGAACAAGTTGTGGCAGGCCGGGGATTGAACGACAGTGAGAAACACGGTACAGAATCGGATATCGAACCCGTCGAAGAGGTTGGTGAAAGCGAGAGTCAAGCTGCACAGTCTCATGACGTTCAGGCTCAACCGATCCGCATATCAGTGTTTCGGCTGAAGCGGTCTCAAGTAACTAAAGAAACATTTGACACTTATGTAAAGGAGTGCTGATGACTTAGGCTACCCGCGATAGGTGCCAAGCACCTGGGAACGAAACTACTCCAGCCCCCCGGCCCTATGAAGCCATTGTCTTTCACGACTACTTTTGGGTCGGCTTCACATTTCCTTGTGAACCTTTCGTTTGGGAGGTTCTCGAAAGATACAAGCTCCAAATCCATCAGCTGACTCTGAATGACATGAGCCGTATGGTTACTTTCACTATGTCTCTAAAGTTTGCTGGGTGCAGACTGAATGCAGACTCTTTCGCGCATCACTACAGTGGGTATGGATGCTTGGACATGAAAAAGGACAAAGCGGTGAATGTCATTCAGACATCTGAGTTCGGGGGATACAATTTTGTCCTTAAAACTGGATTGTACAGCGAGAAGCTGGTTCCAATGTTTACAAACAAGTGGCAGGACGGGAAGGACTTCTGGATCTACATTGATGTCTGCAGTGATGAAGATGTGGAAGCTGCTCGAGCTAGAAATGCTACGAAAGCTCATCCGCTGGTCTCTTCACTTACTCCTATTAACGGCGTCTCTAAGGGTGATTTCAATGAAAGTGAGGTGGAGAAGGAGGCTAGCCGTATTTTCGGGTCTACTGCACGGATGCAGATCAGCCGTGATCTTGTGGAGGAGTGGGAAGTACTTTAGGTTATGCCTCTTGATCTGGAACTTTTCTTTACCAGCTTCACCGAGACGCGTGGTGGTCTTAGGGTGCTTGAAGTTGACTTGAGCGGGCTAGCGAATGTTGACAAGAACTGTTATGCCAAGTTTATAGAAGATGGGGTGTCCGCTATTTACGAGCCCTATAGCCAGTGTGAGCATGATAATCGTATGAAAAGTGAAGCCCGGTCTCAGCGTATCAACCGGGTTTTTGATCTTCTTGGAGTTTCCTATGAGGATCCTAAGAACCCGAAAGACGTTGAAGTTCCCGAAAACAGATCTGAACGTAGCGACACTAGTGCACCCACTGGCCGTGGAGGTCGGCAAAAATGCGGTTGAGGTAAAGGGAGAGGTGGCCGCGGAGGTCGTGGTGGGAAAACTGCTCAACTGGAGGCGAAGAGGCGTAGGGAGCTCTCGGAAGAGGTGGGTCATGCGGAACCCCCGGATGTGTCTTTCGGTCGCCAGATAGCGAAAGCTGTCAAGCCTAGCTCTGGCGTTGTTATCAGGAAAACTTGGAAGTGGGGAATGACTTTAGACGAGATGGTGTGACTTTAGTTTTTCTATCTTCCTAGCTATTGCTTTTTCATGTGTCATTGTTGACTTTCGCTTTTCCTGTTTTGTAGGCCGAGGAAGGTAGCAGCTTGATGGCTCGCTGGGTGAATGTCTTGGACCCGAAAGCTGGCATGGACGCAGAGGACTCTCTTTCAGGATTCGTCGGACTCCCGAAAGCTCCCAAGCGCCCGTCTCCTATTGCTGACGCGGTTAGGCAACCTAAGAAGTCTAGGCTTCCTGAACAAACCACGGCGAAAGCAGTGGCGACTCCTGCCATTGCTGCTGCTGCCCCTGCTGGTCAATAGAAGACTACTTAGTTACGTAATCTACTTAAAAGGGAGGTGATCTTGACAATTGTGGTCCATATGATCAAGCGGTTTCAGTAGCAATGATACTGCTCATTTACTATGTATCATCATTATTTAATTGAATAAAACAGGTGTGGTGGATGTGTTTACATTGGGAAATTCATGGCAGTTCAAAATGCTAGTTCGACTGCAGTATAACTAGTATATGCAGATCTGAGCTTGTGATACATCATGAGGCTACCAAAAGGCACACTACGGTCGTTGTCAGACATTGCCTCAGCCACAACTCTAGATGCACCAGTACTAAAGCTGTGTTTGTTTAGCTTTTGGAAAATGCTTCTGCCACCAAAAAAGCTAAAACGCCAATCAAATTTATGAAGCCTAAAGTTGCTTTTTCAGAAGTAGTTGCTTTTGTGTAGTTCAAATTTTTACAGCACCTTGAACTCTGCTTTTGGCTTTCAACTTTTCTAAAATAGGTGGAAACAATGTTTAGCATCTATTTTCCAGAAACAGCTGCTAAAAGTGTTGTCAAACTTTTTGTTTTGTGGCTGCATAAAATCTACTATTTAGCATATACAATACCACATATTAATAAATGCTTCGGTCTAATATTTATCCCATTATTTTTTGTGTTGGTGTCCACTGCCATGAAAGACTTGGATAGTCCGGGCAGATCTCCTGCCGAAATGGCAGACGTTTCATAGCTTGTGATGAATCTTCTACGGATAGATTGGTCATCAAACCTTGGGATCTTTGGCTTGTATTCTTCTAATTCGCTAGCCATTGTTGTTGAATAGGAGTGATGTTTTGTCGCATCTCTTTTGATATCTTTGAGGTTCCTTGCTTGGAAAGTGTTGGGGTTTGGTTGAAAAGTGCCGTCGAAATCTTTGTTGACAGCACAAAGAACGCCATGCGTTCGCAAAATGAAAAAATAAACAACTCAAGCGAGAAACATACTTAATCATCAAGTATGCTTTATTATGAGCATTATCAGGAGGTACACACACATGTTTCTTTGTTTATAGAGTTCATTCTTACAATCCTTAATTTTTCTTTATTCCCTTCTTCACCTTCTTCAATCTTTCATTCCATAGGTACTGGCAACTTTATTCAGGATTAATTCAGATGCGCGAAGCAATCACAGCTTTGGACTTGGGCATTTCATCACATGGTGATGGCATCCATGTGAGCCTCCCTTTCTCATTGTCGAATATCACAAGCTGATCCTGCATTGCGATGTCTGCAAAAACAGAACATCCATTGGAGCAAAAAAAACATTTTACAGATATGTATGCCTGAACACTGTATTATGAATTAAGCATGGTATATGCGAAATTTTGTACCTCCAATTAGGAACAGATCCAAGCCTCGCAGTTCAAGAATGCCAAAGCATGCATTCCCATGCCCCTGCCACAAATGCGAAAGCACAAGAATTTAAATCAATTTCCTCCTTTTTTCAACAAATTAGCATTCACTGTTGACAGTCAGCTGTTTTTTCAGAGTGCTTACAGTGATAATGAGGTAGTTTTCAGGAGAAATAGTCATGGTGACCCCATGGTCAAATTTCAGAGACACCAGTGGCTTGAATTCTTTCTTGAGGTCATCCACAGTTTTGAAAGGTTTAGGTCCTTTCCAGCATAGAGGCAGTACAGTATCAGACACCTCTTTGAGTGACTTGCTGAAAGAGGCCTTCAGCTGCAACATCGATCCTTCACATGTCATGAATTCTATTTCTAATGTCTCTAGTAACCGTGGTACCTGGGGATTAATAATGAATTGTGACTACTGATTAGGTACGTACCGCAGAAACGAGCTGAACATGTAGATGCTCAGGCACGTAGGTGTACGTGCTGCCACTGTCGAAGATCACCTTCATCCGATATCCAAATGCAGGGTTGCTTGACCCGGCGAGTAGTGATTATGTTCCCTGGAAACACATTGAAACAAAGTCAAAATAAAACAAAAGTCCAGTGCTATCCTTCTCAACTAGTTCCAATATTCTATTTCCTAGAAGAAAAAGTGGTCCATTTACAAGATATTGTCAAACAAAAGGGGGGAAATCAATCAAACATGTCTCTGTTAGGTGGTGATTATTACTTCTTTTAAAAAGTAGTGATTATTACCTGGAATCAGTGCTCTCACATAGTGCTAATTGTGGGTGCATGCTTGAGTATATTCAGAACCAATGAAATTCGTATAAAACAAACAGCCTTCTCAGACCATGACCTGTGAATAAGCAACAAGCACTTTGCATGATAATAAGCAGTACTAGTGCTTACCCTGGTGTTCTTGGAGCCATGGGGACCCAGGTTACATGTGAAGAGGGCACATTCTCTTCCCCAATGAAGAGGTAGCCCCCTCCCTTCGAGCTGAGGCAATGTCCTATCACATTCTTGGAGACGGCTCCACTGTGCTTCAGCTGCGAGAACAGGTCTACCGAGCCCCTTCCAAGCCCAAGGATGCCGTCGACCGGCACTGACTCGGGGGCCTTCTTGGAGCTCTCCATCTGATCATACCCACAGCTGCATGTAGAAATTAAGAAAACTACAAACTGTCATGAACATATCCAGCGAGCAAATGTAAAGAGAATGTTTTCCGTTGCATACCCGAAGGCGATGTTGGGGGCACTGCCCGTAGGCAAAGAGAACTTGTCGTGGAGGAGCACACCTTGAGGTGAAGGTTCCTGTAGGTTCTTCACTTTGTAGTCGCATTGGTGCGATCGATGCATCGTCTCTGCAGTCCTTGGTTGTACCCAGGTCTTTGTGCAGTGCGTCGCAGAGAGGATCTGCACATGGAACTCGCTTGTTGTGTGTCGGTCGGTACAGTGGGTGTGGCACCTGCAGGGACACACTGCATCAAACATATAGTGCACTTCATGGTGATTTTTGTGTGCATCATCCACAAGCACAAATTGTTTCTCACTATTACGTTTTTGTACTCAAATTACTATACCTTGTTGCACTTTTTGCAGGGACCTTTGTTGGGGTTGCACACGAGCCAGGTGAGGCTGCTGCCGGTGTCGACATCCAGGAAGAAGGGCTTCGCCGGCTCCCCGATGTTCATGGTCACGTAGAAGTGGCTGCATGCACAAGTGTACAGCCATGGGAAAATTGTCAAACAAAGGTCAAATATATATCTTCGTATTTCTTCCTTCCTATGAAGTTTCGGGAGATGGCAAAAGAAACCATTGCTTTTCGCATGGTAACATATGCAGTAAACAACGAAGGTCCTCTTTTTCATGCATTTTACAACTTTCCAATTGACATCAAGCCATGCTAGTAGTTCAACTATATTATACATACCCTTTAGGGTAGACGCTGCCGCCAAGCTTGAACACCATTGACGAGGAGGCCATCGGAAGGAGTGGAAGCAGGAGCAGAACCCCGAAGACCATCTTCCAGCTGCCAGCCATGCTTGCACTGTTGCAGTACACTTCCCTCTTGTTGAGTTGCTGGATGAAGTTCAGTCCTCTCTTTGGTGGGGATGGAGAGTCACAAAGGCATGTGGGGTATTTATAGGCGTTGTTGGCTTGTGGACTGCGGCTTTCTCCAGCCTGTTCAATTTTCTTTTCTTCATGCTCTGCTTCAATTTTCCTTTCGTTGTAGTTTTTAAATTTTCAAACCCTTAGCTTAAGCATCACTAAGTGACATCATGTCATGTGCCGTCACTAATTTGCTTGTATGGCGGCGTAGTGATGGTTCTGGGATTAAAAAACTGTTTTTTTTTTGGTTACGATCAAGTAATGAACTTTTGCTTGCATGTCAGTGTTATTGGATTTGAGAACTTTCGCCTAAAAAATTTAGATAGTAGTTTGTTTGTGAGATGCTTTATGTGTGTAAGCATTTTTTTTAGAAACTGTGAAGATTCCAAGACACTATAGACAGTTGAAGGGATCAAATTACCTTAAAAAACATGGTAGCACCTCTATATTTTGAGCACACATCACATGATACCTTCAAAAATGTATACAGGAAGTTTGAACAACCAACTCAGAAGCACATGCGCTTTTACTAGTTACCTTCTAAATTTGTAAGTTTGCTTATTGAATTGAACATACACTAGAGGATAACTGATCCATTTGGTACAAAAGGACCGCACACCTTTTTTTTTTCACATTCTAAGGCCCTCAGCTGCATCACTAATCGCCCTTTGACTTCTTCTGTACATCAGTTTTTCTTTCATACAGAGATTGTTGAATTTGAGAACTCGTTATTTTGAAATAAAAAATGGATATAGTGTGCTTTTGAGATGTCTCATGTACACAAAATTTTTTTAGATAGAAGCTTTGAGGATTCTTTAGAAAGTTTAGGGATGTTTGGAATGAGGGAAATTTTCCATATTCCTATGTTTTTTATGAAAAATTGAACCTGCTTCTAGAAATTCTTGTCCTGGAAAATTCTCACGTTCCAAATAGGCTAAGGGATAAAGTTAGGGCAGTAAAAGTAAATATGGTAGGCACTGGAACATATTTTGATCACGCAAAACAAAAAAAAAACTTTCAAAAAATTTACAAACAAGACGGAAGTTTCAAAAACCAACTCAAAAGCACGTTCATGGGCTAGTTACCTCCTACAATTGTTGGGTTGCTCAACTGAATGCTATAATATAATTAGCTCGAGGACAATGGAATACCTATCCAGATGCTATTTGTATTCAGATGACAAGAACAATATATTTGATAAATTGGCAGTGATGATGTGTGTAAATCACTTTATATCCTTTTACAATATATTTGTTAACAAGAACAATGGATATGCTCTCTAGAAATTGACCTTATTATTTTTATCACATTATATTTTTTACATATTTTATCCTTTTATATCTGTAGTTGATTATGATAAGCTAGTGAATATCATATTCAAAGTGGGACTACTACAATGGAACAAATATTTGTATCATACTCCATTTGTTCCTAATTATAGCTCACTTTTGCTTTATACTAAGTCAAATTTCTTTAACTTTGACCAATGTTTTACATTAACATCTACAAGTTCAAATAATTAAATGTATTATTCTGGTTGTAAAACTAGTTTGTGGTTGTAGATGTAAGTGCATTTTTCTTGGTGGAAGTTAAAGATTTTTGCATAGGACAAAGCTAAAGTGACATTTAAGTTGGAATGAATGGATCACCATATATACACAAAAAAAATTATCTCAAATGATAATTCATGAAACTTCCTTTAAATGTGAAAGATATAGATACAATCTAACACAAACTTTAGTCAATATTTTTTTCAAGCTAATTGTGGGCCCCTAGAAATAAGAATCATGGGATCCATATAATTTCATATATCCA
>CM041636.1:44594761-44613345 GCA_023333625.1 Bothriochloa decipiens | reverse complement strand
GCCCCTAGAAATAAGAATCATGGGATCCATATAATTTCATATATCCACCGGTCCTCATGTGGTTCCCAAATATGACAACTTTGAAAAATATAACTCAGTGGAAGAAAGAATAATAGAATAAATTTCAATCAGGTTACTGCACATTAGGAAGTAAAGTTGTTTAATAATTGAATGGTAAATTTAATTAATAAAGGAACATCATTGTAACTCCTTTTGTTCTTAGTTAGCTCTATATTCCCTCCGTCCTGTAATACAAAGCATTCTAGCTTTTGAAATTTTTCTGAAATATAGTGCATCCGGAGAGCAAAAAAATAAAGTTTACTTAAATAAAAATGCATGATTATTTTCTATATAGAAAGTAACTCATTTCTTGCTTATTTTGTATAAAAAGGCCAAGAGTTTGGTCTTTCATTATGCAAATCGAATCAAAATTCAATATATTCGGAAAGTAAATGAGAGTACATGCGTCTATTGATCTCTCTATTATTTTGTCCCAAAATAGTAAGAATGCACTGTATATCAGGACGGAGGGAGTATGATGCAAAGCATGCTTTACGATAGCCAGCTATATGTTGCTCTGTTCTCCGCAGACAATGCATGCGAGTAGGGAAGTTAGAACTCTGGTTACCTTCTAAAATGTATCACACCCAAATCATCTTCTAAAATAGTGCACACAGATTCATTTCCTACTCACATGCATCTGCAGAGAACAAAGCATATATATAGCTGGCTATCACACACAGGTTATCTACTAATGAAGTGCATACAAGAAATTTCAACAGCCCACTCATAAGCGCATCATCTAAAATTGTACGTTTGCTCAACTGATTGTTACAATTGACTGGAGCACCAGCACCAGGGCCCCAGCTGCATCATTGAACCAAGTCAGAAGCACGTCACATGCACTAGTTACCTTCTAAATCATAGGTTTGCCCAACTGAATGGCTTGCTCATAAGGGAATGCTGATAGAGGTGATATCTGTGTTTAGATATAACATATATATATGGTCGGGCACGCTATGGTAGTGATGATGTGTACAATTCAGAAACATTTTCATATGCTCTAGAATTTTTTTTTACATTCTTTAGGGCCTTAGCTGCCTCAGTAACCTCCTAACTATTTTTCTCCCAAGCTTAGAATTGGGCCATTATATAGCAAACACACTCACATAATTGGGTCCCTTCCTGATGAAAACACACACTACATGTACATGATGGATCCTGTCAATGTATATTGAGCAAATTGGGTTTTTGGCCCTGAAAAAAGTTGTCTTTAGGTTCTTGGCCCAAATCTCGTTGAATTTTGGCTTTTGGCCCTGAGTCAAAAAAAAATTTGGAATCTTAGCCCTTCCATCCATTTGACACACTAACAGTGTTAGCAGCATGGTAAAATGACCCTTTTACCCCTAGACAAAAATAAAACATTTCTATGTATACAAGGCTATATTTTATCATAAATCATTCAAAATGACCTTTGGATTTTGGATGGTTTATAATAATATATAGCCTAATATACATAGAAATGTTTCATTTTTCTAGGTGTAAAAATGTCATTTTACCATGTTGCTAACACCGCTAACCTGACAAATGGAAGGAAGGGCCAAAATCCCAAAAAAAATCGACTCAGGGCCATAAGCAAAACTTCAACGAGATTTGGTCCAAGAACCTAAAGGCAACTTTTTTCAGGACCAAAAACCCAATTTGCTCATCTATATTTTGAAATAATTGTTTATTGCAGTAGGAAAAAATATTATTGAGTTCTTTGTCGATAAGGAGAGGTGGTTCTCCTATTCTACAAAGTCGGTCAATTTTATTTAATCTAAAATTAAGATTTACAATTTTTATTCTTTCAATCTTTAGTATTATGCTATTGTTTTTACCACATATAACCAACAATTTTTGAAACTTACTTGTAGACTAAATATCCATCATGCCTTGTGTACACTTGTAACTACCTCAATCCACATGTATTAGGGTGGATTAGAGTGAAAATTAATTGATTTTCCACCCTAACCCAATTCAACACATAGATTGGGGTGGACACAAGTACAGCCAAACAAGCTCAAATGGAAAAAAAATGCATATAACATAAAAAAATATACTTTTAGCCAGTACTTTTTCAAGCTACATGTAGTTCGTGGCTAGTTGTGGTTCTACAAGTTTGCTTCATGATTGCATACATCCATTTGGTGTAAAAACTTACGGTCAATTGAGGAAAACATCAATTGAGGAAAACTTACGGTCACTTCCAAAATTTGACCAGTATGTCAGAGAAAAACATCGATTCAATTGAGGAAAATCAGAAAATTTAAGGTCAATATGATACATTTCAAGTTTAATTTTTGATCAAAACATTTCAAGTTTATTGTTGCATATGAGAAAGAGAAAGTAGACAGTCCAATTATGCCAATTTGAATGATCTGTAATTTAATAAAACATCTTGTAATGCCTTCGATTCTAGTGAGCTATATAGTACTCCATATGATGCAAAATATGCTTTGCGATTGCCAACTATATATATGATCTATTAATGTACAAGAATGAAAATGCACATTTGGATGTATGTGAGTAGTGGTACATTTCGTCTAAAAAGATGAAGACGGATCAGGAAATGCTAAACATCTAGGCAAGATATATATCTTCATCACGCACAAGTTATCTTCTAAAAAAGTGCACACAGGAAGTTTCAACAATAATCCACTCAAAACCATATCTGCCATCTGATAGTTACTTTCTAAAAATTAATTGTGAGGTCAGCAAGGTGAGTCCCACAATTACTTTTTTGGGAAAAAATTCATCTGCAAAACTGCAAGTACGTACCAGACGTGTATAGGTTAGTAATGCGCCAGGCTCTAAATATGCGAATCTCTACAAAGCATACGAAAACATTTGAGTTTATATATAATCTAAACACAAATATCACATATACCAGAGTATGCAGTCGAAACATCCATGGGAGGTTATAACAAAATGCATTCGTTTGTTTAGAATGTTTCTGCCACCTACCATGCATGAAACTTCTCGTGTTTTTTCATAACCTCCCATGCAAATAGTATCCTGGGAAAATATGCAGTGGAAATACGCACTACTACCAACTCGCGGTCAGATGTGTGTTAACCAAGGTATTACATGGCGTGTTCACGCTAAACCAATGTATATTCATTGAAACGACGTCAATCATTTGTTTGGCAGAAGATCAATGTAGTTGTCTCTTTTGTAGATAACTAGAGGTTATGTCATCCTATTCTACAAAGTGCCTCCATTTTTTAACTTTTTCTTGAAAGATAAGCGAGTTACATTTTGTTAAAAAAACTCAAATGCCAATTTCGTATATTTTCCTACATCTTATGCTATGAAAATCAGCCTCCTATGTAAACTATAAAAACTCTAAGCAAGACCATACAAATCTAATCTGATGGCTAGAGGTGGGAGGGCTTAAGTGCTAAAATAACCCACCTTTAGGATGGGATGAGTGGGAGGGTTTAAGTGCTAAAATAAACTCTTCATCTCTAACCATCGGATTAGATTTATGTGACATTGATTAGAGTTTTCATAGTTTGCACAGGAGACTGGTTTCTATAGCATACATTGCCATTTTAGTATGCTAAGCTAGTGAAAATAATGTTGTATTTACACTTGTCACTATGGACTCATGCAAATTAAACAAATAGTATATTTATGAAATATTTATATAATCTAAAACATGCACTTATGGGCCAACAAATAAAAATAATTATTGTGGAAAAATACATATAGAATCCATAGTCAATTTTTGCAAGCTGTACATGCATATTCAGGAAATGTCCAGTTGTGCGTTTCTAGAAATAAGTATCTAATTTGGATCATTGGATGTACATCTGATTTGTTGGTTGCTTGTGCATCGCTACTAGACATTATTAAAGTTTCCATAAATGAAAATGTATTCATTCCTAATGTGTAGCCCACTCAGTTTTTAATTGAGAGATAAATAGTTGTGCACAAGTCTACTGTATGAACAGTATCATTGGATGATCGATAAACTGAAACGGTTAAGAGATGCATAAATTGGATTCTAAGTATATATGTTACCACAAATTAGAAAACAAGATGTAAATTATGCGGATCCAAGCGCACCGGAGCCATCTTCACTAAAGAAACACCACTTCTTTTTGTTCTTTTTAGGTATATGCATGGTGCAAAAATGTATAACATGTTTGCAAATTATATGCTGCATAGCTATCCAATTGATATATACAAAACATGCATGAAAGTATGCATGTGAGTAGGATGGTCCAGTTTTAGTAAAATAATAACGGCTGCATTTCCACTCAAACGACACCTATGCTACAAACATTTGTACAGTCAATTGGTAACCCTTTTGTACAAGCGTTTAAGCAATCGCCACTCATATGTTCCACAATAGGCAGAAAATGGACACCCTCTGTAGTCTGTAGAAAATGGTACAGCAGAAAGAAGCGCAAACATTAATTTTTCGCACCAAGGCAACTCACAAAGCCAGAATAATATTTTTTGTGAATACACAAAGCCAGAATAAATACATTTATTTAATTTATACAAATTTTCACCTCTGCTATCCTGATCTCTTGCATTGGGCCTGGCTGAGGCTCTCACCATATTGAACATGTCAGACTTCAGTTATTCAGACTACAGGTCCTCTCTTCAGTAGGACTCCATCCTCCATCCTCCATCTGACTGACTGAACAAGTTTAAGCACTCACCAAGCTCCCACCAAACTGCATCAAGGGTAATCCCCTGTCCATGTATACGAGGATCCGAGGTTGGCTGTAAGGCTTATGCCATCCAGGATAAACTCAGGACCCTAGCAGTAGCAGTAAAGTAAATCCCAGTACTCCATGGACTGTATATGGAGACTCTCGAGTTATCCCTGAATAATACAAGTTGCTGCTTGTCATGTTAGAAGATGGCGCGGCAAGATCAGAAATAGGAACAGAAATCAAGTCATGGGCCTTGCGCCGGCTTCTGTGGTACAGCATAGGGCCTCGTCATGTAAGTTATTGGCCTGGGTCGGTCTGTACCTCATTGGGCTGGTGTTGGGCTGTGTCAGTCGGGCTTCTGTGAATCCCCCAAGTTCAGCCGTGCCATCTGTATCTTCATTTTTCAACTGAATCAGCTCTGTTCTCAAACATTCTTGCTACTCTATCGCAAACTCTTATCCAGTTTCCATTCTTGTTGCTCACTTCGGTGACACTGCTGCTTGATTTTATTACCGGTTGCTTCCCAATTCTCCTCAGTTCCTCACAGAACAATCCTCCCCAGTTCAGCTCACCTCCAAGTGCTTGTGCACAAAAAATTTTGAGTGTCCAGGAGAGAAATGTCGGGGTATCTTCTTTTGAAGGAAAGAAATATCGGGTATCAATGATATTTGCCCTACTTTCAGTTTCTTTGCTATTGTCTTGCATAACTGCATGGGAAATGCATTGTAATAATGAAATAAGCAGCTCTCCTTTGTCATTATTTCGAAATGGAGCTCTAGAGAGGCTTCCAGTTAATAGCATATGGAGAACAACACAGATCAGCCTTACAAATTATGGACTCCACCTCTATATGAACAGGAGGAGCATACAGCCAGTGTTAGTAACTTCCTATCTGCCTATGCACTCTTCAGTTAGGAAAATCATGCATTCCGAGGAGTTTCAATGTATTGATTTCTCTCAAACTCATCAGAAGTACATAGAACTGAGTTCAGGGAAAGGAAGACAGAATAGACTTGGCGCTCCTAGTGCATGCCCCACGCGCCCATCCCAGCTGCGACTTCTCATTGTCATAGATCACCATCTGATCCTGCATCGTGATGTCTAGAAAACAAAAGTTAAGACAAGTTAGTACACAAAGATGCACTGCATCCAAATCTCAGAAACTTGGTACTGTATGACTGGACTCTGTACCTCCAATTATGTTGAAACTCAGCTTGGCAGCCGTTCCATCAAGGATGCCCAGGCACACATTTCCATTTTTCTGGTACAAACGTGTAAGAGGACAACTTAGCCATCATTATGTTTTCAAAATAAATTTGGTTCAACTGCTTGTTAGTCAATTGAGTGTCGAGAGTTTACAGTGACGATGAGGTAGTTTTCAGGAGGGATCTCCATGACGGCATTCTTGGCACTGGCAAAGCTCAGAAACAGTGATTTGAATTCCTTCTTGACATCAAACACAGATTTGAATGCTTTCTGGCCTTTCCAGCACAGAGGCAGACTGGGATCTGACACCTGTGTAAGTGATTTGCTGAGACCACCTTTGAGCTGCAAGGCCAGAGTATCAATAGTTCAGTGTTTGTTTCTTAAAAAAATTATGGACATCAGAACAAATCATGGTCGAAATATACCGCAGAAACGACAGCTTGGTATGGCTGAGCAGTAAAATAGGTATATGTGCTACCACTGTCAAATACCACCTCCATTGGCTTCACGCCTAGTGAACGTCTATCGAAGTACAGTGTTCCTGAGCCAGGTGAGTAGTAGTTCCTACAAATGTGTATAATGCATCAAACAAAATGAAAAAAGGAAAGTGAACTTAAAGATGTACTTGTTTGTATGGATCATCCATAACGGAGATATGAAATTCTCATTATTCACTCTAGGAGGTAAACTTAGCTTGAGATCATTATGTATTTTTAGAGAATGGCCATTCATTTGGTAAACTGTCATCAAAATCTTTAAATAGACTGGAAATGATAAACAAAAGTATAAATTGTTCGCAAACTAATAACATCAGGCAGCTATCAAGGAAACTGACGCAGAAACTTGGCCTTTCAATCCAAAGGGGCAAAAAGGATGATAACATAAACTAATCCTACAAAGGTCTATATTGACCTTAAGACCATAATTTTTTTGTCATAGAATGCTAACAAACTTGCAGCAATCAAATACGAATATGGATAAACTGTTCCTTTTCTTGATCCCTGTCAAAAATTAAGAAGCATCCACAACAAATACAATGTAATAGCGATACAAACAGAATCTGTAAGGATGCTTACCCAGATGTCCTCTGAGCCATCGGTACCCAAGCAACACGTGAAGGCACAATATCATCCCCAAAGAAGAGGAATCCCCCTCCATTCGTGCTGAGGCAATGGCCAACGACATTCTTGGTGATCCCTTGCTGCTTGAGCTGTGAAACAAGGCTAACT
The DNA here is from genome assembly GCA_023333625.1 of Bothriochloa decipiens. Classification (NCBI taxonomy): domain Eukaryota; kingdom Viridiplantae; phylum Streptophyta; class Magnoliopsida; order Poales; family Poaceae; genus Bothriochloa; species Bothriochloa decipiens. Next base: position 44,606,195 of record CM041636.1, on the reverse strand, counting down.
GAACCCCTCCCAAGCCCAAGCATGCCGTCAGTTGTTGCCTGCACAGCACCATTTTTCCCCACTTGCTGGTCATATCCACAGCTGCACAAAGAAAATTAACCGTTAACAGTTGAACCCAGTGGCATTCATCAGACAACGTTAAGCGTTATACCCAAATGTGAGGCCAGGACGAATGTTGGAGGATCTCATGGGCAGTGAGAAGCTGTCGTTGATCAGCACACCTTGAGAAGATGCACTATCAGTGTACTTTATCTGATAGTCGCATTGTTTTGCTGAAGGGCATTTGTTATTAGAGCCCTGTCCACTGTGAAGTGCAGTGCAGAGTGCGTTTGCACATGGCACAAGGCTGTTTGCTGTTGGTCGATACAAGGGATGTGGCACCTGCAACAGAAATCAGGAACGCAACTTCAAGGACCATGCCAAGAGTATTCTACATATGCAAATAAAGATAATGTCATCACTGAACGGGGAAAAGTCAGTCAATGTGAGGTGATTTGAAGCAAACTGATACTAATTCCTAGGCCAAACCAACTGGCCATCTTGGAAGTTGGAATACACACACAACTAGACAAGTCATATTTACAGTTTACACCTGAAGCGTGCTTGATGTAAAGAAAAAATTGAACCTGAAACGGATAACATGTTCTTTTCAACACTGGCACAGAGTTCATTCTGTCATGAACACGATGATCACGAGGATTTCAGCGAAACACAATGCATCCAGTAACCCGGACTAGAATTATGACACAGCCCTGAAGAATGCATATGCAGCATTGAGTCAACAGTACCTTGTTGCAACTCCGACAGGGTGCGTCACACTGCAGCCACGTGAGATCGCTGCCGGTGTCCACGTCCAGGAAGTATGGCTTGGCCGGGTTCCCAATGTTCATCGTGGCATAGTAGTGGCTGCAGATGAAGAGGAAAAATGTCAAGGATTAGTAGTGGCTGCAGATGAAGAGGAAAATTGTCAAGGATTGAACACAAGTGTCAAGTGGATTCTCAAATCCTGATAAACTTTGAAGGAAAAAAACGAAGCAAAGGATTTTCTCCCTTCTCTTTCATCACAGAAGAGTGGAGAATTTGGAGTTACAGAGGAACAAAAAGAGCAAGCAAAGGCAGGGGAGCATATAAGAGCAAGAACAGAGGAAACGAGAAATTTTCGGTATGAGCAAGCGAAGGCAGGGGAAATCGGAACACATAATAAGAGCAAGAACAGAGCAAACGAGGAAATCTCGGTTGGGGTAAAAGTCAATGCCGATAAAAAAAAAAGATCCCAACATCCTGAAAGTAGTTCGAAGAAACCACACTTGTGATGCTCTGAACTCTGAAGTGCTGATGGAAACAGCGAAAAAGAAGCTCCAAGACAGCAACGAAAAACCCCTAGGATTGTATAGAGACAGCCAAGAAAGGTGCGCAGAGTCAAAAGTTACATTCCGCGATTGGACCGGCAACTTGGTCAGACAAGGCCAACGCCCGCGGCGCGACGGCGGCAACGATGCCGTGCATTCCGCGAGAAAAACCCCAAATCGCCAGGCGCGGGCGCAACTGATTTTTAAGCAAGAAGACACAACGACCGCTCCAGGAAAAAGTTCCCAATCGCACATTTAATCGAACGGCAAGAACTCGAATTCAGAGGCGGAATCGCTTCCCTCCGCGCAGCCGCACCCGTTCTGGTTCGACTGCTATACTACAATCGTCCTTGATGGAGAGGGGAGTGGGGGAGGGGAGGAGGGTCGGGAAGCGTACCCGGTGGGGTGTACGTCGCCGTGGAGCTGGAACACGGCGGTGGACGCCGCCGACGGCGCCCTCGCCGGCGTGGCGGCGCGGGACGGGGTGGCGGCGAGCGGGACGAGGACCAGAAGCAGCAGGACGCCGGCCGCCGGAGTCCACCTGCTGGAAGCCGCCGCCATGGCGAAGCGAAACGAGGAGGAGGTGGAGGCGAGGAGCCGGGTGAGAGCACCCGCCTGAAGCGGCTGTGGTTTTCTTTCTCCCCACCTTCCTCTCGTGCTTCTTCTGGGATGGCGAGAGAACAGAGGAACGGGAAGAAAGCCGGGGGCGTTATTTATAGCGGCCGCGTGGGATGGGAGAGAGAAAGAAGACGGCACAGCTGAGAGCACGCGGATTGGAAGCTTCTGTGCAATTTCTTTTTGTTTTTTTTTTCACTGCACTTTTATTTATTTTTATTTACAGATAGATATTATATTTTATTATAACAAGGATTCTGTGCCTCGGTTTTGGGTTTTGGAATTTTGTGTGATGCTCTCTGGGATTTCTGGAATATGATACACTGTCACGTAGTGCTCGTGCCGCTCCTCGTGTATAACTACGATCGAGGTATCCATATCCAGGGCAGAAGAGATTGATATTCTAAAACCAGTCTCTATGACTAGTACCAATGAGTTGTTCAAATTTTATTATATATGCAATTAATAAGATGGGACATTAGAAATGACAACCCAAACCGATGACCTATTTGGTGCGCCTCCGGGATCCGTGTGCGTCTGATATTAGAGCGGTTAGAACCTTACCAAACAATGTCGTGCGGAGCAGCTGTTCTTCCCTACCGTGCACGGCACCGAAGTCGTTTTGGTGTCTGGAGCTAGAGCACCGAAAACTGGCTCGGCCAGTCAGGTAGTACCTGGCACGGCGTCACACTAAATGTGCCATAGAACTTAGTTATAGAAACAGCGCATTGACAGTTGGACATGGAGTGAGAAAAGATAGAGGAGAAAAAATATTTTTCCTTATTATCAAGGTAGTATTAAATAGCAATAGTAGTAGCCACAATTGCTATTGCAGCCTTTACCACTGTATCGTAACGGTCCAGATATAGTGGTTTGGAATAATTTAGTGCCCACCGTTTAGCAACACAATGGATGGCGCAGGCGGTGGACTGGTTGGATGGATGGGGTGGGGGCACAGCCGCAAAGGGGCGTGGCAAGGATGGTGATGGTCAAGCAAATCGAACGGACAAAGGCCAGGCGAAAAGGAAGAAGATCAGGTTGGGTGAAAGGAAGGACACTGGCAAGTGGGGCCTAGTTAACGGGCCGGGGGTAAAGGGATCAAAGCCATACACATGCAATCCATTCTCGTCCCTCCAACCAAACATAAATCAGGGCATCCTATCAATGTCCATCACACCCCTTCTATCCTTTCTTGTCTCTGAACCAAATGCAACCACCTTTCAAAGTGGATCCATTAGTTGCATAACTCTCTAGGCGCCAAACCAATCTATTCGCTTGAACATATCAACTATGGTGTACAATGTTTTTCTCTCACAATAAAATAGTGTCGGTCGGCTTATCACTAGTAGAAACCATCAGGCACTATGCAATAATCAAAAGTTGATGCTCAAAATGGCGAGGAAGGACAGTGGCAAGTGTGGCCTAGTTAATGAGGGTAAAGCAAAAAAGCATGGCTATCCAAAAATTGGTTTCTTGATGTGTGATAATTGATATATGTAATCAGTGTGTAAACCTTATTAAGCCCCCCATTTTTGGATATCCATAATCAACATAGAAAAGCTCATCAGTTTCTGTTTTGAATATGCGTGCCACTTTAGGGCATCAACATAGAAACCACTTTAAGGCATCAACATAGAAAAAAAAAATCTCTCAATTAGAACCAACATTAGGTCAATACGTGATAAAATGACATGTCCTTTTTTATCGGTTGGGGGAGGCTAGACTATCTGCCTACTCTGTCTTACCTGGACCAGGATTTTTGGCACAACGCGTGTGGAGAATTACGTTTGTGTTTAGTTTCCACGAAATTCGAAAGAAAATGTCACATCGTGTCACCTCAACGTACTGTAGCATTTCGTTTTTATTTGGTAAAAATTGTCCAAACTTTACGTAACTAGACTCAAAATGTTCGTCTCGTAAAGTACAACAAAACTGTGTAATTAGTTTTTGATTTTATCTACATTTAATACTCCATACATATGTCGACATTTTGATGTGACGGATGATAGAAATTCTGTACAGTGAATTTTGGGGTGATTTTAGGGAAACTAAACACAGCCTACGTTGCTTGTTCTGCTCGACGAGACTGAAGACTTTGAGCTGCATGTGATCGAGAGTCAAGTCACATCAGTTCCATTAAAAAACAAGACGGAGGAGCGCGTTAAGCTATCGAAGGTTCGGAACTATTGACGCTCGTCATGAGTCATGACGTTAACTACTATCAGCTTCTATATTGAATGCTCATAGCCATTAGTGCCTACATATGTTTGGATTGGATGGGTAATATACTCTTACTCCATGGTCATATAGGTGAATATTAATATGTATCTCTGTTGTAAACTGTTCATAATTGGAAATTTGTTGCTCTGTTGTATTTACCCAATCTGTCTGTGTTTTCTCTGTTTTAATATAAATGGTAGCTCTTATGCCTGAATCGTTTTAAATGTTAATTTTGAAAAAGAAAACCTTGGCTGCCAATTAGACACTTGACGTCAGCAAGTGGGAGTGTGGAATTGTTGGTCCACACGGCAGGATCCCAACTTCCCAAGCAATACGCCGTGTCCAGTTTCAGCTAACATGGCTTCTTCGCAGCATTCCTTTGTCCATAACTCCACATATGACGTAACTTCAAGCGCGTAGCTATTTTACTTACCGTGCTTAAAATGAAGTCTTTGCGAGTACCAAAAAAAATCAGTTTTATTAAATTTCTATGCGCGTAGCTAAGGGTAATTGGCCGCCGGCCGGCTGAAGGAAAAAGGTACTGCTTCTGCTTCCTCATACCGCTAGTTGCGGCTATGGCATGTGAAATAAACTGGACGTAAAAAGTTTGGCGTGGCTAGAAACCAAAGACGCTACTTATAAACATGCCTGATAACCTGAGAAGAACGCTAGCCTGAGAAAGTGAAACAGTGCCAAACAAACTATGGCAAACAGACCCGGGAGACGTTTGCATGAGAAGGAGAAAGCAAAGCCAGTAGAGATGAGATGAGTCAGGCCAGCTGCCACACGGCAAACATAAACGATGATACTACCACCGAACAGGCGCGACAACACATCAGCCGGCACATGGCCTGCACCGGCTGAGCCATGACTCGAACAAAAGTCAAGAGCTGAAACGATGGGCATAATATCTGTCCCCATGGGTAAAAACTAAAAACAATCCAATTACCACCTAAAAGAAGCTGTGAATTAAAAATCAATGAAATTGGCTTGCCTAATTTTCCCTCTGAAAACGGTAGGGCTCAACTGGGGGCTACAAGTGCGGACAACGGAAAACACACACGACACCCACGAGAAAGGACAAATATCACGGCACACATCACACACAGAATGTTACTGTAAGTACTCAGTGCTGTTTGTCAGTACTCAGACCAATCTAGACACTAATATATAATTACATTAAATAAATTCACCTGTACAAAAAATATTACCCGGGTCCAGAATCTGTTACGGCAGCAAGGCTAACAATCCCGAGACGACCTCAATAATTGAATGATGGCGCGGGTTATCTAAGCGTCATAACTTTTCTACATATAAATAAATGAATTTCGATGATTATAGGGGGGCTGATTTACATGGAAGCCAGGAGTATAAGATCGGCGTCAGGTAAATCAGCCCTGTGCTACATACTGTCGTTGGATGGCCTATTTGACCATACGATTTCTATCTCTAGGGTTCTTGAGCCGTCCTTGCCGCCGTCGTGGCTAAGGCTGAAGAACCCGCTGTAAACACCCTCGGTGACAACCTTGTCGATCTGGATGGTCACTCTTCCAAGGGTTGACTGCAAGGGAAATATCAACATTTGAGAAATAACACAAAAGAATCACAAGCAAGAAGCCAAAAACCAAGAGAAGAAGAAAGTCATGGTTATTGAGTTATGACCATACGTCCATACCTTTCCAAATGTATTTTTGCTTTTGCATATGATGTAGAGCTTTTGCCCTTTAGGGGCGACGTCAAATAACCAAGTGAAACCCTCGTTCCAAGCTGGGCAGATGCTGTGGTTTACCACCTGATGTTCAGACAAAAAAGAAGTTTACTAAAATGCAACATGCAGCAGAGCAGTGATCCCAGTCTTGCAAGGTACAGAAGCTGGCAATACCGGGTTTCAGAAGAAAAGAACCAACTGCAACACAAACGAATTATACAGAGTAGAATTATCTACAAGAATTACCTTCGTTTGCCTTGGAGGACCATTTCCTATTTGCAGGCAACAAAATGCATTTGTACCCCCCATTGTCTGTTTCAAATTATTCCCACGAATGATGGTCACTGTCAAGCAACCAGGCAAGCAATGCAGCAAACTATCAGCTCTCTCATGAAAACTGGGAGGACATGTCTTCATAAGCATTTGTAGTACAGGTATGGCTTCAGCTGAAATCAGGGACTGGGCTTTGGCGATATCTTCATTCATTTGCGGCCAAGATTCTTTAAGCAAGCCAAGGGTGTCAAGCACACTCTCCTGGGCAGCCTCATTTCCATCCTTCAGAGCACAAACCAGGTGTGGTATGCACAAGGTTGCTGCCTCAGAAAACCGCACCTTTTTGAAGTTGCTGAACATCACATATATGGTCTTCAGAATAACTTCATTGATAGTTGATGTAGAGAGCAGCTCTCTCTCTAAAGCAGCTGCGACAAATTGCATTTGACATTAGAGAATAATCAAATCAATCCATCAGTAAGCAAGGATAGCACCCAGAAAGCATTTGCAATTCAATCATTTCATAACTTAATGCATTCGTTTTTATTAGATATATCCATGTCTAGAGTATCAAAGACAAAAAGGCAAATGAATCTTCGCTCATGAACATGAAGAAATATACATTTGAAATAAAACATCGTGGACACACTTCACCATAAAGATTGCCAACTCACCAGTGAGAGATCGGATAAGCTCATTCGACACGTATTCTTGCAGTGTGTGATTTGAAAATAGGTACTTGATTAGAAGAGCAGCCTGTCCTGAAATATCCACATTTGGTGAAAGAAGCAATTCTTGAACAACTAAAATCCCCCCAGCTTCAGCAACAGAGCGCCTATTTGTCCTGCTGTGCATCACTAAGCTTTGCAGTGCACAAATAGCAACTGTTGTCATGTCATCAGTAGGCTGGTCCTCAAGTAGGCTTACAAGAGCACGGCAGGCAGACACAGAGTCACTTGCCCTTGCAAGTGCTTCATGCTGGAAAATGTCACCTAGTGCAAGAGTCACCAGAAACTTTGCTGACTGATTCTTAGACTGAGGATCTAACAGGTACTGTGAGAGAGGAGCAATAGCATACTTGGCAACTTTTGTTTCACGGACCCTTGAATTGTTTATCAGCGCTTCAAGCAATCTTGCTGCAGATTCCTCACATCGATGGCTCTTCAGGAGCTCCAAGAGTGCACGTACTGCCCCAGCCTCAGCCATGGCCACAGCACAGCGTGAGCTACTTTTCTCTTGAACGAGTAGAGCACTGAGAGCTATCGTGACAGTACTCTCCATAGTGGAGTTCAGCAATCTTACAAGTACAGCCATTGAGACTTTGACATAGTTGTCAGAATTATAACGCAAAACATTGCATAACACAAGTGCTGCAGATTCCCATAATGCTGGACTTGGCTGAGGATCATCCTGGACAATTACCTTTGAAAGTTCAAAAATTCCACCTGCATCAGCTACTGCCTTGGGCCAACTCTGTGAGATGTTTTCAAGTGCTTTAACTGCAGTTTGTTGTAAGCTCAAGATTCCAATACCAGCAAGCTGCACCAGAGGAACAACTGCATTTTTGGTGGTGATATCCTGTTGAAAATGTTCCTGTTCTAGAAGATGGGAGAGCACCTCAGTGCCAAGTTGCTGAATTGCTTGAGAGGGAGACTCAAGAAATGATATTAAAGGCTCAATTATTTGACTGGGAGTCAACTTCAATGCTGCTAGACTCTGAGGTTTCTCCAGAATATTTACAAGTGCTTGCAAGGCACTGTGCTGGTCCCACATAGTAACATCTGGGCGACGTAAAAGCAAGAAAAGTGGCTCCACCATTTTTGCAGCAGCAGAACTTTTAGCAATGCCACTGTTGTTTGTCAAAATGCGAAGCAATTCAGCAATGGATGAACTAACAGATACAGGAACATCAAGAATCATATCAAGTGCATGCTCAATGATACCAGCTTTAACCATGTCAAGCTTGCAGTTTGGACGGTCCTTGCCCAACTTTATGAGGGCACCGATACATGCTTCAGACAACTGATAGTTCGTACCAGGAACAAAACTGACAAGAAGATCAATAACTTCACTAGTTGCAGCAACCTCTGCATTGTAGTCCTCATCCAGTAATCTGTTTAGAGCACAAACTGCTGGTTCAATAGCCAAACTAGATCCTGACGTCATCAGTGATATCAGGGGTTGAAGACATTCTGTTGCAATTGGTGATGCACGTACAGTTGAGTTCTCAAATAAAATATAGCAGAGTTGAGCAGCCTCTTGCTTAAGCTCCAATGACGAACTGAAGGACAGAATTTTGTAAAGATTTTCAAGTGTGTTGTTGCCTTCTACATCAAACATAGTAGAATCCTTAGAGATATTCCCAGCAGAAAGCTTGATAAGTGCACCAAGTGCTGCATGTTGTTCTATTTCAGTTCCTGACTCAAGCATGTCAAGTAGTGGTTGAATAGCTTGCCGGGCTACTTCGGTGTCCCTTATATTCTCTGCATCAAAGAGTTTCTGCAACGTCCTTACTGCACTAAGCCTAGAACTTCTCGAGCCCAAACGTAAGATAGCTACCAGCTGATTTGAAGTAGTGCGTGATGATTCATGGTAAATAAGATCAGGATTACTGTATAAAATCCCTAATAAATTGGTTATAGTAGTTTCAGTTGTGTCTTGAGGGCTTAAAGATAGATACTTAGTCAAGGCATCTAAAGCTCCAGCCTCTGCCATAGCAACTTTATTTGCCTCACTACCCTCCGCTAGTTGAGTCAGAAGGTGCAAAGCAATCAGAGGTGCACCTGGCCTGTCTGGCATTGGTTTAAGTAGATCCACTAGCAAGGGTATGGACCTTCGAGCAGAAGCACCAGTGCAGACATCTTCAAGCTCAAAAAGGTTTCTCAATATTAATTGACTTGGATTGTCTGCCAGTTTGAATTCTTTAGCCATTGTAACAAGGTTTGGCATATCAGATTCTACCTGTCCGATCAATGCTACAGCACCCAAAACTGCACCAGAATTTGCAATAGCAAGCTGTATATCTCTGCTCCCAGTGGAAACAAGGCTAGCCAGTGCTTGAGCAGCAAAGTATTTATCGATGATATCATCAGATTTTAGCAAGGATGCCAAAGAAGGTATTGTTCGTGTTATTTCAGAAGATTGAACAACCACTGAATCCTGAAACAGAGTAGCCAACAGAAGTGCGCAAGTCCATATATTTTCTGAGTCTTCATACTGTTCCTGTAACATGGAGCAGCTATTACAGCTTGGAAACAGGCATAGCAGTAGAAACAGTAATATATGGAAAGACAAGTAATGCAACAAATAATGAAAGTTATCTTATCTATGGAATGTAGAACAATTTAGCTATGGTAAGTAGACCGCCGCGATTGTTATGCTTGTTTGTTCTGTTCTCAGAAGTCAGCACCAACTGAATACTAAAATTAGTACGTCTAATAACATTTATGAACATCTACATCTGAGATCTAAGAAATGGAGTTACAAGAACAAAGGGTGCGAATCTGGCGCCTAGAGTCTCCAACAATTTACTAGGCAAGTTGGCATATAAAAATGAAACAGACAGGCAGACCAACCAAATGCTTTCATCTTGCAAAAGATAACTTTTTATCTGTGGGTGTATGATGGACTTCTGTTTCTAGGTAAGAACTTAGCATGATGTTTTTTTTTATGTATAGAGGAACTTTGGGTGGAATCATAAAAAGCATGGGGAAATCATTTCAACTCTTCGTAGAATTTGTCAACTAAATGTTTTAATAACCAATAGTCCAAAATTTAAAAGTTGTCACTAGTCTAGAATGGCCATTAGTTTTTCTTTTTAATACGTAACATGAAAGGCCATTAGTTTTTCTTTTTAATACGTAATATGAAAGACTAGTGACACCATATAGCTGGTGTCACTTGTCAGCAGGTCATCTAAAGTTGATCAACAAGCAGTCTGTTACAGGAATGAATTCAGAGTAAACAAGTCCTTTAGACTTGAGTTAAAAACCTGGAAAGTGGATGGACATATGAAGTGACCTATCTTTCTTATCCAGCATTACTCAAAACGAGGATGTAAATATACAGGAAAACTTAGACCTGACACTGTTTGCATGCTAGTCACAATGACAATTCAAAAGGGATCTAAGATTTTCACATTACCGGTACATCTAGATTACTCAACACAGCAGTACAGCAATTTGAAGCAGAAAATAACTCGAATTTAGCTACAAGTTACTCAGCTAGAGTGAATCCTATGAAAACAGAAAAAATAAATAAATGTGAAACATGCACCTGTCGGTTAGCAGTATAGCTAGCAAGTCTATCAGATACTGCATCAACGCCATTGAGCTCCATAACAGTATATTTACTCCTTCCATGATGAGAACAAATCAGTGAGAGCAACCATAGTGCAACAGTTTCTTCAGAAACCTTTCCAAGTTCAGGCACACTCAAAACATCCTGCTCATAATTAAGCGAACTTTTTTCCGTGCAAGGTTTCCAAATTTCAATGTCTAGGGATGTTAAAGAGGAACGTTGCTTCAGCATATCAATGAGTGCAGATATCAGGTTCTTCAGAAGTTTTGACGCTTCAAGAACATTGATCGACTGTTCTCTGTTGTCCCTCATTGCAGATATGAGGATGATTGCACTGCTGATTCTTATTTCCATGTCATTTGACTCTATAACTCTACTAGCAAGAGAAGTGATGCATCCTTGACTTCTGTTTAAATATTCACCAAGTAGAGAAGGTCGGCCCTGACAGAGACTTGCAAGGATTTGAATGGACTTATCTTGAACAGGTGGAAGCCCAATATTAACACAACGAACTAAAGGTTCTAAGCTTTCTGGAACTTCAAGAAAACCAGTGCATAGAGGGGGGCTATAGTGTGAACCCTCCTTTGTTGTAGCCATCAATGTAAGAACATCAAGGGGTTCCACACTTGTAACATTGTCTAAATTGATGCCAGATAGACATACCAACAATGCATGAATTATAAAACAGCACTGCGAGTAATCTGGGAGAACTTCACTAAGGGGAAACTGGTTGACCAACTGACGAAGTGACCGCGAAGCACTAATCTTGCCTTCTAAACTCCCCTCCTTGAGCACTCTAGTCAAAGCCAAGACAATATTGTCATCTAACGCTTCTTTAGCAATCTGTGCATCTGATAGGAGATTTGCTAATGCAGCAAATGCTGTTTCAGCAACATCAATAGATGATGTCTTTGCCATCTCTATAAGAGGCCGCACATCACCTTCAGTTAAGCAAGACATTTTGTTTTTT
>CM041636.1:44565359-44584761 GCA_023333625.1 Bothriochloa decipiens | reverse complement strand
CCCCCCAACGGGTCTCGAACTGACAGTGGGGCCCACCTCGGGGCCCGTTGACGGTGGGGACAGGGTGTCAGTGGCGCATCACGGGAATTCAATGGACCGAATTGTCTGCGCGGAGTGGCCGTGGCCTCCGTCATGTGCGATTGGGGAATGTGTGGGGCTTGCTAGCTTTTCGCTCACGTGCTCGTAAAAGCGCTGGTTCTTTGTGGACCCGGGCTGTCAGTGAAAGTGAGTGTATTGTTGTTGCCACTTGCCACAGACTGCTGTCGGGCCTGCGTGACAAACGGAATAAACTTTTTCTTATATATAGTGTACAGCAGGATATTTGTAGCTTTACAAGGGAAACCCGTTGTAATCTTTAGGGAAAGCCTAAAAGACGCCCATGTCTTGATCTCTATGACATTTACTTGCCACATTTCTTCTGTTTGGATCCGTCATCTGATAATAATGCTATTTAGGTAGCTAATATTAGCCGTTGTCGCTATTATATATTTGATATCTACATGTGTTATGTTAATTATTATGAAATCAATAGAATATATGGATATACAACACATAAGTCTTTTTAAAGAATTGAAGGGGTAATTTTTAAAGTGACATTTAAAGTTTAGTTAATCTCACCGAAAGTGGTAAGTTTAGGAAATCTCACCGAAAGGTAGCTTTTACGATCTAGAGGGTAATTTTTTTAAAAAAATGTTTCATATTTCAAACCGAACATGCACTTCTCTATTGATACAACCTCCATCCGTTGTTAAGCCACACGGTTCACTACTTTAACAAAAAAAGATAAAAAAAAGATATGAAAGAAAAAAAAAATACTTCAACTGTTTGCTTGATCGCTGCGTAGAAATAGATCCAAAAGTGGTACTTTGATACGGATAGCCGAGAATATGAGAAAATGGTAATACAATGCGTCTTTCGACCAAATCTAAAATTTCAATCAGGAATCATGAGATTAAAGACTGGTTCGTATACAAAGAGATGGTGGTTAGCTGCTAATAATTAGTTCCTTAGATCCAAAACAAGTCTAGCTTATAGTTTAGCTAATTATATTGTTAGCTAGTATTTCATTAGTCGAGAATCAAAGTAGTAGCTAATAATAGTTGTGATCTATTAGCTAGATAACAATTAGCAACTAATGGATCCAAACATGCCCAATATGGATTGCATATTTGGATGATATATTAAGGTCGTGCTGGGATCTAAGGAGATAATAGTTACCTGCTAATAACTATCTACTTGGATCCAAACAGGTCTAACTAATAGTTTAGCTAATTATTAGTTGAGTACATAATAACTACCACCTTTTTCACTACTTGGACCAAACAAGCTAATAATAACAGCTAATATTAGCGGTAGCCTATTAGCTAGATAATTATTACTCCCTTTGTCCCAATATACTGGATGCTTGAGCCTTCGATGAGATGCATTGATTCAGTCATGAACCTGGACGCTGGTGTGTATGCAGTGCATTGATTTCCCTTTGAACCTAGACAGTTTACTGCAGGGCCAGAACATCTAGCTTTACGGGACAGAGGGAGTAGCGGCTAATGGATCAAATAGGCTCTTAGTTTCCTTGAAAAAGCTATGTTCCATTAAAAATATAGACACATATGACCATGAACTCTCAGTATCTTTAATTTGAGATTTGGCCAGAATCCTTAAACATGGTGAGACACCACGCCAAAAAATGGAATGGGCAAATGTTTCCTTTGTGAATGGAAGTGGAAGGTAGGGCGAACATAGACGGTAAAGTTTTGTCTTAAAAAACGATGATATACATATCATAAATGAAAGTTATATATATAGAGCGACAAACAAAAACTCAAAATGGCATTTTTAAGAGAGAAATCTGCAAAAAAAAAATGCCTGCTTGAATTAAAAAAAATGTAGTACCAAAAGCTTTCAAGTGAATAAAAAGATAGATTAACCAGCAAATGACATTATTAGTCTTGTAGGCCCAGCATATGGCACCGCCGGCACAACGTTCGTGTGCAACTCGCCCTGGAGACCACGCCCGTATGTATGCTTGGTATAAGGGTGGCCCACACTCCAGCCTACGCGTTTTTATTTCATTTTATTTTATGGTAATATAATAATCGCGCGGACAGACACGTGTACTCGTATCAGAACTGTGACTTGAACTGTCCTCCAACTTGACGGTCAAGGAACCCGCCGCACATAAAAACGGCCACGTGACCCCCAGAGTTCGTATTTATCATTCACCTGTTTCAAAAAAAACAAATGATTTCAATTTCAACTTTCACGAAGCGCACACCCAGCCAGCAGCCACCTCGACTCCTCGAGCCGTCCAGATGAGCCCACCTGGCAGACCAGCAGACCCCGCCACGTCCACACCACCCGATTCGCCGCACGCCGCGCCAGCGCCAACGCCCGCCGCCAGGCCGCCCCCGCCGCCCGCCGCGCCAGCCGTCACCTCCCCCGCGCCGCAAACTAATAAAACCCCAGCCATCGCCACCTCGCCGTCCGAGTCCGAGTCCGAGCCCACCACAGCCGAGCCTTCCTCCTCTTCCTCGCCGTCACCGACTCGCGGCGCCACCACCACCGCCTCCGCTTACGGCCTGCCACCGGCCCCGTCCGCGACCGCACCAGGTGAGCAGCCTCCTCGTGGACCCCACTCGACCTCACCCTCCCGCGGGGACCTCGCCGCCGCTATGAACCGCCGTGTGATGTGATCATGTGATTCTGGTTCCTCGTTGTGGGTACCTAGATGGGGTTGCGTAATTTCGTTCGCTTTGATTCGATTCTGGAGGGTGTCATCGCCTCAGTGATGGAAACCGTTGAAGGCGATGCCGTGTTTAGAAATTGTTGGGATTGACGATGGTTATACGTGTTGTTGTTCCCCTGCTGTTGCTGCTAGTTTGGTCACTGTTGTAGCTGTAGGAGTAATCGACCGCACAGCGATCTCTGTACTGAACTCTTTTTCTTATTCATTCTAGTTTCAGGGCCCAGCAGTGTAACTCGAACAGAGTCGAAGATGTCGTCGCGCAGAGGACTGGCGGAGCAGGACCTGAGCAAGCTCGACGTCACGCGGCTGGACCCTCTGTCGCCAGAGGTGATTTCGCGCCAGGCGACGATCAACATCGGTAATGCATTGTTGCTTATGTTGCTTCTGTAGCGTCTTTTTTCATAAGAAGACATGCTTTGTAGCATTGTATTGGCATTAGTGTTGTGGTACCACTTTGTGCCTATAAGGCCCTGTTTGGATCTTACTTCTTACTGGATTATAGTAATTTAGGCTTATGACAATCTTGATTATCTATTATAGCAATCTATGCCCTTCGTGCTTATAAGAGTCATGCCATGAGTCATGTTTTTCTGGTTACCACTGTAGTACATGATAGGATGTTACATCTGCTCATTGAAATCTTAATTGGGCTGTGGTCTTTTTTTACTTGACTTCTGAATAAATGTCTTGCTTGTCTATCTTCAGTCTTATTTTGCTTGCGTGAAGCAGTGAAGGAAAAAGCTGCTGCTGCAATATCCTAGGTTTATGTGCATATTCTAAATAAAATATCTCTTCGAAATGTCCAGGTACCATTGGGCATGTGGCCCATGGGAAGTCTACGGTTGTCAAAGCAATCTCAGGTGTACAGGTAATAACTAATATTGATACCATTGAGTCATCACATGCATGTCTGTTTGTTCCTTTTACATGTACAGTAATAATTTACATTTTATTCTGAATCTGAAGATATAATTTGTTTCTTATTATGTCTGAGGTTGATTGTTTCCTTCGGATTTGCAGACTGTTCGTTTCAAGAATGAACTGGAGCGCAATATCACTATAAAGCTTGGTTATGCTAATGCAAAAGTCTAAATGTGAAGATAATAGGTGCCCACGACCAATGTGCTACAAGTAAGCTAGTCACAGAGATATCTCTTTTATATTTATCACAAATTCACAATGTTTGTCATTCATGTGCTGCAAATGATTTAGCTGCAGCGCGTAACTGTAGAATGCCTTCAAGGATAGCGTTTGCATTTCTGGTGTGATTGTGTGAATGCGGAAGTTAGTTTAGGTTTAAAGATATAAGTAGTAATAAATCTTCATGTTTTTGACCAAGGAAGCACCAGCAACTTCACTCTTTCTAGTTTCTAACAATAACTTGCTAGTGTGGTGATAGTACTGGTACCTCTTTTTTGAACCTTGCCTAGAATCAATCATGAAAAACTTTCATTTTGGTAAACTAATAAGAAATCAGAAATAAATACTATCTATTTCCTTGAGTAAAATGTTAAAATTCCCTTTGTTGGAAATCTAGGAACCTGAGGTGACCTTGTGATCTTGTGCTGATTTCTACAATAATGTTGAATATGGCAGATTTTCAGTACTATATAGCCTTGTGTATGTTGTCAAATGCATGTATTTTGTCCTGAATTATAGTCCTATCTGGTGATCTGCTAGAAATATTGACCCTTTGTCGGATGCTTGCATGTGTTGTGAGCCTCATAACTTTGCCACATTACATATAAGTTACTGCATATGCTATCATGTCGATACCTTTCATCTAACCATTTTGTTTGTTATATATACAGGGCTTATGGCAGTGGTAAAGAAGATAGCCCTCTCTGTGACGTGCCAGGTTTTGAAAACAGTAGGATGAAGCTCCTGAGACATGTTTCATTTGTTGATTGCCCGGTATGATGAAACCTCTCTCATAGTTCTTTTCACATGTCTACTTAGGGTTCAGATTCACAAGTTCAGATCAGTTGCTATGCTATCTTTTTGTCAGGTACCTAAAAAAGGGGTACCCTTAACCCTCGACTAAGGGAATTAACCCCTGACATCAACAAGCCAAACCCGGTGTCGTTAGTCCTCGCCTAGCACAGAAACGCAAGTGCCAGGTCATACTGGGTCGGCCCACGAACGGGCATCGGCGGTCTGGGCGGCTACCTACCCGACGCACCCCGCTCGAGGCAGAGCAGATCACTCGAGGGTGCCACTCGACCTACCCCTCGGTGACGGAGATTTGCTCGAGCGAACGGGCAGTCCTCGAGTGCGACGCACCCCTCGAATACCTACCTCCTGTACGAATCCAGGAGCATTTAAGGCGTTCTACCTGCTCCCGCCTAACCTCGTAGCCACAGTGACGGTAACAGTTACGAGTACACCGGTCAAATCTTACTTTTACCTCCCATACCCGGGAATCTGGCGGGTCGTACCACACTGTGACTCCATGCCGTGCACTGTGTGCCCCGTTCGGCACTCCCTCGAGGCACATTTACCAATATCAGGCGACACCTCGAGGCACATTTACCATTATCCGTACCGCATTTCCCGGAGCTCGGCCTTATCCATTCGGGCCTCGACCCCCCTCGACCACCTCTTGAGCTGGACTTCGTCATCGCTAGTCAACACTCTAACAACTTCCGACGCGACGGCTACAGGGATCCACACGACCGTGCTTGGACATCCGTCTATCACCGACCATCAGCGGCGTCACCTTACGCACGAGAAGGATGGCTGCGTCATCTCCGAACACGTCGCTACAGGACACGCCATGCCCGACGCACGCCTCTACAGCAACACCGACATGATCGGCATCATCTCCTCGACGTCAGCAGCCACGTCTGCCTTAAGAACCATGTACCCCTGTGCCCCTCCTTTGCCTATAAAAGGGGGCGCCAGGCCCTAGTTTAGAGAAGGCAACGAACTCAACCAAAACATAAGGCATAGAGAGCAATCAGAGCCTGAAACGCTCAAGTCCTAGCTCACTCACTCGCACGCTTGTATTCACCCCTGTACAAGCACTTCGGTGCAAGATAATATAAACTCTCCCCCCGCTGAACGTAGGGCCTTCTTTTGTCCGAACCAGGATAAACCTTGTGTTCTTCTTGCATCACCATCCGGAATAGGGAGCACGCAACACATATTCACTCGTTGGTGCTAGACCCCCGGGGTCGAAACATCGACAGTTGGCACGCCAAGTAGGGGTACTGCGTATCACTAACGATTTCCCGCCATTTTTCTGGATGGCAGACTCATCTCCGCCGCTTCCGCGCACTACGGTGATCTGGTTTGGGAGCCTGGAGTTCATGTCCCTCGGCCACGGCCACGACATGGTCCTCCTCTCAGTTGGAGATCCGAGCGGAGGCCGCACCGAGCCCCCACGCACATGAGGGGCTGCGCGCCGATCTCGCCACCACGCTTCCGCGCCTAGGAGGAGGCGTGACCGGCGCTGCCGTCACCGTCAGCCCGCGTCTGGGTTAGCACCTGCCGAGTTCCCCCCGCTCCTGGTAGGCGATGAGGAGCCCCTTGTTGGGGACCTATCTGACCCATGTCCAGGAGCGGAGGATGAACCGGCGGGGCTCTACGGAAACCCCGACTTCACCTCCGCCACGCACTCGTCGAGGGAGCCCGGCGGGGCTCCACCAACATGCGCAACTTCAACGACACCCAACCTGCTGCCGCACGGGCTGTTCAGAGCCCGCCGACAACTTCCGTTTGGTCTCAACAACGCCGCATCGACGTACGCTGCCTCGATACGCTCCAGCATGGGCACGCTTGAGGATCGCCCAAGGGCCCTCCTGCGCGCAACCATGGATTCCTCCTGCGATGGTCCTGACGGCCTCCGAGGACTTGGGCTTCCCGCGAGCGCCCGGTTCAAGGCGGTACACCCTCGGCACAATGCGGCGTCAGCTGGAGGAGCGGCGGGGACAGTTCCCCATCTTCTACTCTGGCAGCCCCGACTCCGACTCCGACCACTACGACCCCACCCACGAGTGCTTCGACGTCGAGGACGAAGTCGCGTCAAGCGACGACACCGTCGACCCAACGGCCACAGTGGCAGCTGCGGCTACGGCTGGAGGGGCCCTTGTCGTGGCAGATCCACGGGAGCAATCGCCGACCGCGCCCCGAGACGCATGTCCGCGTCAAGACGACCAAGACGCTCAGCTCGCGCAAGTCTGGGAGATGCGAGTCAAGCTCGAAGAGGATCGGGAGCGCCTACGCCAACTCGAGCAGACCCTCGAGCAAGAGCGTCGACCCCCACCCGGTGGAAGGGCCTGAGCTAGAGCCCGAGAGGTCAACCGACTGATCGTTGAGGACAGGATGCCCGGGCACCCTGTCGTCAACCGTTTCCCCCGAGCCAGTCAGAACGTCATCGCGGCAACCATGCTTCTTCGTAACATGCCTGCGCCGTCGAACCCTCAAGCTCGGCGGATACGGGACGAGGTCGAGGGCCTCCTCGAAGTCGCAGCCGCGCAGCAAGCCGAGAGCTCAGCCTCGAGGCATCGAGGGGTGGCCTCGGAACAACCTGTCGAGCCACCCCGCGATGAGAGGGAGGTCTCAGTTCACCGAGAAGCAGCCCCCCGGGCAAAGAAGGCGACCCTATCCGAGACCGCTTCATCGACAGCCGCGAGCCTCAAGACGCGCGCTATGACATCATCAAGAACCGACGACGCAAGAGCAGAGACGCTGAGGATCGAGGCTACAACGCACATCGAGGGGGACGCTACGACAATGATGAGGACCGACGGGCCCTCGAGCCGCCGGGCCCTCGAGTCTTCAGCAGGGCGATCCGCAGCACGCCGCTGCCGTGCCCCTTCCGGCCCCCCACGAGCATCGTCAAATACAACGGCGAAACCAAGCCAGAGCTCTGGCTGGCCAACTTTCGACTAGTCTGCCAGTTGGGCGGGGCACGCGACGATCACGCAATCATCTGCCAGCTCCCCCTGTTCCTATCGGACACCGCCCGAAGGTGGCTCGAGGAACTTCATCGCGACCAGATCCACGGTTGGTCCGACCTTGTCAGGGTGTTCGAGGGGAGCTTCAAGGGAACTTACGTGCGACCTGGCAACAAGTGGGACCTCCGAAGCTGCAAGCAGAAGCCCGGGGAGTCCCTTCGCGATTTCGCTCGGCGCTTTTCCAAGCAACGCACCGAGCTCCCCCATATCCCCGACGACGACGTGATCCTGGCGTTCATTGCCAGGACTACCTGCAAGGAGCTGGTTCAAGAGCTGGGGCGTAACCCCCCGAAGACCGCCGACGAACTGATGGACGCCGTCGCCAGTTACACCACTGGAGAGGAGGTTGTCGGCGCCTTCTTCGACGCCACAAGCAAACTCCACCATGGGAGGGCCCTTTCATCATTGCAGAAGTGTTGAAGCCCGGAACCTACAAGCTAGCCAACGGGAAAGGCGAAACCTTCAACAACGCATGGAACATCGAACAACTACGTCGCTTTCACCCCTAAGGCTTCGAAGCCTTGTTTTTTTCCCATGTCATGAACGAATAAGAAGTACTTTCGTTTACATGTTCAACTTTTTATTCACATGCATAAGGTAGCCTCGACTCTGCCTTAACAGAGTCGAGCCTCCCTCGGGGGCTACAGGGGGGGACCCCCCGAAGTTCCTAAAAAACTCGCACGTTTTTTGAAACTCGACGTCTACTCTTTTACATGGTCGACGAGGCCGCGAGGGCACCCTGAGGCCGAGGGGTCGTCGAGCCGCGAGATCACCCACACGTCCGCGCTACGGTACCTCCACTCACTCCCTCATGCCAAGGGGCGTAACCACGCGCTAAGAAGACTTAGTAAAAGCACACAATGTCGAAAAATCAATGTCTAACGTTCCTATATGCTTCGATGCGAGTTCTTACATAGTCGACAAGGCCACGAGGGCACCCTGAGGCCGAGGGGCCGTCGAGCCGTGAGATCACCGACGCCTCCGGGCTACGGTACCTCTACTCACACCCCACACCGAAGGACGCAACCGTGCGCCAAGATGACTGCGTAAAAACTCAACTCGAGCAGAAAAGGAATGACGGACTCGAACTCGAAAGCATTCGAAATGCATACAAACATCATGTTTTAAGGCCCTCGAGGCCACATCGACACAAGTCAAAATCTAACCTATTACATGGGCCTTCTTGCCCAGATTGGCTCACAGGCCGGCTTCTTCTCTTCTTCATCAACACTGGGAGGAAGGACCTCGGGTTCGAACAGCTTCGCCAGCCGACCACCGGGCTCCTCAGCAGCCTCGACCAAGGCCTTGTGCCTTTCCTCGTTCTCGGCGCTTCACACCGACATGCAGCGCGTTCCGGCCTTGCTTCATCGCGACCCGACTGAGCTCGTACAACCGGTTGGTGAGGGAGGTCCCACGCACATCATCCTCGACCTCCGCCTCGTCATCAACACCGAAGTCGTTGCAGACCGAGGTCCTCCTTCGGCGGCACCATCCACTCTGGCCGATCAGCCGAGACGATGGGACGAAGAAGCCCATCATCCACCAACTCCTCGAGCTCCCGCTCCGTCACAGCCGACGGGAGCTAATCCTCCGGAGGGAGAAGTTCTGGCGTCATAGCGACAGCACGCGCTAGCTCAGCGTGTGGACAGGAAGGAAGATTCCCAATTTTCTCTCCTCTTCTCTCTTGCGCTAACGAACCGAGCTACTCTTCTCTCCGGCGACAGCAGCGGCGAAAGCAGCAAGGCAAGATGGGGGACGGATGAAACCCCACCTCCTGGATTTATAGGCAAGTCGAAGGGCAATGGGCAGAACCGGTGAAAAGGGCAGGTAAATCCTCGCATTTAATGTCCGAACCTAACTGCCCCCTCGATTCTCGCAGCAGAACACGCGCCGTTCGCCGGGCCCCTAGCCGTTACCTGGGTCCACCACGACCACGCTGTTTCGGCCCACACCTCAAAAGGCGCGCCCAATGGGCGGGAGCGCTACATTATCCGCCAGCGGAGTCTTCCACGAGAAGGAAAACGGGCTCTGGCCCTACAACAAGCCTCGAGGGAGCGAAGGCTGACCCTCGGTCAGGGTTCGACAGCCGCTCTCGAGCACTCGAGTCAGGGACACCCCAGGGGAGCCACACGAAGCTTAGCTCGAGGACGAACCCTCGAGATCCCGTCGGGTGTATCCAAGGCAAAACGAGAGGATTACCATGGAATCCCCACGGAGGGAGGCATCGAGCCGCCGAGTCCTATCGAATGGAACCGGTATCCATATATCTACTCATTTGCGTCAATGAGAACGCCTCCGGGCCACTAGTCGACCCCATCGAACGGGGCACGAGCTCTCACTTGGATCCCCCCCGTTATCAGCTCACAGAGAACGCCGAGACTCGCACAATCGAGGGTAGTACGACGCTTCTCACCTCACATCCGATCGAAAGGACTCGTGAGATGGATGCCTAGGGCTAGCAATGCCCCAGCCGCACAAGGCTCGGGGGCTCGACTACGCCTGGCACCCCTCGACGAAAGAGGGTTGAACGCACCCGGGGGCTCGACGACTCGAGCCACCCTTCGACTAGGCGCTACAACTCCAGTTCATGTTATCCTAACCTTTCAGGAACGCCCGCTATGCCTAACTGGACAAGCACCTCTCAACAAAAGACAAATAAAGCCCTCGAAGGAGTCTTCCTACTCCTCCGAGGCCTCGGGGGCTACCCCCGCGGGGGACGCTCGCGCGCCCCCCACGGAAAGTTACGAACCGCACCTCACTCTCAGCCTATGACCCCCAGCTCGAGTGCCAGCACTCGTGCTGGGCCTACTGTCGGGTACCTAAAAAAGGGGTACCCTTAACCCTCGACTAAGGGAATTAACCCCTGGCATCAACAAGCCAAACCCGGTGTCGTTAGTCCTCGCCTAGCACAGAAATGCAAGTGCCAGGTCATACTGGGCCAGCCCACAAACGGGCCTCGGCGGTCCGGGCGGCTACCTACCCGACGCACCCCGCTCGAGGCAGAGTAGATCACTCGAGGGTGCCACTCGACCTACCCCTCGGTGACGAAGATTCGCCCGAGCGAACGGGCAACCTCGAGTGCGACGCACCCCTCGAATACCTACCTCCTGTACGAATCCAGGAACATTTAAGGCGTTCTACCTGCTCCCGCCTAACCTCGTGGCCACAGTGACGGTAACAGTTACGAGTACACCGGTCAAATCTTACTTTTACCTCCCATACCCGGGAATCTGGTGGGTCGTACCACACTGTGACTCCATGCCGTGCACTGTGTGCCCCGTTGGGCACTCCCTCGAGGCACATTTACCAATATCAGGTGACACCTTGAGGCACGTTTACCATTATCCGTACCGCATTTCCCGGGGCTCGGCCTTATCCATTCGGGCCTCGACCCCCCTCGACCACCTCTCGAGCTGGACTTCGTCATCGCCGGTCAACACTCCAACAACTCCCGACGTGACGGCTACAGGGATCCGCACAACCGTGCTTGGACACCAGTTTATCCCCGACCATCAGCGGCGTCACCTTACACACGAGAAGGATGGCCGCGTCATCTCCGGGGCGCCAGTCCCTAGTTTAGAGAAGGAAACGAACTCAACCAAAACATAAGGCATAGAGAGCAATCAGAGCCCAAAACGCTCAAGTCCTAGCTCACTCGCACGCTTGTATTCACCCCCTGTACAAGCACTTCGGTGCAAGATAATACAAACTCCCCCCCACCCGCGGCTGGACGTAGGGCCTTCTTTTGACCGAACCAGGATAAACCTTGTGTTCTTCCTGCAGCACGCAGCACGCAGCACATATTCACTCGTTAGTGCTAGACCCCCGGGGTCGAAACACCGACGCTTTAACACAAAATTTTGGATTCGGTTTGCATCCATTGATGCTATTAATGCATTCATACTGCAACAACATTAAGTGATGTAATATACCAGATGAATCATTGTTCCCTCAGACTGACATGTTTGATTATCAATATACTTTTTTCTGTAAGTAATGGAAAAAATTCATTCTCATTAAGCATTTGATTAGCATTCTTACCAGCTTCATTATACACTGTTTCTTATTTTACTTTGACATTTCCATAACAATCAATTCATCGTATGAACAGGGGCATGACATTCTCATGGCTACAATGCTTAATGGAGCAGCTATCATGGATGGAGCACTGCTTCTGATTGCAGCGAATGAGAGCTGCCCACAGCCCCAGACATCTGAGCACCTTGCAGCTGTTGAAATTATGCGTCTTCAACATATTATCATTCTGCAGAACAAGATTGACTTATCCAGGAAAGTGCAGCAATGAACCAGCATGAAGCGATCCAGAAATTTATACAGGTGAGAGCTGCTCCTTGTCTCTTAGATAAAAAAAAGGACGTACCTAGTGCCGTAAGCTCCCGCACTGCGGGGTCTGGGAAAGAGAAAATAGCCAGCAACCATCCCTACACAAATGTGCAGAGGCTGGGGCTTGAACCCTGGACCTCTTGGTCACAGGCGGTAAAGCTCTACCGTTTGCACCAGGGCCCTTCTCCTTATCTCTTAGATAAAAAAAAAGGCGTACCCAGTGCCGTAGGCTCCCGCGCTGTGCGGGGTCTGGGGAAGGGATTTCTGCGCCAAGCCATACCCGCACATAATGTGCGGAGGCCGGGGGTCTCTTAGATAACAGCAAGTATATTTTATGAAATTCAGTTTGTCATGATTACATTTTTGTGCTCAGGGAACAATAGCTCAGGGTGCTCCTGTGGTGCCAATCTCAGCACAGCTGAAGTACAACATTGATGTTATCTGTGAATACATTGTGAAAAAGATTCCTATACCAGAGAGGAATTTCATCTCTCCACCCAACATGATTGTTATTCGCTCTTTTGATGTGAACAAACCTGGTTCAGAGGTTAATGATATCAAGGGTGGAGTGGCATGTGGCAGTATCCTCAAGGTATGTAATTCTTGATATCTAAACATACAGTAATCCATATTTGTGCATGCAGTATTTTCGTTCTGTGGAAGTACATGATGACTGAGTTCCTATTGTGAAGGGAGTCCTGAAGGTGAACCAGAAAATTGAAGTGCGCCCAGGCATTGTGATGAAGGAAGAAAGTGGCAGAATTAAGTGCACACCATCTACACTAGGATCGTGTCCCTGTATGCTGAGCAGAATGAGCTCCAGTTTGCCGTTCCTGGGGGGCTAATTGGAGTTGGAACTACCATGGACCCGACGCTGACTCGTGCTGATAGGCTGGTTGGTCAGGTCCTTGGTGAAGTTGGATCGCTGCCTGATGTTTACATTGAGTTAGAGGTTAGTGATTTCATATCTTTGGGACCATCCAGTGTAAACAAAATGCCATATCTGATACTTCTGTTTGCAGGTGAACTTCTTCCTCCTCCGGAGGCTGTTGGGCGTGAAGACAAGTGGAACGGAAAGGGCAAGCAGGGTCTCGAAGCTCGCCAAGGGTGAGATCCTGATGCTTAACATTGGGTCGATGTCTACAGGAGCCAGTTGCCGCTGTCAAGAATGATCTTGCTAAGCTAGCGCTCACCGCACCAGTATGCACCAACAAGTTCGAGAAGCTGGCCCTCAGCCGGCGCATTGAGAAGCATTGGCGTCTCATTGGCTGGGGCACGATCCAGGCTGGCACTACACTCGATGTCCCACCCTGCCCGCTCTAAATACACCACACGTTTGACGATTTGACAAAACTAGATGTCGTTACCGAGGAAATGGGTACCCCAAAACCCCAGGTTTATCGAATTAAACCCCGTAAAAACGATAACTCGACCCCTCCTGTGACCTCCCGCGCGAACGTACAAAGTCCTGCAGGCTGAGACACTTCGGGCCGACCCACGGATGACGATGGCTCAAAGCCAGAGCCTGCTCGAGAGGCTACCGAACGGACTAGTACTGTACACTCGAAAAACTACCGAACGGACTAGTACTGTACACTCGAGGTTATAATTCGGCCGACCCCTCGAGGACGGAACTTCGCCCAGCGAACGAGCCTACCCTCGAGGACGTAACTTCGCCCGCCGAACGAGCCTGCCCTAGAAGACGGAACTTCGTTCGTGCGAATGGGCAGCCCTCGATGAGAGTACACCCCTCGTTTTACCGACTCCCCCGTACGGATCCGAGCGCATTTAATGCGATCTATCTACCCCCGCCTAACCGCATGGCCACAGTTACGGTAACAGTTGCAGGCGTGACGGTCAAATCTGCTTTTACCGCCCATACCCCGGAATCCCGCAAGTCATATTACGCTGTTGCGCCATACCAAGCGCTGTGCCACGACCCGCACCGCCTCGGGACGTATAAACTAACGTGTTTTCCGTGTTTTTCGGGATTCGGTCTTATCCAGCGAAGCTCGACCTCCTTGGCACGACCCCCTCGACTCCAGATAAGACCCTCGACCGTCGCCCCTCGACTTCATCAAGCGAACCCTCGAGCGGAACTTCAATAACTCCCGACGCGACGGTTGCAGGGCCTCCCATACCGACGTACATCACTACAGCGGCACCGACGTGATCGGCCTCAACGTCGTACGTCATCAACGTCATGCGAACTCGAAGTACATGTACACCTGTGCCCCTCCTTCATCTATAAAAGGAGGCGCCAGGGCGTTAGAGAAGACCGGATTCAAACAGAGAGAATCTAGAGCATAGAAACATTAAGGCTTTAGATCACAGAGCGACACCGTGAGCCTGTGCAAGGTCGAGAGCAAGGCGTCCGAACGCCCAAACTCCACCTCACACTCCTCACACCTGCTTGTATTTTCCCCTGTACTAGCACTTCGGTGCAAGATAACACGAATCATCCTTCCCCCGCTGGACGTAGGGCCTTCTTTGCCCGAACCAGGATAAATCATTGTGTCCTTCTTGCATCACCCACCAGATTAGGGAGCACGCGAATACAATATTACTCGTTGGTGTTAACCCCTCGAGGGTCAGAACACCGACAGTTGGCGCGCCAGGTAGGGAAGCCGCGTGTCACTAACGATTTCCCGCCATTTTTCCGGATGGGCGATTTTGTTTCACCACTTCGGCACGCTACGGTGATCTGGTTCGGGAGCCTGGAGTTCATGACCCTCGGCCAGGGCTACGACATGACCCTGCTCTCGATCAGTGACCCGAACGGAGGTCGCGGTACACCCCCACGTTCATGGGGAGCCGCTCGCCAGTCTCATGACCATGCTTCCACATCCAGAAGGAGGCACGGTCGGCGCCGTCATCGCCGTCAACCCAAGTCGAGAAGGGTCCCCGCCGCTTTCTCCACGCCCCTGACCGGAGATGAGAAACCTCTTGTTGAGGGAGTATCTGACCCGAGTTTAGAGGCAGAGGGCAAACCGGCAGGATCCCAGCACAACCCTGACTCCACTTTCACCGTGCGCTCGTCGAGGAAGCGCGACGAAACCCCCGCTCGATCGAGCTCGCTTCCGCACGGGCTGTTCGAGCGTCGTCGGTGGCCTTCGTCCGACTTCAACAATCCCACAACGACGATTACGACAGCGACCCACTCCAACACGAGCACATTGGAGGACCGCCCAGGCACCCTTCTCCGCGCGATGACGGACGTGGGGACTGTCACACCGGCCTCCGAGGGTTTGGCCTTCGCAAGAGCGCCCGGCCCCCGGAGGTACACCGTCGGCACACTCCGACGACAGCTACAGGAAGAGGCGCGGGGGCAATTCCCCGTCTTCTACTACGGCGACCCTGACTCTGACTCTGATCATTGGGATCCAACCCGTGAGTGCCTCCACATCGATGGTGGCGTCGACTCCGATCAGGAAACCGTCGATCCAGCGGCCGCGACGGCTACCGCCGTGGCGAGAGACGCTCCCCCCAGAGCAGAGGACCAACAACCAGGCGCACCCCGAGAAGCATGCCCTCGTCCTGGCGAGCAGGACGCGCAGTTGGCACAGATTCGGGAGTTGCAGGCGAAGCTCGCCGACGAGCAGGAACGCTTGCGCTTACTCGAGCTGACCCTCGAGCAAGAGCGGCGACCGCTCGGCGGTAGAGCACGAGCTAGGGCCCGAGAAGTCAACCGGCAGATCATCGAGGAAGGAGCACCCGAGCAATCCGCCCACCGTTATCCCCGAGAAAGCCAGAACGTTGTCGCGGCAGCTATGCTCCTTCGCAATATGCCCGCGCCATCCAACTCGCAAGCTCGGCGGATACAACGCGAGGTCGAGGATCTCCTCCAAGTTGCTGCTATCCAACAAGCCGAGAGCTCAGCCTCGAGGCGTCGAGGGGCTGCCTCCGAGCCTCAGGTCGAGCCCTCCCGGCCCGAGAGGGAGGGCTCGGTCGATCAGGGGGCGGCCCCCCGACAGAAGAAGAAGCCGGCTCGAGAACCTATCAACGACGACCGCGCTCCCCGCGACGCGCGCCTCGACATTGTCGAGAACCGCAGACGCAAGCACAGGGATGCCGAGGATCGAGGGTACAGCGCCCATCGTGGAGGGCGTTACGACAGCGAAGAAGACCAACAGGCCCCGGAGCCACCGGGCCCTCGGGTCTTCAGCAGGAGGATCCGCTGCGCCAAGCTGCCCGACAAGTTTTAACCCCCCACGAGCCTCGTCAAATATAACGGCGAAACCAATCCCGAGCTCTGGCTAGCCGACTTCCGGCTGGCTTGTCAGGCGGGCGGGGCGCGTGACGATCACGCCATCATACGTCACCTTCCCCTGTTCCTGTCCGACACCGCGCGTAGGTGGCTCGAGGAGCTTCCCCCCGACCAGATTCGCAGCTGGACCGACCTTGTCCGTATCTTCGAGGGGAATTTCAAAGGTACCTACGTGCGTCCCGGGAACTCCTGGGAGCTGCGCAACTACAAGCAGAAGCCAGGGGAGTCTCTCCGCGACTTTGCTCGACGATTCTCCAAGCTCCGCACCGAGCTTCCCCACATCTCCGATCTCAACGTCGTTCTAGCATTTGTTGCGGGTACAACCTGCAAGGACCTAGTTCGCGAGTTAGGGCGTAACCGCCCCGACACCGCTGACGAGCTCATGGATGTGGTCGCCAACTACGTGGCTGGCGAAGAGGCCGTCGGCGCCTTCTTCAGCGACGTGAAGGACAAGGGAAAAACGCCGGTAGCCGACAACGCCGGAGGCTCGAGCAAAGGATCAAAGAGAAATAACAAGAAGAAGAAAAATCAACAAGGCAAGTGTGAGGCTGCAGAAGATGATCTCGTCGCTGCAACCGAATGCAAAAGACCTCGAGGTCCCCCCGCGCCCCCCGAGGGCGCCATCTTCGACAAAATGCTCGAGGAGCCCTGTCCTTATCACAAGGACGGGGCAAGGCACAAGCTCAAGGACTGCCGCATGCTTCGAAGGCACTTCGAGCAAGTGGGCATGAAGAAAGGTGACGACAAGAAAGACCAAGGCGGCAGTGAGGGAGACAACGGGGAAGACGGAAAATTCCCCAAAGTCTATGACTGCTACATGATCTACGGGGGTCCCTCGACCCAGCTCACGCCTCGACAGCGTAAGCGGGAGTGTCGAGAGGTCTTCTCCGCTCGTGTCGCGATGCCTCACTACCTCGACTGGTCTGATGCGCCCATCACGTTCGACCGCGATGACCATCCGGATCGAGTGCCCAACCCCGGGGCCTATCCGCTCGTCGTCGACCCGATCATCATCAACACCCGCCTCTCGAAGGTCCTCATGGACGGTGGCAGCAGCCTAAACGTCATCTACCTCGAGACCCTCGACCTCCTGGGAGTCAGGAGGCACCAACTCCGACCCAGTGCCGGGGGGTTCCATGGCGTCGTGCCAGGGAAGAAGGCTTTCCCCGTCGGCCGTATCGAACTTCCTACCTGTTTTGGCACCCCTGCTAACTTCAGGAAAGAGACCCTCACCTTCGAGGTGGTCGGGTTTCACGGAACGTATCACGCCATCATCGGCCGACCGGGCTACGCGCAGTTCATGGCGATCCCGAACTACACTTACCTCAAACTCAAGATGCCAGGACCCAAAGGCGTCATCACTGTCGCCTCCTCCTACGAGCACGCGTACGACTGCGATGTCTAATGCGTCGAATATGGGGAGGCCGTCGAGCAAAATGCCATGATAGCCGCGACCCTCGAGCACCTCGCCGACGAGATGCCAGATCCCAAGCGACACGCCGGCATTCGGGGAGCCCCTTTACTCAACTGCCTCATTCGGGGAGAACTTCCGGAGGACCGGACCGAAGCTCGACGGATCGCGCGACGGGCCAAGTCCTACGTCATCTACGGTGACGGCAAGGAACTCTACAGGCGAAGCCCCTCAGGCGTTCTTCAGCGCTGCATTACCATCGAGGAAGGCAGGAGGCTCCTCGAGGACATACACTCGGGAGCCTGTGGCCACCACGCAGCACCAAGGACCCTCGTAGGCAATGCCTTTCGACAGGGTTTCTACTGGCCGACCGCCGTTTTCGACGCCACGAACATCGTCCGCTCGTGCAAAGGGTGTCAATTCTACGCCAAGCAGACGCACCTCCCAGATCACGCCCTACAAATGATCCCCATCACCTGGCCGTTTGTGGTCTGGGGGCTCGATCTTGTGGGGCCTCTCAAAAGGACAACCAAAGGGTACACGCACCTGCTCGTTGCCGTCGATAAGTTTACCAAATGGATCGAGGCCTGGCCCATCAGCAACATCCGCTCCGAACGGGCGGTCGAGTTCTTCACCGACATCATCCATCGCTTCGGGGTCCCGAACGTCATCATCACTGACAACGGCACGCAGTTCACCGACAAGAAGTTCTTGGATTTCTGCGATCGCCATCACATCCGTGTGAATTGGTCCGCGGTTGCACATCCTCGAACTAACGGCCAGGTCGAGCGCGCCAATGGCATGATTTTGCAGGGCCTCAAGCCAAGGATCCTCAAACGCCTCAGCAAGCACGGAAAAAAATGGGCCGCGGAGTTGCCATCGGTCCTATGGAGCTTGAGGTCAACACCTAGTCGAGCCACGGGGTTCACCCCATTCTTCTTGGTCTATGGGTCCGAGGCCGTCCTCCCCACTGACCTCGAGTATGGTTCCCCTCGACTAAAGGCATACAACGAGCAAACCAACGAAGAAGCCCTCGCAAATGCCGTCGACCAGGTCGAGGAGGCTCGAGACATGGCGCTACTTCACTCCGCGAGGTATCAGCAAAAACTTCGATGCTACCACGACAAGCACGTGCGCCCGAGGGACTTCCAAGTTGGAGACCTCGTCCTACGTCGACCACAGAGCAACAAAGGACGTCACAAGCTGATGCCGCCATGGGAAGGTCCATACGCCGTAGCTGAGGTGCTAAAGCCCGGGACGTACAAGCTCGCTAACGACAAAGGCGAAATCCTCACCAACGCATGGAACATCGAACAGCTACGTCGTTTCTACCCTTAGGGCACCAGTGCCCTTGTACATTCTCGCATGTCTTGTACATTTTCGCATGACAAATATAAGGAGTACTTTCGATTATAAGTTCAAACTTGTTATTGTACATGCAAGAGGTAGCCTCGACCCTGTCTCACCAGAGTCGAGCCTCCCTCGGGGGCTAACGGGGGGAACCCCCTAAGTTCCTAAAAATACGAACGATTTTTTTCGCACGCCTCCCTTTTCGCTTCCCAACTAAGTTGACAACGCCTCGAACTCCCTAGGGGTCGAGGGCTGTCGAGTCGGAGCTCTCCTACGCCTCCGGGCTACGGTACCTCCACTCGCTCCCCCCTCGAGGGATACGA
>CM041636.1:44481269-44560254 GCA_023333625.1 Bothriochloa decipiens | reverse complement strand
CGAAGGCCGGTCCTCGAGTGAGGGCTTAACGGCCGCCCTTGAGCACCAAAAATCGGGCTCCGGCCCTAAGTCTTGAAGGAGCGAAGGCTGACCCCACGAACAGGGTTCGACAGCGGCCCTCGAGCACCCGAGTCAGGGGTGACCAAGGGGGAGCCAACACGAGGCCCTGCTCGAGAACGAACTCTCGAGACCCCTTTGGACGCATCCAAGGTGAAACGCTACGGACTTTATGGAATCCCCCCGAAGGGAGGCATCGAGCCGCCGAGACCTATCGAATGGAATCGGTATCCGTAGGACCATTGCGTTTTGCTTTAATGAGACCGCCTCCGGGCCTCCTGCCGACCTCTATCGAACGAGGAACGGGCTCTCGCTTGGATTTTCCCGTTACCAGCTCATTGAGAACTTCGCGGCTCGCCCTATCGGGGGTAGTCCGATGCTTCTCGCCTCACATCCGATCGAAAGGACTCGTGAGAAGAATGCCGAGGCCAGCAACGCCCCAGCCGCACGAGGCTCGGGGGCTCGCCTGTGCCCGGCGCCCATCGACGAAAGAGGGTCAAAAATCCCCCGGGGGCTCCCCTCGGTAAAGCGCTACGACTCCAGTTCAGGCATGTACCCGACTGGACGAGCACCCTTTAAATATAAATAAAGCCCTCACAGGAGTCTTTCGACTCCTACGAGGCCTCGGGGGCTACCCCGCGGGGGTCGCTCGCACGCCCCCCACGAGAAAATCCGAATCACGTCCCATTTCCAAATTCCTGACCCCTACCCGAATGCCATCACTCGAGCAGGGGCTCGGGGGCTACTGTCGTTACCGAGGAAATGGGTACCCCAAAACCCCAGGTTTACCGAATTAAACCCCGCAAAAACGATAACTCGACCCCTCCTGTGACCTCCCGCGCGAACGTACAAAGTCCCGCAGGCTGAGACACTTCGGGCCGACCCACGGACGACGATGGCCCAAAG
Source organism: Bothriochloa decipiens (assembly GCA_023333625.1). Classification (NCBI taxonomy): domain Eukaryota; kingdom Viridiplantae; phylum Streptophyta; class Magnoliopsida; order Poales; family Poaceae; genus Bothriochloa; species Bothriochloa decipiens. Next base: position 44,559,291 of record CM041636.1, on the reverse strand, counting down.
CCAAAGCCTGCTCGAGAGGCTACCGAACGGACTAGTACTGTACACTCGAAAAACTACCGAACGGACTAGTACTGTACACTCGAGGTTACAATTCGGGCGACCCCTCGAGGACGGAACTTCGCCCAGCGAACGAGCCTACCCTCGAGGACGTAACTTCGCCCGCCGAACGAGCCTGCCCTCGAAGACGGAACTTCGTTCGTGCGAATGGGCAGCCCTCGATGAGAGTACACCCCTCGTTTTACCGACTCCCCCGTACGGATCCGAGCGCATTTAATGCGATCTATCTACCCCCGCCTAACCGCATGGCCACAGTTACGGTAACAGTTGCAGGCGTGGCGGTCAAATCTGCTTTTACCGCCCATACCCCGGAATCCCGCAAGTCATATTACGCTGTTGCGCCATACCAAGCGTTGTGCCACGACCCGCACCGCCTCGAGACGTATAAACTAACGTGTTTTCCGTGTTTTTCGGGATTCGGTCTTATCCAGCGAAGCTCGACCTCCTCGGCACAACCCCCTCGACTCCAGATAAGACCCTCGACCGTCGCCCCTCGACTTCATCAAGCGAACCCTCGAGCGGAACTTCAACAACTCCCGACGCGACGGTTGCAGGGCCTCCCATACCGACGTACATCACTACAGCGGCACCGACGTGATCGGCCTCAACGTCGTACGTCATCAACGTCATGCGAACTCGAAGTACATGTACACCTGTGCCCCTCCTTCATCTATAAAAGGAGGCGCCAGGGCGTTAGAGAAGACCAGACTCAAACAGAGAGAATCTAGAGTATAGAAACATTAAGGCTTTAGATCACAGAGCGACACCGTGAGCCTGTGCAAGGTCGAGAGCAAGGCGTCCGAACGCCAAAACTCCACCTCACACTCCTCACACCTGCTTGTATTTTCCCCTGTACTAGCACTTCGGTGCAAGATAACACGAATCATCATCCCCCCGCTGGACGTAGGGCCTTCTTTGCCCGAACCAGGATAAATCATTGTGTCCTTCTTGCATCACCCACCGGATTAGGAAGCACGCGAATACAATATTACTCGTTGGTGTTAACCCCTCGAGGGTCAGAACACCGACACTAGAGTTTAGAGATGTGGCAAGGTAGAGAGCTGTTGGGAACGATCATTGTGAGGTGGAGAAGAAAACCTGAAACCAAATAATAATTGTTTTTGTTTGCAAAGCTGTGTCACTGCCATCTTATACATGAGCTGAATTTAAATCGTGGTTTAATGATAAGCTTGAATTTAAATCGTGTGCTTTTCATGGTAAATTTGCTTATGCTATGCTGGCTGACATGGCTTATTAGTTCATCGGTACAGTGATAGTGAAGTTGCTGATGCTGTGCAGGGACATGAATTATTAGTTCATCTTGACAGTGATAGTTTAGTTGCTGATGCTGTGCAGGTTGACAAGCATTATTAGTCCATCTGTACAGTGATAGTTGATGTTTCCATGTCGTTTTCCTCGTTTCCCACATAATCGTCGCCATTTTCTCGTTTTACATTACATAATTCAACCTATCACTTAATGGCCATGAATACATATACTCTTACAGTGAACCTTGTATAGTTCTGATTAACAGTATATCAAATACTTGAGTTTGGAAATATGAGTACCATTTGTATATACTTTTTCTTTAAGAAAAACCTTACAAACACCAGACTTATTGAATTATTATATACATATATTCAATTCAATGAAAAAGATACATAGGAAATCATATCATGTTCAAAATATAAATTTTATTTTGACTGGAGCAAGTATTTTGCATCTCCCCTGCACTGGGAAGAGGTGACCTGGTAACTAAGGTACACAAGGGCGCAGCAATATGGAGACAATATAGAACCTAAAAAGAACTTATATGACAAACACATACATCACATAAATGAATTACAGTGACGTGTTTATAAATCTGAAAAACCTAAACTGAGTAAAAAATTCTTATGAACAATTCCCCTATCCTACACTAGAATTTTTTCCAGAAGACGATCTCAGCAACTGAAGGTGGTTAGGAGCAATTGAATTGGGCATGCCAGAGTTGAACATGATGTTTGATGCCTGTGGCGATGGTTGAGTCTGGATGGCCGAGAGTGGTAGGCGAGGACCAAACGAGAGCATCTGCGGCCGCTGATGTAAGAACGGCATTTGGTGCATCTGAGAATGCCCATGCCCCTGCATGTTGTTGGCATATGTGGCTGGCATGCTGGTCTGTGGCATGGAGCCTGGCACACCGACTGGTCTGGGGCTCATGCCTCCTGGATTTGATGGCAATGGCATAGTGCTACTGCCCCCTGGTAGACCGCTTCCGGTGGGGCCTAATAGGGCTGACCTCATCCTGACGCGTTCAGCTGAGATCCTCTGTCTAACCCTTTCTACTTGCTCACATTCCTTCAAAAGCAAGGTCTCAACTTCCGCAAACTGCTTCAGCTTCAACTCCAATCTCTTCAACTGCAAATTGAGGTGTTGCAATGGTGTATATATATATATATATATCAATAAGCCATCCTCAACAAACAACATACTACATATTAACCATATTCTGACTTGGATAAGGGTCTATCAAAACAACTGCCATGCTGGTGCCAGAAAATTTAACCATATTCTGACTTGGATCCAGCAAAAAAGCTCATTCATACTACATATTATCAAGCTAGGCTAGGAAATGAAACTTAGTTCCAGGATTGCCAGACTGCTTTTTCTAATTTAACTAAACAGGCTACTCAGATATCAAGGGACCCAAAATTCTTAGCTGATGCTTGAACCTAATACCAGTTTTCATCTAACGATAAGTCAGATGTGAAGGGACTCAAACAAGTCCAGTGCCAAGTATGCAACAAGTGATGGACCAGTTCAATAGAAATCTACCACACCTAAGTCAACAGCTTGGCTCAGTCACAGCAAATGGAGACGGTTGTGCATGCAAATCAGATGGCAAAACATGTACTAACCTGATGATTTATTACAGTAGCAGCTAATCTTTGAACTTCACGTTCCTCTTGGTCTGCAAAGAGCTTAGACTTCATTGCTGCTGCTGACAGACCAAACATGGCAGCTTGTTTCACATTTTCTGGAGAAATGGATGGTGAAGCACCTGTTTGAAAAAATAAGGGTTCTTTTAACATTGATGTCTAGAGTGAACTAAACAGGATTTTGCTAGCAACATTGACTGTAGTGGGTATTTTGAATATAAAGCAGATACCATTATGCTTTCGAAAATTTGGATTTCCACCATTGCCCATACCATCAGTATGCACGCCTTCTGAACCCACCCTTCAATGTGTAGCAAAAGATAAAGTCATACTTAACTTTAGCACGATAATGCAAAAGGAACTAGAAACAAATGAAAGGTCTGGCTAGTAGACAAGACAGGGAAATTTCTGTCTCGATTGAGAGAAATGTTGAATATTTGAATGTTGAAGTAATAAGGATTTAGTGTTTACTAATGTATCTGAACTAGAACATTCAGTAATAAAGTAAAGAATAGAGATGGTTAACCTGGAATCATCATCTCTTGTCAAAAAAGATAAAGCTGCATGTGCGCATGATGCTGCAACTCTTGGTCCAACTGAAGAGGCCAAAAATGCAACCTACAATATTAATAAAGCGTTAAGACTGCATACATACAGAAAGAACATATGCCTGATTTTTCATTGTTATGTCATGAAGCAGTGAAGCACACCTACATCTACAAAGTATTTTGGAGTTTTATCAACAATTTGCTTGTCTATGTGGGGACCAGGTATTTTCGGAGTCCTTATGTGAGGAGTCTGCCTCTTTCAGCTTTAGCCTTAAGATGGTAAGGAAATTCCTGGGACTAGTTTAGGGAAAGGATGGTGGCAAGAATAATGAATTTCATATTCAAACTCAAACCTAGAGGAAACAGGAACACTAAAAAATCAGGACATGCTGACATCTGGTCTTATAGGAAGCCAAAAATGACCTACACTACCATTCTAAATTGGAAAAGCATCTACTCCAGGTAGCGATTTAGGTTTTTATTTCCAAAAATTTTCTGTTGATAAAACTTTAATAAAAAGCTTAGTGAAACTTAAATATAAATGCAAATATATATGCCATGCCAGAAGAGAATGCCAGGCAACCATTGGTGCTAATGACTAGCAGAATAGCAGATTATACTTCTATATGTCACCCAAGTTTGAATGGAAAATCCACTTTTCTCAGTTCAATTGATGGTGCACTGGTTCTCCAAACAAGAAAAAACAGAAGGGGGGGAGCTACTCACCAGTGACATGACCGGATTAGAAGAATTCATGAATGGAAGCTGATTTCCTTGTTGAGTATTTTGAACTGGAGTTCCTAAAAACACACTCATCAATATAAAGCCATAACTTACAACATGAAAAAATTACCAAAAGCTAAATAGTAAATGGACAGAAAATGAATTCATCTGATAGAGAAACTAAGTGATGTAAAACACCTGAAGTGCTGCCATTGGAATCTGAATGTTGATAACCATTGCTTTGTGGTCGAAATGGAATGGGTGCATTAGGTATCTCAACATTCTCTAACAAACCATCTTCCACTGGCAACCGAATAAAATGATAAATACATTGTGCCTTTGACTTTGTTCCAACATGACCTGCAATGTCATCCCAGTTGTCATTGTACTTCTCAATGCCTTCCAACAGCAACAATGTTTCTTCATCAGTCCATTTATCACTATCATTTTCTGATACATCATTATCCCCATCGACTCTCTGGAAATCTAAGCTAGAATGCCCAGTAATATATCTCGCATCATGGAAGCAATCAGAACACAGAAAAATATCTGCCTGCTCAACCAGTTAAAACACACTTGTTATTGCTAACGTCTGTCAGATAAAACAAAAACAGAGGAATCACAATAACACATTCAAATGGGTACAAACCCAATTGAGTTCAGAGAGTTATACTGGACAGCAAAAGCAGATAGACTCGCATCAACATTGGACAGTAAATTTGTAACTAAGGATCTGTTTGCTTTATAGGGCCATGAAGCCATGCCATTATTTTTGGAGGCACCAACCAAACAGCCCCTAAATGTTCTTTCCCAAGTACAGTAGTCAACTAGTAAAAACATTAAATTGTTAATTAATACATGTTTTCAGCATGTGATGTGTATCCAAGCTTTGAAAAAAAATGTGAGTAAAGTGATAATAATTAGGGAAAGCCTGAAAACAAGAAATAACCAGGGTTTAATTTCAACAACAAATCTTAGTCTACCACACACACTCAACCAAACCAAAACTTAGGAAATAAATTGTTAAATTGTGAAGCAAGACTACCTCAGCAGCTAAATGCAATCTGAATCAAAATCTTGGAGGAAAGTCCTATTTTTTAGCAGGAGTGAAATGGAAGCGCAACTTCCAAAATACCGATACAGATAACAGATTCTCTACACAATGCATTTATATATACAATAAAACATGTAAAATGGAAGTTGGAAAGAAGCGCACCTCCTTTTGTGACCGGTAATGTAAACTGGGCAAAGGCTGTAAGCAATAACTGCAAGAGTCCTCAGACAAACGCTCCCTAATCTTTGCATCGAAGTCTGCAAATGCAGCATCAAAATCCACAGCCTCCGAGTTTGATGAAGACGCTGCCATCGAAGAAATGTCCTCCGCTGGGAGGCTACATTTTGGCCGGTCAAACAAAATTAGACCATCAATTGATTTCAATGGCGCTGTAAGCAACTGCAGTTCCCCTGTAGGTTCCTCTCTCAGAAGCGAAGTTGCCATCCTCAGGCCACGGTGCACGGACCCGGCCGCAAGGTAATTGATGATGCCCCAAGTGTCCAGGAACCTAACAATCCTACTCAGATCGTACAGTTCAGCTGTGCTCCCAACAAGCCCCTGGCACTCAGCAAAAGCAAGCCTCTTGCTTGGGTTCTCTAAGTACTTAGCAATGACTTTATTCCTTAACATGGCATACTTCCCCGGAGTGTGCCCTGGAGACTTGCCTATAAAGAAGTGCGGCACTACCTGCCTTTCCAGCCTATGAACTGTCCCCGGGGAGAACCAATCTACACAAATCACAAACCAAAATACATAGGTTACTCACTTAATTTAGTGCATTTTGCCAGCAGAGCTCAGCGATCCTTGTTTACGCAGAGAGCGAACCTGAGTGCTTGGGCACGACATGGAGGCGACCCTGGAACTGCTTGGGCACCCCGCGCCCCTCCATGAGGGGAGGCGGCGTGCACACATACAAGGACGGCTTGTCGGGGTCCGTCGCAAGGGACGGATGGTCCGGAAGCACCACGGACAGCACCTGCAGCTGCCCGTGCGAGATGTTCTCTAGCGCCGGCGGCGGCACGGCCGGGGCGTCGCCGGAGGAAGCGGATCGCTCGGCCTCCAGCAGCGCGAGGACGGACGGGTGCGGCCGGTTGACCACGCGGCGCTTGGCGGCGGGGAACGCGGAGATGGGCTCCGCCGACGGCAGCACCTCCGTCTCGCCGGGGTCCGCGAACGCCGCGGCGGGGGCCTTGTCGTCGTCGCCAGCTGTCCCGTCCCCCGCCGCGCCGTGGATGGTGGCGGCGTCCTCGTCGGCGGAGTCGGAGTCGGAGTCGGCCGCGGCTGCCGAGGTGGAGGGCTTGGACGGGGACGCGTCCGGGTTGCGCTTCCGCTTGCGCCATTTCAGGCGCGAATCTGGGGAGTTAGGGTTACCGAGGCGGAGGGCGGAGGCAAGCGTTAGGTCCGGCGCTGGAGAGTTTAAAAGGTTTCGAGAGGGGGATGGATGCACGGACCTGAGGTCGACGAGGCCTTACGAGGCATCGGCGGCGGCTGGGTCGACGGCGGCGGAGGACGACGGGGCGCGCGAGAGTGACGGGGAGTGAAGACGAGACGCGGGGGGCGTGGTCGGAACGAGTCGACGGGGAAGGAGGGGAAGCACGTGCCAGGGAGGGTGCTCTGCTCCAGGTCCCGAGGACGGCTGGGCCTGGACCGGGCATCGCCTAACCACTTCGTCGCACGCCCACAACGTTCCATTTTGCGGCCCAGTGGGCTTGGGTGGTTAGAAATGGCCCAGTGGGCTTGATCAACGTTCCATGCACACTGCTTCGTTGTGGGCTTGTGGCCTTCTGAACTGTTAGAAGAAGGCTGGAGAAAGCTCAGAAAAGCTGTAAGGGTTCCTTATTTCGTTGTGATGCGAACCGATTACAGAATCATTTAATTTTTCATCCTCAGGTTTCTCAAAAAAAAAAAAAAGAAGAAGGAATTAGTCCTGGTTGGAGAAACTACAAAGTCCTCAGGTTTCTCAAAAATCTGTAAAGTAGGCTAAAATATTTTAGTCACCTTTTAGTACACCTTAAATGACTAGTGCAACTAAAGTGTTTTATTATTTTTTAATAATTTTGTTTATATTTTATTAGTTTCTAAAATGACTAAAGTTTAGTCCACTTTAATTTTAGTCATAAGAACCAAACGAGACTTTACTTTTTATTATCAAAATTCAAATTAGATTTCGTTATTACATTTATCTTTTCAAGATGGTTTAGATATATAAATAAATTAAATCACTTAACTTAGAGTACGTAATGAGAGAGCCACAGTTTCGGAAGGATCCAGGGCTCCAAAACCGGCCATTGCAATCGGCAGCAATGGTCGACGGAATGAATAGCCATGGGCCATGGCTGGTCGATCGTACGTGCGGATCGATCTTTTGATGCTACGCACTGGCACGGTTGATTGTATTCTTCACAAGAGAATGGCCGTCCGGATTCTGGGTTCTGGGCCTAGCATCGGATTCGATGGCCTCAAGGCAAGGGGCGGTGCCCGGGATGGTGGGGGCGCTCGCCCTGTGGCGGCTGGAGATGGCAGCGACATCGGTGAGTGCTCAGTCGACGGCGGCGCGTGTACGGCGGAGTGACGCTGGTTTTCGGCATGTCATCTGGTTGGCAGGGGTGGCTGACGCAACTTCGCGGCTGCCGTGCATAGCCGGCGCGTCGTGCCCCTCTGGCGAGGCTTCTGCTGACGACTGGCAGCGACGACGGTGGCGACAGGCTGGGTTTCGGAATCTGGACCGACGTTTGTGTGGGGGATTTCTTGGGCGAAAGCTTTGCGACGACAACACCTGCGGGCACCGCTTTCCCTATTGGGGGTGTCGTGTCCCCTGCACAATTCACGGGTGAGAACCCGGTCCATTATTGGACGAGTGACGGCGGCGCATTGGACGCCGTAACCTTCCTGTAGGCGTCACTGTAGAATCGACTCGACCAGGATGTCTCGCGGCAAAGTGATCTTTCTTCGGGAATCCGGACTCGCATCTTATTTGTGTCGTTGTCTCTCTGTTGTGTTTGCGTGTTGTATGGCGCGTGGTGAGGTCCCAATCCACCCATCCGTTGTGGTTAGTTGAGTTTGTTGCCTCTTGTAGTAGTTGGGTCGCTTTTTGACCAAGTGGGTGCTAGTAGTGGAGTGAGTGGTAATAGTTGCCAGGTGGTTATACCAAAGTCGTGTTGAGATGAGTGGAGCACCCTCCTTAGTTGTATGGTTTTTGGGCCTAGTTTTCATTCAAAAAACTGGACGGGCACTTGCCTTTTTTTCCTTTCTTCGTCTAATAGAAATCGCGGCAAAACTTTTATCGTCCTTTGTAAGAAACAAGACAATGACCGATATGTGTCGACAACAAAAACAAAAAAAGTTTTTCAGCGACGTGATCCCACACCTAGTCTATGGTTTTGTAATTTCAAATACCAAAGTTTACTTCAGTGGATTAGGTTTTGTGATGACCTGCGGTCATCATTTTGCATTTGGTTAGATGCTTTCAGCTAAACCCATATATGTAACTCTCTTTCTCTTTGTTTTAAATTAATGAAAATGATGTATACTATGGGGATCTCCCCTACAGTCTTTTTTGTTCAAAAAACAAAAATAAAAAAAAGAACTGCTGAGAAATCATTCATTGCACGATTGAGCAAAAGATATGACAAATCAAAGTATCAATGAAAATAATATTTTTTTTGGTATCAAAAAAGGGGTAATTTTAATTAAGGATAACTTAGCTACAAGAAACTCGCATGGTGACAAACAATATTATTTTTGCCATATGCCAGAGTCAATTCAACACCTTTTTCTAAATTGTGTTTATGCCAAATTCTTGCGGTGTGTGGTTCATGTTCTTTTTGGTATTGCACCTCCTGGTGACATTAATGACATGTTTATTAGGTGGTCCAAAGTTAGAAACAAAAAGTATAACTCATTGTTATTAACAGCAGCATCTGCACTCTGCACTTTACTGGGCAATTTGGATAACAAGAAAAATGAATGTTTTGACAAATGTAGACCATAAACTTTTTTGCAGGTTCTCTTCAGGGGCACGCATTGACTTTGATAGTGGGCAAGTTTGCAACGATGTGAAGAGTCAAGAGAGCAACTCTCCCTCGTGGCTCAACATTTAGAAATGATGTTGCAATTTTTTAGCTCACATGGATGGTTATCTGCAAGAAGAATTGACAATGCGTAGTCAAAACTTTGCTTTAGTTATCCTGTGCTCAGTTGTGTACTCTTGTTACTTTATAATTCTCATTTGTGCCTTTGGGTAAACTTTGTTAATAATTGGCCTAATTCTTTCGGTTGACAGATGAAGCCGGATATTATTTATCCATTATCTAAAAAAAGATTACCAGAATAACCTTAAACAATAAGAAAGATCTTAGTTTGCATATATTAGCAACTTAGATCATATTCAAATAGTCAAAGCACCGCACATATATTTGGTGTCTTCGATAGAATAAAACCTGAAGAGCTGATACGTTGATATATCTATAATTCCAGGCAAACAGAGTCTCAATGCCATGGTGATATGGAATGTTAAATATAGCTGGTTCTAGTGAAGATAAGCACTAATCACGGTCCCACAGATTACTGAGAGTACTCTGTGAAGAGCCATTGATTGCAACTTCAGCCTCAATTGAACACTTGTCTTTGATAAGATAACCTTTTGATGCGTCCTTCAAATCCTCTAGCAAAATGACCTTATCCCATCCTCAGATAGGACTAATGTTTGAGAATTGGGCTCTGCTTGTAATTCCCAACAAAAATAAGTTAATGATAGTTTCACATCCGGACTAACTATCCATCAAGCAAATTTCTGCTAAAATGTGACTGTTAATTTCTGGTCCTCGCCATTTTTATGGTTCTTGATGGATAAAGTAAGTTCAATCAGGTTCCTAGAGTCTTTGCGGAGGTCATTGGTCTTCTTCATTCTCAAAAATAAGGACAGGTGGTTACCATTGCTAGATGGATACATATGGACATACCTGCAAGTATGACAACATCACATAATCAAGTCAATAATGTGCAAAACTATTGCAGTTGTGTTTACTTACATTTTAAAAATGTAGAATCATTCTTAGCATTTTACGAAATTTCAGATTATGTTATCAACATAGACCAACATGTCAAGTATTGCAAGCTGAAGAGATTAACACCATGTGTATCCACTGATTTCGAAGTCTAGTGAGTAGGATGTGTTCTTCAGAGCAAAGGAATCCTCAAATTTCCAAGTGTAAACTTTGGCCTCGTTGAAGATATTCATCTTCCTGACATGTTTCTAACGTCGTGTTGGCTTTGATAGTCGCAACTTTGATGAACTCTATACCAAATATGCTGCTGATGTTGACAAGAAATTCAGAGGCCTATTTGTTTAGTGTTTTCAGGAGTAACATGCATGAGATGCCAAAGCTCGGATTTGCAGTATGCAAGCTGTGGTTAACTGCACAATAAGCCAAGCATACATTGTTTCTTCAGAGCAAAAATATTTAACTACTACTAGAAGATATGACTTCAAATAAATGCACATTGCTTCGAGAGAAAAAACTAAATGGGGACACAAAACCAAATAGAAGGTTTTATTTTAAAAAATAAGCATTAAGGATCGAAAGATATGTTTAGTAGTTTCAAATGACCATTTGGGCCATGAGCATAAAACTATAATAAACAAGACAGATACCGTACCTAATTCCTTAGACGCGAGGAAACAAAGGAAATTTTTTGGTCCAACTCATGCTCTCATTTGCAATGATTTTGGTGTACTCCAATCTGTATCTCCTGTAAAGATAAATCCCATTAGAGATTTCTCTTGACATGTAAGCTATTCACATCAACAATCCACTATAAGTTGTAATTAATTTCTCTTAACATGCAAGGTAGCCACGTCAATAATCTACTATAAGTGGCAATTATAGCCAACTACACATATAATTATAATAATTTCTCTTCATACACTAACATATATTTAGTTGTCCATAAAGATGTGTCAAATAATTCATCAAAATTAGTTTAACATAGTTTCATTCGTATAACTATAAATCCTATAAAGATAAACTCCACTAGGGATTTCTCTTAACATGCAAAAGCTATACACGTCAACAATCCACTATAAGTTACAATTAATTTCTCTTGACATGCAAGTTAGCCACATCAACAATCCACTATAAGTTGCAATTATAGCCAAATAACACATATAATTATAATAATTTCTCTTCATAAACTAACATACATTTAGTTGTCCACAAAGATGTGTCAAACAATTCATCAAAATTAGTTTAACATAGTTTTCATTCATATAACTATAAATATAAATAGTGTATTTTTTTTAAAATTGTCTGGAATACCCGTAGCAACGCGCGCGGGGTATCCACGTATCCCAAAATAGATAAGTACCAAAATCTTCTCGGGGGTGCAAAGGTGTGTAAAGAGAAAACACATGGGAGAACATAATTGCAAGAGTAAAATGCATGAATGGTCCATCAACTTGCGCGGCTATGTCGATTTAGGCCATCAACTTTGAAAATGCATTTTTTGGTCCATCAACTTGCATGGCTGTGTCGATTTAGGCCATACTCCTTCGTTATGTTTATATTTGCGAAAAAACCCTGCTCCGGCCCCGGCTCCGGCCATTGCGCCGCCGGAGACGGAGGCAGGGGCGGCGGCCCGAGCTCCGCCACGCCCCGCCCCGCGCAGAGAACAGGAGGGAGGCTGCGGGAGCGAGCTCGTCCAGGCTCGCCATGCCCACCACGGTCTGCCGCCCGCCACCGCGGCGCCCACTCGCGGCCGCTGCCGCGGTCGCCACGCCACGTGCCGTCCTTGCTCGCGCCCGACACCGTGGCCGCCGCGCCGCCCCTGCTCGCGGCCACCGCGTGTGCCCACTCGCACCCACCACCGCGGTCGCCGCGCGCGCTACCGCGGCCGCAGCGCTGCGCCCGCTTGCGCCGGACACCACTGCCGTCCCCGCTCGGCGCCACCGCGCGCCCCCGCTCGTGCGTCACCGCTGCCGCCACGCCACTTCCTACTCGTGCCCGCCACCGCGACCGCCACGCCACCCCCGCTCGCTCCCGCCCCGGCTCGCGCCGCGCGCCACCGCGGTCGCCACGCCGCCCCCTGCTCGCGCCCGCCGCGGGCCCCAGCAGCCACCCGCGCCCGCTCGGGGCCACCGCGCGTGCAGGCACCGTTCGTCCGCCACTGTTGCCGTTCGCCCGGCCCAGAGCCACCCGTGGAGTGAGAGGATATGGATGCAAGGGGAAAATTAACTATAGGAGTTTTTCATAAATATAAACATAAAACGAAGGGGTATGGCCTAAATCGACACAATCGCGTAAGTTGATGTACCAAAAATGTATTTTTAAAGTTAATGGCCTAAATCGACACAGCCGCGCAAGTTGATGGGCCATTCATGCGTTTTACTCTAATTGCAATATCAAATAGCTAGCTGCTTCATCTCTTAGGAGCATGTATATGTATCTTATAGGGTTGGTAAATCTACTAGCTCCACATTAGGCAAGGCATGCATACTAAGATGATATTCTGTCTTCAACAGGCAGCAAGCGTGAGAGCCCTTCATGCTATTTATATGAGTGCTGCCACCGTTTTCTGCTTTTCTTTAAAGAACATGCCACGCTGCTTGCTGCTATGCCAATCATATTTGGGAATGTTGATTGAAACAGCCATGTATGCATACATGATACATGCATGTTAAAACAACACTGCCGTCCACACCCAACCCGAGCATACAATTAATGAAGAATCTAACGATACTTATTTAAGATGCTTTGACTCTAAAAAGGTTAAAATGACTTGTAATTTGGAATATAGGGAATACAAGACTATATACAAGAAAAGAAAAATAATAACATTCCTATGTTAATGCAAAATATTTTTTAGATTTTTAAAAAGATACCTCAGTTTTCTAAAATACTTTGGTATGATTTCAGAGTGTCATGTAATGTTTGGATGCAATAAATTTTATGGTTTTGAAAACCATAATACTACAACATGTAAATAGGGCCTAATCTTTGTTGACATGCCTATTTTAGAGAGATGTCAATTTCCTACATGCGAAATGCTATATATACATGTAACGTTCCACCTAACTGATTTTCAATTTATGGTTTATAGTGGTTGTTTTATAAACATATGCTTGTGGGCTCAAAACGAGCCACATAGAGAAGTAGATAACAGTATGTGCGCCCATGATATTCGAGATTGGTTAACTGATGCGAATAAAATAGTTTTGAGACCATTGGGGTGGATTGGTGTTTTCAACTACATACTCCAGCCTACTATAGAGTAATAGCTAGAGGTTAGTCATGTTAGCGTCAACTTAACAAATTTGCCTTTTATACGCCATTGATTGGTGTTCAACTAAGGCAAATTTCTGCAGGAGCAGATTGCGTGGCATACAGAAATATCATTAACCAGACTTCAGTTAGGTCGTAGGATCTTTTAGATAGAACATACAACTAACTACCTGACATCGAGCATTTTAGGCAATTCATATTTATGAATACTTTTTTATTTAGTGGTATAACCAACATATATTCTAAATAATTGGATATCTTAGCTTTTTTAGATATATATAGTTTTTACTATGCACTTTGATATAGACTGTCTGGATACATAATAAAAATAATATATTAAAAAGATCAAGAAAAAAAATGCTGAGGGGTTTGCCATAAATCTGTTAGGATAATTGGGCCAAGCCCATTATTTATTCTAAATAATCAGAAAAACCTCAAAGGCCCACAACTGTGTAATCAAGTGAAAAGGTGATTAGTACCAACTTGACTAATTACCTAGAGGACAATCAACTTAAATAGTGAGCTTTGGGATGCCCACATAAGCTGATTGAGGAGGAGAACCTGGGACCCACACGCGCGCGCCGCCGCCGCCGCCGAGCCGAGCCGCCCGCCCGCGCGTCGCGACGAGGCCGTGGGCGTGGCCTGGCCTGGCCTCGGCCCATCCGGCCGAGGCAAACCCTAGCCGCCGCTCCAACCCACCCGGCCGCCAGGGAGATCCAACGGTCTCCCGACAGGGGCGCCTCCTATATAAGGGGCTTCTGTCGGAGACTAGGGTTAGTGTGTGTTCCCTCCCGACCAGCCGCCTCCACTCAACCGTTCGAGCTTGAGCCGCTCCTGTGCACCTCCGGCCAGATCCCCTGCGAGCACAGGCGGCTCTGGTGAGCAGGCCTCCGGAACTTGTCCCGTCAAGCATACCTGCTCGGGTAGGCGGGCAATCAAGTTTTTGGGGAGCGTCCACGGGCGCGACTGCTCCGACACGCCGCTGCTGCCTTCCCCGACTTTGTCTCCGTTCAGCAGCAAGATGGTGGTCACGAGGACGCGTGGTGGCGCGACTGTGGGAGATGCCGGCGACGCCACCGCTGCTACTGGTACGGCGAACTTCACCGCCATCCCTGCAGGCAAAAATGGTGCCGTACTGGCCGCGGGTACCGGCAGTAGCACGCTAGGGTATAAACTGAGATCCCTGTTTATGCTTTATTTCGTTGCTGCTGTTATTTTGCTCATGTTAATCAATACCAGTAGCAGTAGCGATTGTGAGGCTGTCGCACGCATTATACTAGCATTAGTATTTTGCTTATCACATTTATGGATTCATTCATGGTGTAAAATGACTAAATATCCAACAAAATCCAGGCATCCATATCTAGAAAAGGGTTTTCTTGTCATCTCTGATTTTCACTTACCCATCCTGACGTCCCTAATTTAAAATGAATGATGTTGTGCCAAAAGCCCATCCTCAACAATATCTAGCTTCCACCACCACCTGCAGATGTTCATTTACCTAATGTCCTTATTATAAGTTTTTTTCCACTATATTTGATTAGATGATATTTCTTTCCTAGTACCCTCTCCCTACCAGAAGAAACTTCTTCTAATTTTGTCCAATCTTGAAACAATGGTTTTAGGTTGAAGGTAAATGAACATATGGTGTATGGGAGCATTGTTTAAACTGGAAGTAATCAAAGTTGATCTACCAGCTATTAACATAGTCCCAACTTTCCGTGTGTCTTGCACTTTTCTCAACTAAATGTGCTTTGTCCATAACTAATTAGCTCCTTTAATATGTTTACTACAGCAACCATCCTGGTTCCTGCTGCCCACCACTGAAACACATGTCTCTTACTCTCTTCCCGCCTATAAATACATGGTTTGTTTCTCTGCAGGATCTCAGAGCTACAAAGGCATATCACATCTCATCGGAAACTCAGATACACGCCTACACCGCTACACGGACCACACTGCTTGTTGCACATTCGAAGATGATAGGTGAACTGGATTCCAATGTTGTTGTAAGCTACTTCAGAGGCAAGAGCATCCTGATCACTGGCTCAACTGGTTTCCTGGGGAAAGGTACGGTACCTCTTCATGCATCCATGAATTCGTCCAGTGGTAGCTCTTTCAGGGTGTCTGCACAATGCATGGATATGATCATCTCATCAGTGGGGGTGCTTCCTTAATGCATTTTCGTCTCTTCGTAGTGCTTGTGGAGAAGATACTGAGGGTTCAGCCGGATGTCAAGAAGCTCTTCCTCCTTATTAGAGCCGCCGATGTCGAGTCTGCGAAGCAGAGGGTCGAGACAGAGGTGAAAACAAAATATTTCCTCTATTCTTCCTTCCACATCTTAGTTTCTGAAGCTGTATCCATTGACCCAGTCTGATGAACTTTTTCCATCACATGCAAATATTTTTCTGGAAACCATTTCTACATATAATAGAACAGAGGAATCATTTTTCAAAAGGTCGGCAAAGTGCTTTGCCAAAATATATTAGTAGGAGAAAGAATAATTATACCGAAAAGTTACGACGTACCAGAAGCAACAAAAAGGCAACCAATAACAGACCACTGTCTTGGAAAAAACTTGCTCCGACAACAGAGGAAAATCGTGTATGAATCTTTTAAGTATGCAAATTTGATGTCCTCTCTATGTTTACCACTGTGCTCGTGCTTATCTTGCAATGAGCATCTCATGCAAAGATGCATGCCCACCCAAATCTTGCTCACCCAATATTAGTAAAGGAAACAAGAGTAGATTACACACGTTTAAACAACAGAAACAAATTAACATTCAATGCATAGGTCATTGAATGTTAATTTGAAGCAAGACTTGAAGGACTATATACTAATAACTGTTGCATTTCATTAATGATATCGCTCTCATGGTATTTTCTATGGAAACTCTGTTTCGTTATCGCTAGGTGACAGGAAGGGAGATCTTTCATATTTTGAAAGAGAAGCATGGCAATGGGTTTGAAGGTTTCATCCAAGAAAAAGTATGCCCTTTGCCAGGAGACGTCATGTATGAGAACTTGGGCCTAGCCCCTGCCAAACTGAGAGAAGTATGTACAGAAATAGACATAATTGTCAATGGAGCTGCAACTACAAATTTCTACGAAAGGTCAGGGCTGTTTCTGTAAGTATTTGTAAGTATCACTACAAGAATTATTAACGATCTGAATCCAAACTGCAGGTATGATGTGGCTTTCGACACAAATGTTATGGGAGCCAAGCACATATGTGAATTTGCAAAGAGGTGCAGTAACCTCAAGATGCTGCTACATGTTTCGACAGGTAGCAAGCAACAATCCTGTGTTCAATGTCTGGCCAAATCTGAACCACCTGTATTTTCTTCAATTAAGGGATACAATATAAGTAAAACTAAAAAAATAATTATTACCAATCCGAATCCATATATTGATAACACTTTCATGAGCAGCTTATGTAGCCGGTGAACAAGAAGGGATAGTGCTAGAGAAGCCATTCCATTTGGGTGAAACCCTGCGGGAAGGCACACACCTGGACATCGAATCCGAACTGAATCTGATAAAAGAGACCAGGAGAGAACTGAAAGCCCACCCTTGTTCAGAAAAGGCTGAGAGAAGAACCATGAAGGAGCTTGGTCTTAAGAGGTGAATGAGAACTAGAGAACTCATTACTATAGAAAAGTACATTTGCCCTGTTTATTTATGCATCCTAATTTTCTGCTACCTACTAATACTGTCCAAATAATCACAAGCACATGACATGTCTCTGTCAATGATGAAGGGCAAGGGAGTTTGGGTGGCCAAACACCTATGTGTTCACCAAAGCCATGGGCGAGATGCTGCTGGGGCACCTTCGAGGAGATCTCCCAGTCGTCATCGTCCGGCCTAGTATCATAACCAGCATCCTGAACGAGCCATTGCCTGGATGGATGGAAGGGATCAGGTAAGTACGTGAGCAAATTCACCAGTTGCAGACATCCAATAATTCTCCATTAATTTCGTTGATTTCTTCATTGGCTCACGCATGCCTCAGCTCATGGCAACATATATGCAGTATGATGCACAATTGCACAGTGAAAAATGTTTTCCTTTTGCAGGACAATTGACTCGTTCATCGTCGGCTACGCCAAACAGGCTTTGTCAATCTTCTTAGTTGATCTCGACTTGATAATGGACGTGGTGAGTTTCCAAGTTAAACATCCTTAATTCTTGGGGGACACTCGCATTACGTTCGTATCATCAGTAAACTAACCGTCAGGGGACGCGCTGTTGCTTGTACGTTTCTCTCTGATGATCTGACACAGATTCCCGGGGACATGGTGGTGAACGGCATGATGGTGGCCATGGTGGCACACTCGGAGGAGCAGGGTCAGCTGAGCATCTACCACCTGACGTCGTCGACGCGGCAGCCGGCGCCCTACGCCGTCCTGGCGGAGTCGCTCCACCGCTACTTCCTCCACAACCCGCCGCGCTCCGCCGGGGCCAAGAAAAAGAACACCGGCGTGCCCATGCAGCTTAGCAGGATGCGCTTCTTCCGCACGCTCCCCAGGTTCTGCGCCTACATGACCGTCAACTTCAGGCTTCCCCTCGAGGTTGTTAATGGCGTTATTACTCATCAGCTCAAAACTTTATTGTTTGCAAACATGCTATACCAATATAATGTATGTATGTATGTATATAATAATCGAACGAATGTCCTTGATTCATTCTCCACACGGCGGCTTGTTGATCATCATCAGATCCTTCGCCTGCTGAACATTGCCCTGTGCGGCGCTTTCTCCCGGCGCCACGACGAGCTCAGCCGCAAGTACAGATACGTCATGCATATTGCAGAGCTGTACGCGCCATACTCCTTGTTCAAAGGATGGTAAGGGATCAGCCGACCAAAGCCTTCTCCTTCCTCTTTCCATTTCTGCATTTTGGGATGCATATATATATGGCCGCTGACGACGGTTCTTTGCATTGGGTTTGGTCGAAATAAAGCTTCGATGACTCCAACAAGGCGAGGCTGAGGGCGGCGATGGCGAACAACAACGGGCAAGACAGGAAATATGGCGACTTTGGTTTCGACCCCAAGTGCATAGACTGGGACGACTACTTCTACAGGGTTCACATCCCCGGTGTTGTAAAGTACCTGTGTGATTAGTACTGTCCTTAGTAGAGAGAGAGAGTGCCAAATGTCTCTCGTGTGTTTTAATACATACACAAGTATGTCGGTGTGTGCGGTCTGTTGTGCTGGAAAAATGTTGAGTCAAGAGTCTCAGAGAGCTGCATTTTGCAGATTCTTTCCCTAACATTCTTGTTCAGTGGCTATAATAAGGAAAACATGCATGTCATTAGATTTCTCATGTTGCAAAATTGTTTTTGAGAATGGTACAGGTTTTTTTTTTATTTGGTCTTATGCTAACGAAAGATGTCTTACCAACTTTTGGTTGCATGGGGTGAACCAAAAAAAAAACCTGATGTACCAACTTTGGGTTGAGGCAAGGACTCAGGTACACCTTACACACTTGTAAACTAGGACCTTTTAAGGCCTTCTCCAACACACCACCCCGGAGTATTGCCCGAGACTCCACGTCTGCACAAATGCTCCAAATTAGCTAGGATAGTAGCTCTACAGAGTGTCATATTGTCTTGTAGATCAGACACAATAGCCTTGCCTGACAAAAGATCGGGGCAACCACTAAAGCGGGCGTTGGAGAGAACAAGGACTCCAAATAATGACGCTGGATTTTCAGATCTATGTCCCTGTGTCTGTGTGCTTTTGGTGTGCTAGTAGACAGACAAAGGTCGGCTCGAGAATAAAAAGACATTAGGCCTGCTTTGAGAAGATGAAGGTCTCATTTATCAATAATGTCTACATGGACTGCAACCATTTAGCTGGGGCTAACCATTAATGCTGGTTGCGTTGGCCTTGCTCTAAGAAAAAGCTCATAATTTAATTATTCAAGGACAGGGTCCACACGAAAATTTGCACCCCGGGTCCATGCAATTTTATTCCGGCAAGGTGTCACTAACACGATTATCTAAACCCAAAATTTTAATTAATTGCGTTTAACTCCAGGTGCTCCTGTGTGTTCCTCCCTTTGTTATATTTGGCGTTGACCACTAAGCACCCTCTCCTTTCTCTCTGACCTTTTTCCCTCCCATCCTTCTCCCTTTCCAGAACCAATATGTTGCGCGCGCACACACAATTTATATTGGGCCGTGGCTGGGCCTAGCAACAGGATTTCTTTCAAAATAAAAAATACGGTTCCTTCTCCGAGTAATTCCTGGAGCTTTGTAAAACACACACACGCACACAAGGTAAATCATAATTTTAGTAATATAAAATAAGTACCGACCTACTCTCCAATAGTTTTTTTTGTACTAAACTTAGTTAAAAAAAAGTCCCACAACTCTCATTTTACATCAAACCACGTTTAGACAGCATGACAACATTTGGCTTGTTTTGTAGTGAACCCTAGATTAGTTTTAACCCAATTCATCAATTGGGTCATGTTGACACTGCTACACGTTTCTTTCCAGCTTCTCATGCTGCATGAAGCGCCTAGTGCTGATCATGTGTTGCAATAATCGAAAATAAGAAAATCAATATATAAACCTTTATATCTATACATCAGTATCACTATTTTTTTTCATTGAAAATCACGTAAACTCACGTTGTCTCCATGGTAACCCTATCACAAGTCATGCTACAAAAAATGGATAAATAAATTCTTATAAAAACCATAAACATTCTGATAAATTCTTAATTACCGGCCAGGCCATTACGTTTTGCCAAATCATATCATCCATGCTGGACAATCCTGATTGTCACAGTCACTTCCTATCCGAGATCGACTCTACATACATGTAGGATTCATCCCAACTTTTTACAATTTCGCTCTTTTTTGGGAAAAAAGTTACATTTGACTCCCTTATGGTCATAAACTCATCTATGGACCTTGCGGGGGCGCTATGATCCGTGACGCCGAGACATGCTATCTCAGTACCATGAGTCATGGCGCCAGATGAGTTTATGACCGTAACGGGGCTCAATGTAATTATGTTTTTTTAAGAAGTAATAAATTGTAAAAAGTTGGGAGGATTTAGGAGGTAACCTCTATCGTCAGCCAGTTGTCATACTTGTGACGCAGGGACGGTGCGGCCGTTACACGCACGCACGCACTTGATTTGCCGGCGACGACTTGTGGTTGTGGTGCACGCTTGGCCGTGTGTGCATATTGCCACTCGATGCACGGCCATACTGTTCTCGGTATTTGACGGGTGTGGCGACGGCGACGTACTTGGGCGTAGGCGCAGCATCCATGAATGAAACTAAGCTCAGCTCTTGTGACCATGTGTATACGCTTGACGCTTCCTAGTCACACGTGTCACCACCATGAAAGCTATATATATATATATATAATGTTCCTTGTATTTTTGTTTGTTGGTCGTCGGCAACTACTTGTGCCCTTCACTCTTTAAGATTTTTCTTTAATCTAATAACGTTCTCACTACTTGACTGTGTGAATTGTTGATGTGTGTAACGCGTAGTGTCGTGTGAAACACAAACTGCTTGCTACTCCACACGACACTACGCGTTAGTAGCTCCTTGATGTGATGACTTTTAGCTAGCTAGCGGCCGGGCAGTCGATGCGCATGCATCTACAACTATGTTAATTTTCCTTAATTAACAAAGACCATATATACCTCCCACCAGTGGCGGAGCTCGGACAAAAGTTTAGGTGGGGCGCATCACGGACATAATTTTTTTAATGACATCACAAATTCTTAATTAACACGTTCCAAATATATTGTTAAATGCTTAAACCTCAATTATACACGATTTGGTTATTGATAGATTCCTCTTGTTACAAACTTTTTCTTGACAATTGTAGAATACCCTACGCCTCAGCCAACAGTTACTCCTCTCCTCTCCTGCTGCCTCTCGGTGCTACTAACTTAACCCTAGCCATGTCACTATGTCAGTGCCTAGCACCCGTTGCTGCTGCGCCTCTTATATGCTCATCGCGAGCATCACCCACCCCCAAATCCTACTCCTCCATGGCTGCAGGCTGCCTGGCTGCCGGCGCAGTGGCACCTGCTAACTAGTGCTTGGCGCGGCTACGGACGTGCGGCTGCGGCTTCGGCAAGCGGCGCGGCGGACCTCAGGCATGGCCGCACTCGTGAGTAAGCGGATGGGGCGACGGGTGAACGCAGTTTATGCAGGCAGCAGGCTAGCGGTTAACTGGATCCACGACTGGAAATTTGGAGCACTATGTACTTGGGCCGCCTGGGCTATTGGGCCATTTTATCTTCCCTCAAACGTTTTCTCTCACACGCTCGTCTTCCAGCCGCCGAACGCCGCCGCTCGCCTGCTGCTTGGCTTGGCCGGAAGTGAGGAAGACAGAGGGATACTAGTGACTCTCCTCCAGCGGTAGGTGGGGCAGCTGCCCCACCCTGCCGCATGGGGAGCTCCGCCTCTGCCTCCCACTCTCGCGCCTGGCATAGCGATCGAGCTGCCAACCGCGCGCTTTCACCGGCCGGATGGATCCCCAGCAGCAGTCCGTCATCCAGCTCGCCGACAGTGCTTCGCCTGCAAAGGCAACGCCGCCGCCTACACAGCCGCCGCAGTGTGACCATGAGCGCAGCATGGTCGTCGGCAGCATGTGCCCTTCTCTCTATCTCGCCGTGTACAAAGGGAGGATCGCCGAGGTCACGGCTCTGCTTCTGCAACAGCACACTGCTGCGATAGACTGTCAAGCCACCGGTAATAACTAACGAAACAGCCCCTCTCGTTTTTTTTTCCTTTTCTGCTTCCAGATTCTTCATTTGGCTCTTAGTTATAGATTTATTTAGATTTATGTTTGTTATAAATAAATCTATAACATAATTTATACATGATCCGATGAGTATGGAATTTTGTACTATAGTTATTCAAGCATAATATAATTATCCCACCATAAAATTTTCCACCACAACTACACCATAGAAATTGTAGCTATGAATTATTTTAATTAATTACATAAAAACATAAATCTAAAGCTATAACAAAAACTTTGTACTAAAGCATACCATATTATATGTTCATTGTGTACATCTAATCATATAGAGTCCACCAAATAAATTGAAATTTCTATTTTATATTTTTTTTGTGATTTACTATTTTTTTAATATTCAGCTGAAATAAAAAAAGACTTTTAAATAGTACTAGAGAGGTAAGATGAACTACTTTTAAAGTTGAGAGAGGTGCTTTACCGGTTTTTAGAGTTTATAGAGGAAAAACGGACTTTCACAAAAAATAAGAAATATAACCTACACTTTTCCTATGACGTCTTGTGTATAAATAGCCAAATATGTTGCTCGGCCCGGCCACGCGGTACAAACCCACAGAGGGCGAGACTCTTGACAAGGAAACAACACGCCTGCCTCACCGGGGCAGGCCAGATCGGCGCACACCATGCTGAGGATGAAGCTGAAGCACGCCAGGCCTACACAAGCCTCATGGGCCTTGGGACCTTGTCATACCTTACCTAGGCCAGTAAGCCGAGCCAAAATCCCATGCCATGGCCGGACTGTCGGCCCGAGGGCCTTTCGGTCATTGATTTGTATGGCTTCTTCCTATTAAGAAAACTAGTAGATTGCCTAGAGGCGGAGTTGGGGCAGATAATTGTTGCATGGAAGATATTGTGGCACTATATATTAAGCAATTAAATAAAAGGTGTGGCATCTGGTCTATAACGTCAAATAGAGGTCAAGTGTACAATTTGCACTAAACTAAAGAAATCATATTCTCAGTAAGGTCACCTGCAATCAAATTTGATAAAGATGGAAATGAAAATCCTGATTTAAAAAGGTATACGTAGAAGCAAATTTCATAAGAAAGGAAATGTTAAACTCTATTCCACGACCTGAGATGGACAGCATCCAGATGACAAGTGAGCTGATCAAAACAGCTGAGCACTGGACTTCTTTGAGTATGCATCTTTTGGCAACAGTAGTCAAAATACTGCGAGGCTGGGAACAATCGGAGACTGAAGGAACATAAGTATATCTTCAGAAACAAGCGTCGAATTAATAAATGCAAAGTGGAAACGATAGAGTATCAATAACAAAGAGGACATGCAGATATGATCACGAATTTTGACAGGCGAAAGGCAGTGCAGGAACATAACTATGGATACATCTGTATTTAGTACAAGATCACGGTCAGATTTGTCCAAGCACCATATACAGGTTATATGGTAGTGCATTGTTGTTCTACAATGTAGCATAGAATGCAGTATCGATTTATAGTTTTATACAGATGCATATACTACATAGTTTTGGGCAGATGCTACAGATGTTGGTCTCCAAGTCTGCTGTGGCGTTGGCTATGAGTCTTCATATTTTTTTTTTCCTTCACTGGTCACTGGAGGTCGGCGACAAAAGGCAATGTGCTGCGGCAAAAAGTAGCCAACTATTGATCAAAAGCTGTTAACAGTTGAAGTTTAATACGTATTGTGAGTTGAAAGAGTTTGTAGGCTGCTGAGCACAGGCTAGCAGCCAGTAAATTAAGTAACTGCACCATTATCAAATAAAATTTCACTTTTCACGCCGCCTATTCTGACTGGTACCACTCGAATTTTGAATTAGATCTAATACTCTGAAAGCTGTCTGGACAGGAGTGTGTACTGCGAGCAGAGACAATTCTGTCTATTACAGGATATTCTGAGATTTTGTTGGAAAAAGCAAAAAATTTCTAAATAATAATATCCTGAAACATAGAAGCAGTTGCATTGATGCAGCAATAGTCGTATTATCGTTCTGTACCTATTATTGTTGATCAAGAATCAGGTCTAATTCATAATTTGTAAGCAGAAATGGCTGCATGCTGACCTCTTACTCATTAAACTACATTCACATTGCAGTCTACATTTTGAAATAAGCTCATTTTGAGGTATAGGTCTCACCTCCATGGATGCACGATGTAAATGATCATGTAGTAAATTGCATTACCTGCCCCCATGAATCCAAACGTCAAGGTCAGCAGTTCTGGCAAAATTTTTGCCATTTGTCATACTTACTGCCTTTATCTGAAACTCATCCAACAATTGCACTCTTGAAACCTACTCTCGAAACCTAGTCACATAGAAAAGGAAGTATAAATATTGGCAAGTTGGAAGAAGTCTGCAGGGTGGACATACACATCAGAACAACCTTATTATTTCCCAAAATGCATTAATGAGCAGCTTAGTGTTTTGTAGTGGCACGATATCCGGTTATCCATAGGTGGCGCTTTGTTTCTAAAAGTAAAGATAATGAATCATCATTAGATACACAACCAATTTTTTAAAACCTTTTCCATACCGCAGTAAAAGGATCCCCAATGTTATCATGCTCAAGCTCTTCTCTTGTGAAAAAGTAATGTATACAATAATCAGATGTGAAGCACAAAATGGCTAAATCAACTCATCAGTATGAAGGTAGATGATCCAATCCATCCCACCCTCCTGTTACAATAAAAAGGTCGACATTCACATCAATCTATCGACTCAATCACTGTATCCAAGGTTTTTTTTTCCCATTTCAATGGTACTACAATAGTAACCGAATGAAGTGAAGAGCACGCATTACCAGCACATATTCCAAAGATAGGAATTAACAATTTATGGAGCTGGAAACCGAGTGATCAGTGTATGAAAACACAGGGCTTGTATACGACAGTTTAATTTTGCAACAAAACTACGAAACATAAGTGGCAGCAATATTGGCAATTCAATTAAGTAAAAGTCCCTAAAAAAACTGAGAGAATGAGTAGAAATCTAGATAACTACACTGAAACAGGTGGGCCCCATAAAAAAATTCGGAAACTAATTGTCAGACAGTCAGCGTATGAAAACACAGGACTTGAGTACTGTTTCACTAAGCATCATCTGACATATTGAAATTGCCAAGCCCCATTAACACCTACTGTTTGATTTCAACAAAACTACAGCCCTGACCCCTATTGTTTATAAAAGACGCAAGCTTCACTGTAGCATCATTTCATTGTATAAGAGAACTACCGTGAGGAAGCACCATACCTTTTCTGGAGCAGAACTTCAAGAAACATTAGTGCTCACTGCCTGCTGCCTGGCACTAACACTGAACACTGGGGCTGCTACATTCTGTGGCCAATGAAGGCAGCCTGCATGTCTGGTGGTTCCAGTGGTAGCATGGACGACTTGTGCAATATCTTTATGGTACTGATCACCAAAATAATCCAAGACATTTTCGCATCTCACCATGAGTCCAGAACCTTTGAAGTAAGTATTGACCAACATAGTAACCTGAAAGTAAAGCCCAAGATTAAAACCACCTATTTTGAAGAAACTAATAGTAGTCTAATGTAAAACACTTTATGTAAACCGCCTAGATAAGTTAACATATGGTAGTGAATAAGGTCCTCTTTAATAACAGCATGTATGACTGGGCTATCATTGTTGTTTGCAAGACTGTTAAAGTGTCAAGAACATATGAGAAAAAAATTGTATAAGCCTGATCAGATTATGCTTCAGTCTGAAGGTCTAGATCAGCATATATTGCAGGAGCCAGAAGGCAGTAGCAAGGTAAATGAAGCTGGAAAAAAAATGAATCACAAGAAGTTGATTCCTACCCCCTACGCATGGCCAAAGCTCTTTTGCAGTGTGATTCATGAGTCCAGGGAAGCAGCTGTTGCCGAAGAGATATGTTGCTCATCTTATTGTTACTTCCTGATTTTCCTAGTGACTTGCAGCCTGAGCTCCTTCCTGTCACCGCCTGAAAAGAACAGGGGTATGTCCCTCTCGATGATGAGCCCCTCATAGCTATCGCGGATCATCCAGTGACTGTCCCTGATGCTCCAGGGCACCCCTTGCCAGATCATCTTGTGCCTGGTGCCCCCAACCTTTTTAAGACAGATAACAATTATATTAGAAAAAAGATATGGTAATCACACAGGTTTCAGGCATATATGAGATAACAACAACATTTGTAAGAACCTTATACTATGGTTATTATAGAAAAAGAATCTTACACTATGCATGCTCCCACTCAATTGACATACAACCAACGACAAACAATCAGAAGATCATGCTCTAACTGATCCTCTATTTCCCATAAACTGAAAAAAAAATCTTAAGACCCAATGCAGCATTACGAAGCACCTTTTGGTTCTCTAGGGAGCCACCAATGCAGAGGCAACATTTGACGGGTGACCTATGCAAAAATCAGGCACTTAGACGTCAGGACATAGAAATCAAGCATCAGAAGTACTGTAAATCTAGCATCAGAACTACTATAATACACCATATGGATTTAACCATCAAGCATCGGACCAAGGAAAGTGAACCCAATGTCAATTCAGCATGAGACCTTGAGTAAATCTAGTTTCAGACCTACACTTTGATTTATTTCATATATGAACTTATGCACGAGCCTGTATACCTCCATTATTAGATAATTGTAGTATTAAATTAATAATAAGTGGAACTCATGTCTATCACGCGATCACCCCGGTTTTACATTGAATATATCTTATCCAGTATCAAACTCATTCATCATTAATCTGACTACAGTGGTGGCCAATCTTACAAGAAAAGAATTAGTTGTCCTCTAACAACCTATGTTAAGGCAAGATAACAACTGAACTAACTGTATGTTACAGAGTTCAACAAGGATTATGTTTTAGTGTTTATTATGCTCCACATCTGGCTAGTCATTAGTATAGCGAGGAGATACGATAAAAACACTCTACCTTCCAAATGCAGAAGTGGTAGCCAACCTTTTTACAACCAGAATAGCCTGGCAACTGGCATCCACATTACTGCTAGCTGGGAGCAAGGGAAGCTTGTGTCCTGGCATTCATGTAAAACCAGAAACCATGTGCACACAAGCGAAGGCAAGAAAGGAACCAAATTACACCTGGCTCAAATCTGTCAGCCCCTCCAGTTTAGTACCCCACAGATGATTTTGAGGGGCATCATTTTGTAAACAAGGGAAAATATAACCATCCTCAAACCTCGGAAGTAAGGAAAATGGCCAGGTTGTTGTAATGGCACGGCAATATATAAGAATAAAAAGAATCAGTTGATCTTTCATAGGTAGGCACAACGGCAAAGGCAAGAAAGGAACCAAATTAAACACCTGGCCCAAATCCATCATCCACATCCATTTTAGCACCTCAGAACAACCTTACAGATAATCTAAGGGGTATCATTTTGTAAACAAGGGAAAATATAACCACCATCAGACCTCGGAAGTAAGGAAAATAGGTAGGTTGTTGTAAGGGCATGACCATTTAAAAATAGAAAAATCTAGGGAATAAGAGTAGCCTCAGACATGAACAAAATGACATCATCTGATCTTTCTTAGGTACACACAATGGCATGCAGTGAGAAATAGCATCATCTATAGCAATTCATGTTGCCGGCACATACAGAAAACAACCAATATATAGAAAGCAAGTGGGTATAGTGCCAACACATGGAACTGAAATGAACTTAGGCTTAGAAGTGGCATCATAAGATCAATAAACAGATAGCAATGCATATATACACATGGAAATGCCGTATGCCTTTGGTCATGGACACAGCACTAACGAAATCCATATGATAAACACGTGCAACCAATAGCAGTATGGATATGTGCCTCAAAGTAATATATCTTTGCCATCTTAGTTGAGAAGACAACCAGGGAATCCACTGAAAATAAAAAAGAGGCACATGGCCAAACTAAGATGAAACTCAAAGGCGAGAGAGGGCGGCCCCTATCTCCCTGAAAGCTAGCAGCGGGGAGGCCACATCCTCCATAGGGAAGGTAGCTTAGGCTGCAGCCGCGCCCAATCAACTGCGCAAAGGGAGAGAGGGAGGAACAGAGGATGTGGGGGATGAGCCATGGGATAGAGGAGAAAACCATGGCCTGCCGCCAGATCCAGCCGTCGTGCTAACCCACCGCCGCCGACGGAGAGGATAAGGCTATACGTGCAGGCGTAAGCGGTGTACTGCAGGAGAAACGCGAGCAGCCAAATGGCGCTCGCCCCGCCCCGCTCCTGCGGCACGACATGGAGAGGAAGAGGGAGCGCGATAGGGGAAGAAGACGGTGTCTTACCGCAAGATACAACCGCCGGACGTCGCTGCCACCGGCGGCGGCGAGGAAGAGGCAGGTAGGGTTTCATCGAGCGCCCGTGGATCGACTCGAGGATGCAGCGTAGGGAACGCCGCCGGGAGCTGGCGCCGGCGAGACCGAGCGGCGCTGCTCCGTGGCTGGGGACGGCCACCGGCGGAGGCCGCTGCCAAGCCCACGGCCGCATGCAGCGCGGGGAGGCCGCCGCCGCACCTAGGTGCTGCTTCGCCGCGCGAAGCAAGGCGCCTGCCCTAGCCGCCACCACGGGAGAGAGAGGAGGGAAAGGGAGGAGGCGTGGCGGTGCGGTCAACGGCGGCGAGAATGGTGGAGGTGTCGGCATCGAGGGAGAGGATGAGAGGAAGAAGAAGCCGAGGATGTGCAAGGACGGAGCAGGTGGGGGGAGGGCACCTGCATTATTGTAGACAAGAATCAGAATCCGAATGCAACGTGGATCATACGAGAAGCAATAAAATCCAGAGTCACTAAGAGAGGGAGCTAGCGTAAAATGAGAAGAAGCCAGATTGAATACAGTAATGAGAATCTACTTTTTATCTTTCTATCCACACGATGCCAAATCTAACGGACAGGTTTTTGTTGGCTACCGTGGATGCTTGTTCAAACCCTACGGAACGTATAGGTTTTAATAACGTTAAAGAGACTTCCAAGCATGTCCCCGCTATGATGCCTTCTATTGGCACACTTGTACATAGAATAACTCATATCACGGTGACACAGGTATCACAAAAGTACGGGACACACCACCTCTTTGAAAATGAAAGAATCAATAAATTTTAGGTGACAACAAATAAATTGCATCAACCTTGAAGTAAAACAATTTTTTTTTACCTCCGAAGTCTTTCTATATTTTAACCCATATTGTATTTATTTTCACTTTTCCAAAAACAAATTGATGGAGACTCATTTTGGAGTTGCCATGATAATCATTATCTAGCCATAACACACTAGAGAGAAAGAAATTGTATAGTTCTCACGAAAAAAGCACCTAGTTTTGCTGTAAGAGCATCTCAAAGATACCTAATAATCTTTCTCAATCCATGATTTTTTTTCAATATTAAAAGAATCATCTCCAACAACTCTTGAACTGACCTCCCAGTCTTCTGGCACCTTGGGAAACAAAATCCTCCATGCATCGTCCCTTTGAACATAATAAAATAAGAAAATGAAAGATTTCGTTGAAATTATTCGTTTAGAAATTTCCCGAAAAGCTAATTATAGGTTCTTCTCTTCCTCAGAACAATAGGGCCGTTATGCTTATTACTAAACTTGTTGAAGAGATGAAATAGAACCAAGGTCTATCTTTTTGATCAGAGGTTAAATCAATCATCAGAAGAAGAATTAGGCCAAAAATTAGGATACATTCTAGGAAAGTGAAACTTCCATTGAAGAGAAGTAAATGAAACGGTTTCATAAAAATTCTTGTAGAATCGAGAATGAAGTTTTCATTATGTACATGCCAGATCATGAATTAGTAACTGCAGCCAATCTACGAAAAGTCCCGATTGTTTCTGAGACCGAAATTTGATTTTTTTTTTTTGAAGTGAATTATTGGAGATGGCCTTCTTTGTTCCTCCCAAAAAAAATTAGGAGTTGCAAAACTCCATCTTTTTGGAAATAAAATATTTAGTACTCTAGGAGATGCTTTAAGTGCCTCAGGAGGAGATAAGGATGAATAGAGAAGAAAGAGTTCAATACTAAGGCACGGGCAAGCTTTTGCAATAGTTGTTTGATGAGTTGGTATTGAAATGGCAAATAAGAGTAACTCCAACACACTCTAAACCATATTTTGAGAGCTTATGTAAAAAACACATGTCAAGCCGGGGTTCCTACTCAGACCCTTAAAAGTAGGGGGCTCTTAAATTCTCCCCACGGGAGCTCATTTGTAGGACTAGGATTTAGATGAGGACCCTAACACCTTTCAATCATTTATCTCCCTCTAGTACCCCCAGCGGCTGCCCTTGTAGAGGCACTGTCGAATTCATCTCCCCCACTATAAGGAATGATGAGTGGATTACATGTGCCCATGTCTGTTATAATAGATTTGAGAACTCCTATAGTAGATGCAAAAAATTATGCCCTTAAAGTAGGAGGTTCCTCAAATCACAGGTTTGAGGGCTCTTGAAGTTGCTCTTAGCCAGCAATTGTCGGAGACGTTCTTGTACAGAGATGTATAGTAACCATCTACCTAAATGTGTTGTAGTAACCTCAATCCACGTCAACATATATTAAAGGTGAGTGTGTCCAAACAAGGCACAAGTCACAAGAAAACCCCAGGCGTCCTGAACTTATATTTTATAACCTGGCTCCAATTGAGCTCTTCATTTGACACACGAATTCAGTCATTCTAATTTCCTTACTACCCGTTTCAGGCATTGTTATGCACGGACAGTGCGACATACTTGAGCTGACTGCGGAGAGGAACACCGCTCTACACGTGGCTGCGGGGCAAGGGCACCATGAGCTGATCCGGGAACTCTACCTCAGGTTCAGGGACAAGGGTCTCCTCTCTCGCCAGAACTCAGCGCTGGACACACCGCTGCATTGCGCGGCGAGGGCTGGGCACGCCAGGGCAGTCGCGGTCCTCATCGAGCTGGCCAGGGACAGTGGCGACAACGACATTCTGGGACGCAAGAATGAGGCAGGGGACACGGCCCTGCACCTGGCGGCGAGGCACGGGCATGGCGCTACGGTGGAGGTGCTGGTCTCGGCGGCGGCAGAACCGGCGGCCGAGCTGAACAACGCCGGCGTGTCGTCTCTGTACTTGGCAGTGATCAGCGGGTCGGTGCAAGCGGTCACAGCGGTTATAACCAAGTGCAAGGACGCGTCAGCTGCCGGGCCAAGCGCACAGAATGCTCTGCACGCTGCCGTCTTCCAGAGCTCAGAAATGGTTGACCTGCTACTGGAATGGAGGCCAGCTCTGGCCGACCAAGTCGACAGCGGCGGACGGCGGTAGCAGCCCGCTCCATTTCGCGTCGTCGGACGGCGACCGCAAGATCGTGAACGCGATCCTGCGCGCCTCGCCACCGAGCACGGTTTACAAGAAGGACTCGTGCGGCCTGTCGGCTCTCCATGTCGCGGCGCGGATGGGGCACGACCGCGTGGTGAAGGACATGCTAGGGAGCTGCCCCGCCGCCGCCGACCTCCGTGACGACAGTGGCGGGACCTTCGTCCACGCCGCGGCCAGAGAGAAGCACTCCTCTGTTGCGTCGCTCGCCACCAAGAATCCCATGCTGCGCGGCCTCCTGGACGCGCAGGATAGGGAGGGGAACACGCCGCTCCATCTCGCGGTGGCGGCGGTTCTGAACAACGATGGTCACACAGCGTTTGATCTCGCCGCCGGATCAACCACCAGTTTCTTCAAAATGATAAGCCTGGTGATCGCGCTAGTCGCTTACGGGGCGCAGCTCCGGCCACAGAGGCAGGACCACCTAAAGCAGTGGGTTGGCCGCGACATGGTCCGCAAGGGGATACAGAACACGTCGGACAGCCTCGCGGTGGTGGCCGGCCTCATCGTCGCCGCCGGGTTCAACTTGCCCGGTGGGTACGGAGACGACGGCAAGGCGAACCTAAGGCACGATACGGTCTTCAAGTGCTTCCTGGTCTTGGACACCGTGACCGTGGCAACGTCCATCCTGGCGGTGGTCCTGCTCGTCTATGGGAAGGTATCGCACTCCGCCGGCTCGTGGAAGAGCTTGGCGGCGGCGCTGCATTTCCTGTGGGTGTCGCTCGTCTGCCTGATGCTGGCTTTCCAGGCG
This sequence comes from Bothriochloa decipiens, assembly GCA_023333625.1. NCBI lineage: Eukaryota > Viridiplantae > Streptophyta > Magnoliopsida > Poales > Poaceae > Bothriochloa > Bothriochloa decipiens. The sequence goes on along the minus strand of CM041636.1, from coordinate 44,526,847 downwards.
GCTCTGTTCTCCGTGGCGACCACAAGGGCACTCACTTACGGCTTCTTAGCTGTATACACATGCATCGCTGTCGTGCAAGAATGCATCGCGGGGTGGTTGGGGCCTGCGACGAGGTTGCGCACGATTTGGAGGTTTCACTGGAAAGGAACAAGGCATGTCGACGTCAAACGACAGTATCCGTTCACCGAAGCAACAGTACTCATTTTACAACTTTTTACAGCTACGAGTTTCCTAGTTTCTATAGGTTTTCAAGTCATCTTTGGATTATATCGGAGATCCAAGGACATCTCGGTTGCCCCATCACCATCTCCTCTTTAGAGACAAAAATGCCATCTGGGTTGCAAGAATATCAATTATTGAACTTATTATGGGTTCTTATTTGATCAAAAAGAGAAGCAAAAAAAAAAAAAAAAAGATGATGAGACTTTTTAGACACATGAACTACATATGGCTTTGTAACGTTAACGAGACACATAAGATCCTGTATGTGGCTTTGTTTAGTTTGTAAAATGTTCGTGCTCCAATCACGAGACATGTAATCTATTGCATGCATACCTTTGGACAACATTGATGGTTCTAAGAATGTCATATTTAGTTTGTAAGAAGCTTATTAGCATAACAGAAAGGTTATCTGTCAACCGATTGATTTAGGACTTCCCATCAACCGATTATTTCTCTTGTATATACGCTATACGTCCAATGGTTGGGCTACACGCAGTGGGCTCTACCGATATGAATGAGTACCTCCTGGCGTATCTTTGCCTCTGTCCTGTGTCTTCCTTCGACTGGTTGAGAGCACGAGAGAAAGAGAGCTCCTCGGGACAGCTACACGTCAGAGCCTTCACGATGATGGTGTGTCAGCAGCCCCCATCCAGGGACACCAGCAATACAGCCCAACAGAAGGAAGAGGCACAATGTCAAGCTTAGCGGGGCGGAGTGCGTGTGCAATGCGTGTATGGCCAGGCCCAAGTCTGAGTGAGATGAAAAGACTATAAGAAGCCAGGAGCAAGTCAAGTCTAGCAAGCAAACTCACGCACCAATTACTTGTATTTCGAATTCCCCTTTGTAATAGACTAGCTAAGATAACTAAGCTGTCGCCGCCGGCGAACTATTACCTTCTCGTTCAACTCTGGCACCCCTGTCGTCGGGGGTTGATACTAGTATCAGAGCAGACGATCTGGATCACTACCCTCCCACCCACTCGCACTAGGCGCCACAGATCCCGTCGTGAGCAGCAAGTTCGACGAACTTTTCCGCAAAATCGACCACCTCCGCGGCGACTTCCAGTCGTCCACCAAGCAGATCGAGCGTCGCATCACTGAATCGGAGGAGATACGGCAGCAGCGAGCCGCAGCGGACGGAGCACGCCTCACTTCCTTGGAGGCGTTCGCCTCCGCGCAGTACACCGCCGCCGTCGTCGCCGACAACTGGGGTGAGCAGTTCAAAGAGCGCATCGCCAAGCTGGAGCAGCGCATTAGCATTCTCGAGCTCGTCAGCTACAACGAGATCCAGGATGAGCGGGATGCCGCATCGCGGACCTCGAGAAGGCGGCGGAGGAGTTCCAGGGACGGCGGCCTCAGGTCGAGCACTCGCTCGTCTTCCTGCGTGCTTGGAGGTAGAGGAAGAGATGTTTGTTTAGCTGGCTTATGCTCTCTAAGGTTGACGATACTTCGTCACTTCATGTTATATAAGTTGCCTACTATGTATATATTTTTTGCCTGTCATTGTGTTCTAAAATGCCTCATAATATCTATATTTTTGTCTTTGTGTTCTAATATGCCTGAGATAATATTCAGAACATCTCAAGATTTTCATAATGACATGTGAAAAGTACCTAAAATATTTGTCTGTGACTTATTGTTTCTTTTTGAATGTATAGATGTACAAATTGTGGTCGATATCATGTTATGACATGCAAGCTCCTAGCTAGTAGTTTTAGTTATGGCGGCATTGGAAAAAAACTTTAATTAGTATCCTTGCTGGAAAAAAGAAATAAAGTAATTCACTTTTTACTTTAACGCATGCACGTGCGTGCGTTAGCCTTGTCCATAGAGATGCTCTTATGTTTTCTTTGGAAAAGAAAGGAAAAAGTCCAGTTTCACTCCCTTAACTATTTGCAAAGTCCAACTTTCCTCCCTTAACCGTAAAACCGGATAAAATCCCTCCTCAAATTTTAATACCGTTTATATTCAGAATTGCTATGTAACACGCGCATGTTTTTTGTTGTGGCAGCACATGAATTGCTCGTCCGTCCGATCCATCTGTCGTCTCTCTCCGCCCTGTGCCGCTTTGTTTTGTTTGTTCCACTGACCTGTGGGTCCCATATCTGGCATGCACAGTTCGTATTTTGGGAGTCACGCCGCTTTGTCTTCAAGCTGACGCGCTCATTTCTCTCTCCCCCACCCCCGGCCCTCCGCATTTCATTCCTCTCTCTCTCTCTCTTGCATCTTCTCGAGTTCTCTCCCTCTTCATCGGCGACGGCGGCGGCGAATCTTTGTTCCCGCCGGTGGTCTCCGGCCTTCGTTGCACGGCGGCGACGGTGGTGCCGTGGATCTGGCCTTAGGTAGTGTCTTGGCGCCTCTTCGACTTGCGGTTGACGAGGGGGAGGCGATTGACGCGCAACAGTTTCTTCTTTGGGATTCAGGTGAGTTCGTTTTCGTGATGTTGATCTCATTTCGCTTGTTGTGTGGAGCAGCAGGGGGCGATTGTTGGCTTGCATAGATTTGGTGTATTTTTGGATTGTTTCTGTGTAGCTGGAGCGGCTGGTTCTAGGGTTTGTTGATTTGTGGGGATTTGTTTGAGTTCATGGAGGATCTGGTGGGCTTACTTTTGTTTGAGTTCATGGAGCGGCAGGTTTTAGGGTTTGTGGATTTGTGGGGATTTGTTTGAGTTCATGGAGGATCTGGTGGGCTTACTTTTGTTTGAGTTCATGGAGCGGAAGGTTATAGGGTTTGTGGATTTGTGGGGATTTTTTTGAGTTCATGGAGGATCTGGTGGGCTTACTTTTGGGTCTGGTTGATTTGGTGTTGTCACGCTGGGGATATTCCTTGACAAACCCTAGAAATGTTAGTCGGGTGGGTTGAAATGCTTGGATCGAATTTGCTCAGGTAAAGGAGTTGGAGTTTGTGAGTTGCTCTGCAAGTTGGCTGAAAACCCTAGAAATGTAAGGCGTTGGGTTCTAATCCTTGGGTCGATGGTGCTCAGGTAGAGGAGTTGTAGTTTGTGAGTAGGTAGTGATTCAGATTCAATGTTGATTCAGATTGAAACTGATTTGATTTAGGTTGTCAGATGTATTCGACTCATCTTGAGTCCATTTTTTTAGTCATTGAACTGTGATTCAGGTTGCCTACAGGTCTCTGAATGGTTTGTCTCATTTTTGCAGGAAGAAAGCTCTGGTTTGTGTTCTGTTTGCTGCTCCAATTCTAAACCTATCACATTGAGGTAAATTGCTTGCTGGTACTGGTAGTGGATAATATGTGTTATGCAACAATAAAATTTATTGTTTACTAGTTATATTAAACTGGTGCTGTGATATAGGATTTGTGTTGTGATATAGGATTCGTTGGAGTAGGATCGGATTTTGGGGGGTTTTGTGGTTTCAGTAGGGGCGGATTAGGTTTTGGGGGTTCATGATGTTGATGTCAGTGGCTGGTTCTGTGCAGCAGCAGGGGGCGATTGTTTGTGTGTTTTGATTTAGGGGTTTTTTGATTGTTGCTGTGTAGCAGCAGTGGTAGGTTCTAGGGTTTTTGTCGATTTTTGGGTATTTGTTTCAGTTCATGGAAGATGTAGTGGGCTTGCTGGTCAGAAACCCTAGAAATGTCAGTCGATTTGTCTGGTTGATTGGTGTTTTGACTCTGGGCATTTTTGTTCACAAACCCTATAAATGTCAGGCATGGGTTGCAATGGTTGGATAGATGGTGCTTAGGTAGAGGAGTTTTTTAGTTGATCTGTTAGTTGTTTTGCAAGTTGGGGGATCTGTTATATTAGGAGCATTAGTGATTTAGATTCAATGGGGTTTTCTAAAATGTGTTAAGTAATTTTGTGCAAGCACAATGAGATTATTCAATATTCTATGATATACATTGATTTGCTGAACGTCTATGCTATCATTGTGTCAATTGAACTGATTTGATTTAGGTTGTCAGATCCATTTGAGTCATGTTGAGTCTATTTTTCTCAATCATTGAACTGATGTCTATTTTCTAAAATTAAAACTTGTATTGTTGTTTAGTTTTCAGTAAATGTTTGTGTTGATGTTGTTTCTAAGTTACTATGTAGTACATTGTCAACACCTTAACAAAAAAATCCACTGTCATCTATTAAAACAAAATGCTCATGGTACATAGCTTAGTGTTTGCCTTTGTACTGCTATTCATTTTGACTAGTAAAGTTGGTTAAATAATAATGTTTTAAGTGCATGTTCTTTGACTATTTCTGGTCTTTTGCATCATTGGCAGTGGAGTTACTCTGTCCAGATATAGAGAGGTAATCCATACAAGTTCATTTGTTGTGCAAGTTCAGGCAGGGTCCATTTCCTTAGCATTGTTTTGCTGTGAATTGGTATGTGAGAACTGTGATTCAGGCTGCCTGTAGGTCTCTGAATGGTTTGTCTCATTTTTGCAGGAAGGAAGCTCTGCTTTGTGTTCTGTTTGCTGCTCTAGTTCTAAACCTATCACATTGAGGTAAATTGCTTGCTGGTACTGGTAGTTGATAATATGTGTTATGTAGCAATACAATTTATTGTTTACTAGTTATATTAAACTGATGTTACGTTTAAGAGTTCTTGTTACTTTTGCAGTGGAACCTGTTGCTGTTTGTGTGGTTGGTAACTTGCATAATTTCAGACATGGTAGCAGTAATTTGCAGAGTTTAACTAGTGCAAATTTTTTTGTCTATTGTGCAATTTAAGATATTGATTGTTCTGCACTTGGTATGTGAATGTTTGATTCAGGTTGACTGCCTGTCTTTGAATTTTTTGTGTCATGTTTGCAGGAAGGAAGCCTGCTTTGGGGTCTGTTTCATGCTTGATTGCTAGACCTATCACATTGAGGTAAAGTCATGGAGGAATCATAGTTTACTAGTATTCTATTATTTTGATTTATTCATATTGGTTATGTGTCTGTTTCTCTGGCATGTTTACCTATTTTAGCTGGGTTCTTCATTTATTGTCTGTACTCTGTAGTTTTCTGTCCTTTAAATTATTAATGCAGATGCTGATTGTTCTGAACTTGGTATCAAAGATTAGTGTGATGAATTATTATTACTTCATTGTCCTTCAAAGTTTGTACAGTTTGTGGTATTTGTAGGAGGAGGATTGTAGGGTCAGATTATTTTAATGAATATATCTAGTTGTTCAAACCAGAGGAGGATTAGGTTGCCATGCCCTGTGTGTCGTAGGGAGGTGCATCCTATCTGTTTTGATCAATAGGGGCAGTGTTGTTGGTTATGAAGTATGTTTTCAATGTGGATCATATGTTTGGATAATTTAATATAAGTATTCTTTGTTCTAGAACATGATGATGACTAGTTTTATTTTTAAATAATATTATGACATAAACAGTTGTTTATATTTTTACTTTGTATCGTGATCTAGTGACGAGAGACGGAACCAATGGATGAGCGCCATCAACTTTTTCGTTCTGCTTCTGAACCTCCTCCTAAAATACCGCCTATTATTAGTGAGGACGAAGAGGGTGACGATAAAGGGAGTGGAGATCCATTTGTTTTTATTTCGAAGTGGGGGGAAGTGTGTGCTATCTGTATGTTGACACTTGAAGAACCTTTTGAGGATGATCTGAAAGCTACAGTTGGTTATATGGAGAATCAGCTTTGTTGTTTCCCGTGCTACCATGTGTTCCACTTTTGTTGTATCTATTTGTGGCTGCTCGAGAAGGCTAATTGTCCTATTTTTCATTGGGCGCCTACTGATCATGGTTATGCTAATCAGATGTAGTAGGTCATTATAATCTTAGGGATACTTAAAATATCAGCTATGCTTTGTTTTGGTTTTTAAATGTTACCTGAAGAGATGAATTATGTAATGTGAACTATGTTTAAACATATATTTATATATATGGTGTGTTCTGAGATGTAATTGTTTATTATTATTTAGTAATAAGTAGTTGTCGATTGTTCTTATATATAGCTATGGATTCTGATGATGAACAATATGTTTCTGATGGTGCTTCTAGTGATTCTGAGAGTGTTGATGAGTCTGCAAGAGAGGATAACAACTTTGATTCTGTGCATGAAATGGAGGTAATCAGTCTATATTTGGCTTGTGTTTCTTCTTGGGAACTTTGTGTAATGTCTGTTAGTATGATGTATAATATTGTTGTGTTTGTTAGCAGAAAAACTCTGGAGATGATAATAATGTTGATGAAATTGCAAAGGCATTGAAGCATCTGCAGCAAGCTTTTAATGGAGTAAGTTGTACAACCTTTCTGAATATCTTGTGGTGTTGCAAAATTGATACTTTTACTGAATTGAGCATCTGTTTGTAGTTGTACTGAGTTTTCACATGTTTTAGTAGTTGTTTTGTCGAATGTTACCCTTTTTATTAAATCTTTTTGCATGTGACACATCTTAAATCTGGCAGTAATTGTGAATTTAAACAATCTATTTTGTTTTTTGTTTCAGTTCTCTAAGGTTGTTGCTAAGCAGGGGAAATCAACCCGTTCTGGTGGGCAGAATCTTTGTGCAAAGGTAAATTGTGCACCTTGTGTTTTTTCCCCTAGCTTTTTAAGTGAATGCAGTGACCTAACTAGATTTTGTTGCATTTGTTAGCAGACTTTGAGAGCTAGGGGTAAAGCGAAGTTAAAAAGTGGTGCAGGTACATCACACAGACCTGGAAGTAGGTTCAATAGCTCGTACTTTGGACTGAATATTATAGCGGGATTGGATGATCATAAGAAGCATATTATTCAGCATCACGGCTTTGGAATGCTACTTGATTATGATGGTTGTCATGCTCCCAAAGGATTTGTTCAGTGGATAGCTGATCACGTAGATCTAAATTGTAGTGAGATTTTAGTTGGAGACAAAATGATTCCACTGGATCCATTGTCAGTACATTTGTTCTTGCGTATTCCTACAGGTGGTGCAGATGTCAAGGAGAGCTTTACTGATACTACGAAGTCTAGATTCCTGACAAAAATTGGCCAAACTTCTCTGCCAACTATCAAGTGGTTTGGGGATAGTTGCTTGGAGATACATTATCTGATGACGATGTTCTCCGTTACATTATGGTTGTGGCTCTATCTAGTTTTATTTGTGCCAATTCTAATAATTATCCTAGCACACAGTATCTAGAGCCCTTGATTGATATATCTAATGTGCAAGTGAAATCCTGGAATTGGTCGAAGTATGTCTTTAATTGGATTATCTCTTCTATAAAAGCCTACCAAGAAAAGGGTCGGGATACTATTGGCGGATGTAGATATTTCCTAGCTGTAAGTTGTATTCTGTTTCTCCTTTGTTTTCTTTACTTTTTCTATTATTTTGTCTTGGTTATTATGCCACATGTTCTTATTGATGCCTTTTTGAATTGGTATGTAGGGTTATTATCTTGACTGGTTGGACTTTGGAGTATTTAAAAAGCTGCCCACAGATATGCCAAGGATCAAATGTTGGATGGGCATGAGGATTAAGAAATTTGCTTCATATGATCGTGTGTCTGGCAACGTTTATGGAAAACAGCTGGTGAGTCTATATGTTGCAAATTGTGTTTGGATATGATAGATAAGACTAGTGATGCACAAATTTGTTGTTATTTTGGGTGTTGGTCTACCTAGATATGTCTATTCATTATACTTTTGATTTGTTTTGCACATCTAGAGCTTGTTAGTTGATTGTTGAGTTGATATTATGTAGGTGAAATCTGTTGATGACACTTGCTATGCTAAAATGCTTCTCCTAGAAGAGGCTTGTGATATTTTTAGGTCAACCATGGAAAGACGTTGTGATTTCATACGTGTTGAGGTAGGCGCCTTGTGCAATGTTTTTTAGAATATTATTATTCTTATATATTGAAATTTACATCCTGTATTCATATTGTACTATTGTCTTGGCATTTCAAGACATGAATAGGATGAGTGAGATTTTTCTTAGGCACCACACAAGACTAGGATTTAGGTGTCCCGGCTCACTTGTTTCAAAGATATTCAATTATATGCATGAGACACATGTAGTTCGTGGTGGCAGTGGTGGTGATGCAGTTGCTAGGAGTTCTGCTGGCAGAGTACCTTCTATTGAACCAGGCCATGGTTCTGATGGATGCGTTGGTGCTGCAAACAACTGTGAAAAAAGTTATTTTGGATGCTGATCATGCTACTACTGCAAATGGTATAGGAGTGGAAGACATTGCTGCTGGCACTTGTCTGACTGTGACAGCTGGTAAAGATGTCAATGTCAAAGGTATTGAACCCAAGAAACCCTCGGCACCTAATACTCATGAAGAAGAAGAAGACTCTGTGACTAAGATAATTGAATCAGATGGTGATTTGTATGATGTTCCTGCTGCTGAATTTTGTCGTGCTTCTCAGACAACTGAAATTCTTCCTAGTGGTAACACATCTAGGCAAGGTATATGGATAATTTTGTATGTTTTGTTTCATCACTGAATTAACAATTTGTATCCATGGTAGAAAATATTTGAATGCCTATTTGTCATGTGCAGAATCAGGTGCAAGGAATGGGAAGACAAAAGAAATTGCATCATCTTAGGCAACTGAAATTTCATCTTCCAATGACTCGCCAGGTAAATTGTTTGCGCATTTTAGTTTGCTTTTCATTCTGTTGGCCCTTTCTTTTAATATAAATTTTCATGTGCAGGTTCAGGCACAAAGTGTAAGAAGAGGAAAAGGAAGAATTCTGAATCTGTCCCTGATACTGACCGGAAGATGAGATTAAGGACATCTACAAGGCTTGCTAGATGGAGTCCGATTTCTGGAGCTGGAGCTACAGCTGAGAATCCTGTAGTTGCTGAAGAAGCTGTTGTACACACTAGCAAGCGTGGAAGGAAAGCTAAGCGCAAAGGCAGTGCATCTTCACCATCAGTTGAAGAACTTGCTTCCGATGCCTCACCAGGTTATTTTTGATTTTCTTTGCTACCAATTGTTCTTTTTTATTATCATTATGTTTTAGCTTTTTGATTTTAGTTTTGTCAGCCTTTATTTTTTTTTCTTTTCTAGTTATTAAAACAAGTGTTGGTCAGAAGAGAAAACAAAATACTCCTCAATCTTCAATGCCCGCCATTGCAAAATGCAAGTCTCCACGTGGATTGTCTATAAATCTTGGTAAATCTCCTCTTAGCCGTGTTGATGATGGTGGTGATGCTGGCGGCAAAGCTCAAAGTGTTTCTACTGCTGTTCCTGCAACTTCACGTGAGAATGTCCATCAGAAAGTGAGTGACTTTGTCATTATGGCTTTTATTCTTGTCTTTGTTTGCTTCTGTATCTAATAATTGTAGCCAGTACTAACTGGACTTGTTTCATTTGCTCTAATTTTTTTTTCAGGAAGGTGACGCAAATATTGCATCTGTTGGTGCGCCCTTGGTTTCTACAACTGAGTTTGGCAAGGAAACAAGTGGTGCTGCTTGTGCCCCCGATGTTGGTACAAGTTAGAAGCCTTAAGGTTTGTGTACTAGTTGCTTCACCTTGTAGCTTGCATTATTTTTAGTACTAATTTGCACATTTGTTATCGTGCAATTATTGTATAGGGATTGTGGAATGCTTGAAGTTTTTGTGTTTTGTTTTTTGCCAATTGTAATATTTGATATATTTTTGTAGGAAATACAGCTGTGAATGAACCTTGTTTAAACAAGAAGCATGTATTCAATGAAAGCCCTAGTTAACGTTCTTTCAGACTTGGTGCTGAATTTGATGAGAATGGACACTATATTGCAGATCCAAAAATGAGGCGCCCTATTTATACACCTTCTGCAACATCTACTCCTATTGATAGATTCATGACTATGTCTGGGCAGCTGAATAGAAAGTCTACTTCAGACCTCAATGTTCGTGCTAAACTACCCCATGGAGGTGTTCCTCGAGTTGTAAGTTTCTTTTGTTTTCCTAGTTGGTTTTGTTTTGTGAATATATGTTTGTAACCTCTTAGTAGCTGAGTTAGATTAATGTTTTGATAGATCAATTTGGATACAAGGGCAACTTCAAATCTTGGTCTGATGGAAATGTGTTTCCTAATCAGAAGACATGTATTGCACTTTCTGATGGTGTTCATGTGAGCAATGAGGAGAGCACCAGTATTGGAAATGCAGGAAATGATAATGTTGAAAAGGTAAGCCATATTGGATGAAGACAAAACGTTTAGATCTTTCTTGTTCTATGTAACTAATACTGTTGTTTTTCTAGGACTGCATTCGTATGGAGTCTTTACCATTTACTGATTATTCTGAGAATGCTGAAGATCCAAACACACATGCTCCTGCTCCTCTGGCTGCAATCCTTCCTCATGATCATTCGACTATTGTATATTTATTATAGGCTTTTCTAGTTTTTTGCTTGTTTGTTCACTACACCACAACCCTTAATTAGCAACTGACTTGAAGTTGCTGTAAGGGGTATACAGCGATGGATGGTCCGTGGCTAAAAGTTATAGCGACGGACCCTGGCAGTTGCTGTTGAAGCCATTGTTGTATGTATATAGCGACGGACTTCATGTTTAGCGACAAACCATCCATCGCCCCAACATTTAGCAACGGACAACATGTTAGAACATTTAGCAACGAACCGTTCATTGCAATAAGAACTTTTAGCAACTGATAGTCCATCGAGATCAACTGAATAGGATTAAAAAAATAAAACCTTATATATCTGAAACTCATGGACATTGGATCAAACATTCAAGACGGATGCCATATTAAAATCATGTACACAATTTCAAGTAGCCATACACTGAAAATTATACTAGTCCTTGTTTGAACATATAGCTGATGATCAATAGCATGGCTAATCCAAGCTAATGAACACATGTTATCCTAGCTTAATATAATAGATGCTATCCGTGGCAGCCATCTTTGTCAAAAACTCTAAATGGATTGTTTGGCTGCACCTTGTTGTTGACAAGCTGTTGGCTAGCAGCAGCTAGAAGTTCCTGAAAAAAGTGATAGAATGAGGAATCTAAAAAAGTTACATGTTCCAATATACAACTTACAAGGAGTGTGCATTACAGGTAGGCACAAAGTTAGACTAATTCCATCCTTCACTATTTAATTTGCTTGCAGCATTACAGTAAATAACACAAAAGAGAGGAGCTGGCTTACCTTGCTGCTAGAAAACATATTACTTACTACCTTGTGAAAACGCAAGAATGTGCAAGAATTACTTTCTCAGCTAATTGGCAAACTTACTTTGGTACGAGTACCTACCATACATTATTTTTCAGAACTGGATTTTCAGATCATAAGTTTTCAGCTAATGAACACGATGTTATCCTAGCTTAACATAGTAGATGCTATCCGTGGCAGCCATCTTCGTCAAAAACTCTAAATGGATTGTTTCAGTGAACTATAGTTGCTTTGGACCATATATATGGAGGATGTCAGGCTTTTTTGATAATCCTATATTCCTATATCTGATCTTGTAAATTCAAGGACATGTGAATTCAGGCTAATATGCTGTCGGTCCATTCCACACATCCAGTAATTTTAAATTCAACATGTAGATCAACAAACTTGATTTGAACAATGTATCAAGGAGGCAAAGGGGTAGGACTTGCTTGGTGTTGGCTGACTTGAGTCTGTGCAGCTGTTCTTGAATAGCAGGTTGTAGCCTGACACTGCCACCATCCTTGGATAAGCTACAGGATGGAAATGTTATATTGTAACTGTACAGATGGCAACCATCATGTCTCAGGTATAAAACATTGACAGAGCTGGCATGAAGATCAACTCACATAAATCAAAAGTTCAGAAATACATAGATGCTCATCGGTAAGGTTTAATCACAAACTTGGAGTATAGGTATTATTCGCGCAATTAATCGAGATAAGAATTATTCTGAGCATTTCAAAATTCAGATTTATAGGAACAGTATAATAGTAGTTGTAGTGGCAATAGCATTTGTGTTCATGAAAGCACAAATGCTACATACCTCGTCGGCGTGGTCTACATCATATCAGAACCAACCTACGTAACAATAAAAAGCCTTCAGAAAAATTAAACGGAAACTACCTTTAGCCAAGAATTAAAAGGCATGCTAATATGGTACTGATTGGGTTGCAAACTACTAGAAAGAGTGGCAGAACAGATGATCTACTGGCTGCACCAACAGACAGACGAAACACAAAAATACTACTAATACAGTCTGCAAAAGTAAATTAGTACCAGGAACTGAAATGTGACTTCATCTTAGCAACTCATAGTTGGGAAGAAATCAGTTGGGAGGAAATTATCTCTAGAAAACTACCTTATAGGCTGTCCTGCTACAAGAGAGCATTTTCTATATGCATGTATGAAAGAAAGAGAAACAGTCTGAAAGTACTTGTATTGAGCTGATTTGTTTAATAGTAGTACTTTTTTTTATAGAGTACCTAGAATAGATCCGGAACTCTTTCTTCATGGGATAAATGCTAATTTATTTACAATTAAGAGTAAACAATCAGATACTAGCAAGCTTACTGCAGTAGTAAAAAAATCAGGCCAATCATTTATTCAATTCACCATGAGAATGAGATGCAGCACTACGTCACTCACTACCATTCACATCCAGCAGCCCAATACGTAAAGAACAGAGGAAAAATGAAAAGAGTTGTACTTTCAAGATCTTGCCTTCTGGCTGAGACTGGACATGGCCGTTGCAGCAACATATTCATATGCTTAAACTTTGAAGAATAACTAGTGAGAATATTCATCTGCTTTGAGTTCGTGCTCAATGACTCAATCTGCACAACGAACTCAATAGAGAACAAACACATCAAGCCACCGGAGGATGGGGAAAAAGGTAGAGAAACAAACAAACCTGTTGCTGGCTTGTCGGAGATTTGCTGCCACATCAAGAATCGCCGCTGCCGCTACCACTGCGTCGTGGATTTGGCTGCCAGGCTGTGCCGCTGTGGATCTGGCAGGTCCTACGGCAGGCGGCGTCCGGGGCCGGCGGGGCGGGCGTGTGGAGGCGGGGGGCCAGCCTCGAGGCCCTGCCAACCAGTGAGGGCAGTGACCGATGTGGTCGGCCGGCGGGGGCGGGCCTGGCCGCCGGGGCCGGCGGGGCGGGCGTGTGGAGGCGGGGGGCCAGCCTCGAGGCCCTGCCAACCAGTGAGGGCAGTGACCGATGTGGTCGGCCGGCGGGGGCGGGCCTGGCCGCCGGCGGCAATGGGGGTGTGGAGGCCGGCGGCGATGGGGTTGTGGAGGCCGGCGGGGGCGACCGGACGGCGGGGCACGAGCGGGCGGCAGGGATGGGGCTGTGGAGGCCGGCGGAGCAGGCTACCGGCGGGGGCACGAGCGGGCGGCGAAGGCAAGCGTGGGCTTGACGAGTGGCGGTGGCGCTGGAATGGATAGAGTGCTTGTTGCTCTGTACGTGGGATGAGTTAGGATTTAGCTTATTTTGGGCCTAAATTGCAGCTGGAAGGGCCCAAATACCGTGTGTTAATGGAAAATTTCTATAGCCACGGATCATCACATGTTGTTCATGATCTATAGCAACCGACCATCCAACGCAAAAGAAAAAAATTATAGCGACGGACCATCTATCGCCCTATTCGATTTTAGCAACTGACCGTCCCTCGCTAACCTTTAGCGACTCACCGTTCTATGCTAATTAAAACTTTTAGCAACTCCAGTCAGTTGCTGATTAAGGGTCGTGGTGTAATGGTTATTGTGTGCTGGAAATACAATCTTACTTGGCTGCTTCTTATTTTTGCTTTGTTTTGGTTGAGCCTTGTAATATAAGGGGTACAATCTAGCTTGGAAAGATATGAAGGATTGTCCATCTAGACTTATGTTGTAATATATGCTTTTTTTTCTTTTGTGTGACTACTTGAAGTATATAATGAATTTTTTCAATGGTCATGTAACAGGTTATGTTTGTTCATATATATTTTTTTAACATATCTTTCATGTCTTGGATGCAGGCACCTTCTAGAACATGTCTTCAAAGTAGTTTTGACAAGTCAGTTGTTGGTGGGTCGTCAAGTGTAGCTGACTGGCAGTCTGGCAGTGAATCTGTTTGGGAGCCTTCAAGTCATAAGATTGCCATACATCATCATAGAAGAATTGTGAAGCCCAATCAGTACTAGCAAAGCCCTTTTGTAGACCCTAAATCCAATATTAGAGTGTCCCCTGATGAAGCTCTTTTTTATGAAGCTTTGCTATCTTTGGAAAAAAGTGGCAAATACAATAGGTTAGTTTAAAAGTTTCTTCAATTTATTTTACTTTTTTTGTTCTATACATGCAGTTTAGTTCTGTATATGAAGTATGCAACAACATTTGATTGTTTTTTTTAGTATTCCTGTTGTGGATTATTTCTCTGTTAAAGTGTATTTAAGTGCACTTTACTTGTCTCTCATGCCTCTAGGGACGTTGAATTATTTTATAATGAACGCGTTCTGCAGACTAATATTCATACGAAACATCCTCTACAATCTAGAAAGCATTTCTTCTTCTCTAGAGTTGGGGTTAGTGTTTTTTTCATACTATATTTCTGAATAGTATGCAATCCAGAAATTTGAGGCAGTTGTTGTTTCTAGGATTATCTCATTGAAAATCACGGAGAAAATAGTGAGAAGCGTCAGGAACTATATAACATTACTGTGACTTGCTTCACGGGCGCTTGTCGTGCAAAGCCTATCATATAGCCACTCTGTAAGTAACTCTGTTGCTTTGTCAAGAAGTCAGTTTTGTGAATTGTTTGTTTGAAGTAGATATTTTGTTCAACCTAGTTAATTCCAAGTTTTCTTTTATATGTTAGCTCTATTTCTCAATTTTGTTCAAAGAGCGCTGGTATATTGTTGTGATGTACGTTAATAGGCATCAGTGTGTAATCTTGGATTCATGCATGCTAGAGTTTGGAGTAGATTCAGAATTTTATAATGCTGTGCAAACACTTTTTGTAAGTACCAGATTCACGTTGCATCATTTTATTTACTACTAGTTCCTTGATGTGAAAAAAACTATTTATTCAATGTTATAATTAAGTTTATTTTGGCTATTTTACAGCTGTAGAACTTGTTACCTCTGTGGAATGAAGTTGTTAAACTTGATTATGACATTCTTAAATTTAATGTTATGTTTGGAAATGTTCCACAACAATTTGAAAAGTATGTCAAATTCTTTAAAATTTTTAAATTTTAAGCATTTGTGTTATGATAACTATTAATATATGATTTTATTTCCTCATTTCTTTTAGCAATGCATTTGATAGCGGCTTGTTTGCTATGAAGTTCTTAGAACATTATGAGTTTGGTATTAACATGATGAATAAATTTAATGAATTTGATATTTCGAACCTACGCATCAAACTGGTCAGTTAGATGGTACCGAGTGATAAGAACATTGCTCATGATGGTAAATCTAAACTCCTGAAGGTACTGTTTTGTTGTAATTATTTTTTCATTCTTTGTTTTGTTATATGCAGTTTTTGCATTTTTATAGTAATTTTTTTCTTATTTTCATTCTTGAGGTCTATGCTAATCTGTGTGGGTCAGTATGATGTCCTTGTTCCTATAAAAGGAGGATATTGCTGTAGGCAATAATTGTGTAATTACCATTATGGTTATATCTTTGATGATGGAACTCTGTTAATTACCCCTAGCATAGCCTTGTATTCTTGCACATAGGATGTTGATTGAGTACTCTACTATAGTATTTTATATTCATTCATGTATAATCAGTTGCATTGATTGTTTTGCTTTCTAACCACCTTTTTAACTCCGCCTATGCTGGGGGTTACCTGTGGTTCCCCCAATCATAGCAGGTTCCAAGCCTTGGTAAAAGAGGAGGGTTAAAAGTGGGTGGTTTTTCCTTGTCTTATGCAGGTCTGAGGTCCACATGATTTGCGACAAGGTAAAGTAATTATCTTTTGTGCCAACACATTTCGGTTATACCTGAAATATTTAGGAATTTTGTCTATTGTATTTGCATAGAAAAGAATTATCAATTTATAATTGTGCTAGTCTCATTTATAAATTTTGTCTATTGTCCTTGCATAGAAATGAATTGTCATTTTGTAATTATGCTAGTCTCATTTCAGAAATTATCTATTGTCTTGTAATTTTGCTAGTATCATTTCAAACTGTTGTCAATTGTCTTTCTATAGAAAAATAATTGTCCATTATAATTGTAATTGTGCTAGTCTCATTTTAAACTGTTGTCAATTGTCTTTCTATAGAAGAAGAATTTTTCATTGTAGTTGTAATTGTGCTAGTCTCATTCTAAACTATTGTCAATTGTCTGTAATTGTAATTGTGCTAGTCTTATTGTTATATCTGATGATTATTGCACATATTTTATGCTGAAATGATAGGTTTCCTTATTTGCAATTTCTATTGGAGGAGTGTGTAATTTGTGGTGGCTAAGAATAAAAACACACTTCTCTTTTGGATCAGGGATGATAGAGAAATGGTATTAGAAGGCAGGTTTGTAATTATCTTTTTCAAAGCTTGCTAACTTTCCAGAGTCCAAGAGTCTTGTATATCTAAGTTGTTGTTACTAGATGTTCAGTTACCTTTCTATTGCTGTGCTCAAAACCTGTTTTATGCTCATGCTTGAAGGTGCTTATTTCTTTTTTTTTGAGGCCTATGATGATACATGAATGATACCCTGAGGTTGTTTGTGTCTTATTCAACCAATGAATGGTTAACAAAAACACGCGCGTGTCATATAGCATTTCTGTTTTACCACTCGTTTTCTATATAATATGTCTGAGGACTCATTTATTATTCTGTTGATGTTTTTAAGGATATTTTTCTTATTTTTTTATTATTAACTGGCCAATGATGCAATATATTTTGACATGAGGTGGCTGCATAGTTGATGGTATTTTTAATTAGTGTTGTTTCATTCTCATGTTTGTCATCAAATTCATCATCTATTGTCTTTTGTTAAAGCAGCCACCATTGCTTATAGTTCATGCCATTCTTTATATGAGGCCTAGTTTATTACTGATCCTAATTGTTTATCTAAGGTTTTGATTTCTTCTGTCATTTTTGTGAAGGAACAGCTCTAACTTGTTTTTGTTTATGCATGTTGGAGAGAAATGTGGAAGAAACTAGACTTGGTTTGTAGACAAACCTAGGAACCATGGACTATGCTTTTCCATTAATCAGGCTATGCGAAGATCAGGTTATGTCTTTGATCTTTTCCTCTCAGCTATCTATGGCTCTCAAATATTTTTTGGTTATGTGACTTTATTATGTTATAATGTAATATTTACATTGTTCATATTTGTTTTAGATATTTAAATTTTTCTTTCTAGTTGGTAGCACTATAATTTAGTTTTCAAATGGCCAATGATGCAAATTATATATAATGAGGTGCCTTGACAGTTAAACACACGTGTGTTTTTGTCTGTGGCAGCACACGGATTTTTGGTTTGTTCGATCTCCATCCGTTGTCTGTCTCTGTCCCATGTTGCTTTGTTTTCTTTATTCCACTGACCTATGGGTCCCACCTCTGGCTTGCACAGTTCGTATTTTTAGGACTTGAGCTGGTTTGTCTTTGAGCAGACGCGCTCATTTCCCCTCCCCGTTTAATTTTTGTTCTCTCTCGCATCTTTTCGAGTCCTCCCTCCTCTTCCTTGGTGAAGGGTAAAGTTATGAGGACTTGTTTTAAGATGGATTAGTTGGCAGGGACCAATGATTTTATATTTTTAAACTAATCCATCTTATTGTTTTAAGCTAAGGCCAAGTTTCTAAGTTAATTGGTTTTTTGTTTTAAAGTGTTTTTTCCTAAATTGCTTCTTATTTCATCCTATTTTTTCTGAGTGCCTTATATGAATATATTTTTTTTATATAAGTTTCATTTTTTGTAGGAGAAGCACATAGGAGTTTGAAGAATATCTTGTAGGCCTTGGATCTGGTTCTGTTCATTTCTTTGCTTGAACTCCATTGAAGTTTGTCAAGGTATCTCTCCCTTTTTTCTTTTGGTTTTTGATCTTTGGTTGCTTACTAACTATATCTATGCTTGTTAATTGTGTATATAAATATCAATCTTCTTTTAGTGACACATTTTTGAAATTTACTAGTACATGATAGTTTAGTCCTTTCCTGAATAGTTGTCTTGCATGATAATTGTCTTGAAGCCATTATTGGATCAGTTTCTGACTTTTTGCATGTTGACTAGTGTTTATTTTTTGAAACTCCTTAATTAATGTTATTTTATTAAAAATGCTTGGTTGTTTTTCCTATAAAGTTGATTTCTAACTGTTTGCATGTCCACTGTCTATAACTGCCCACATTATAGACTGTGTCAAGTCCACTTATTGCCCACCTTCATTCCGCACCATTGATTTATTTTTTCCATGCATCTGATTCAGCCATTATAGACTGTTTCATGTCCACTTATTGGCCACCATTCATTCCCCACCATTGATTTATTTTTCCCATGCATTTAATGCAGCTTTGTCTTGAGGAGCTTTGGGCTATATATCTAGCACCCTTCCTTCTCTTCTGTTTGTGCTTTTTCTCATTTGCCTTCACTGGTTGTCTCCCTTTATTTTTTGTCACTCTTTTGATTAGTTCAAATTCTTTTCTTTCATTCTTACTACTTATTTCTCACTGCATTTTGATGTTTTTGTAGATTGATTCATCTCTTCTTTGTAACCATGTCTGACAATGTGGGTTTTGATCCTGAAATGCCTGCTACTGAGAGTTCTTTAGGTGAATTTGGAAGTTTTGATTCACACAGATCGTATGAAACTGATTACCGTGAATCAGGTTCTGATGGCGAGGTAACTCTATTATTGTTGTCTATGTATTATGATGTATTATATTGCTATTTTTCTTTAATCTTGAAATCCTTTCATTTTTTGTCAGTCCTCACCTATTGTTGTTGTTGAAATCTAAGTGAATATGTCTATCATGATAGGCCTGTCTCAAAGTTTGTCATTGATTATCTTGGGCTTCAGTATGGCTCCCAGTCTCATTTGATTGCTGCTAATAGTCATAATGGTTGGAAGGATGGTGACAAAAATGTAATGAAATGTTCTTGCTTTGAGGAAAGCTAAGGGTAATCACTGTGTCAAAAATTTCAAAATGTGCTATGATGTTGCTGATAGTACTGTCTACTATATTACTGACAATGAAGAGTTTTGTGATGACATTCGTGGCTATATTATGAGTGTTGGATCAGCTCATATTGCCTTTAGAAGAGTTCTGCGAGTTGATATGAGGGAAGGTTCATGTGCACATGGGTTTAGAAGTTCATGCTCATATAAGTACATTGTCTTTCTCGATGATTTTTTTCATGGTACAATTTTGTTTTTGTGTTTTATTTTTTTTAGAATTAGATTGTCTCCCCTTTTATTGAATTTGCAACTGTTTCTAAGTTCATTTTTAGGCACTTCAAGTTAGTTCCTGGTGACCAGTCCCATGTTGTTGCTGTGAAGGATCTCAATTGTGATGATAAGGTGTTTCCTGTTTTAAGGGTTGTTACTGATTTTTTCCAAGCTCTATTTCTGCTAAAGTGCAAGATTGCTCATGATTTTTTAAGTGATGTTGTTTACTTGCTGCTGGATGATGGTGCTGATGTTGCCAAGTTGACTGGTCTTCAAGCTTGAGTTGATAATAATATTGTCTCCTCCCGCCGTATTATGAGAATGGTTTATTTTTCCAATAACATGGATTTCTATTGCCATACTTATTGTTCTCAGATTCAACTTTAGGATATTTTTTTGTCCTTTATGTTTCTAAACTAAGACTATTCTGTTATGAATTTACCCTTTATGTTTCTGAAGTAATGGTAGTTGTAATAAGTTTATGTTTGTGTATGCGATAAGACTATTCTGTTAACGATAATACTTTTGTAATTTTTTTGCCAGTTTGTAACTCCGCTATGCTAGGGTTACCTATGGTTCCGCCCATCTTAGCAGGTCCCAAGCCCTGGTAAAGGAGGAGGGTTTAAATTGGTTCTTGTTTATTTTGTTTATTTCAAAGTGATGTTAGAGATGAATAATTGGAGGTTGAATGGAAATTTTTCAGGTTTTGTTCCTCTATTGTCTTTTTTTTCACCTATTTGTGTCAAAGTTCTTTGAATTACAGAGGATTGCACGTTACACTAGTTCTAAATTTGTTCAATTTTTAATGCTTTGGAGAATAGAAACATGGAATGACCTCTTTCATGCTTTTCCTGGGGAAAGCTTGTTAACACTTTGACATGCTTTGAGTCAATCAGGTATGTTATATGTTTAGACATGTCCACAAAAAAAATTGCATTCAGCATCATTAATTGCAAATCCTGATAATATTAATTGCCCAAACTTCATACTGCAATTATTGTTCTCATCAAGTGCAATCATAGGTCTGCGTAGGAATTTAAAATAGGTCTACATAGGAACTCTTATTACATAAATGTCATACATATTTTGATTCTACTACAACTTTTTGCTCCAGCCTCTTGCCTTCATGAAGAAGTCCCTGTAGTTCCTTGGGTCTGTTTTGTAGCTTTTGTAGTTTCCTTCCTTTTCTTCCTTTGAGGTTTGACAGGGGATCCTCCTGTACAAATAATAATTAGGTGTTATAATATAAGGGTTTGTACTCAATTTATATGCATATTTTATTGATTTTTAGAAATCAGTTGTTCTACATGTACTCTTACCTGTACTGTCATTGTCATTAGGTTTCTTATTTTTCTTCCTTTCTACTGCTGTTTTCTTCCTCTCTTGAGTAGCTTTCTTTCTCTCTTCAGTAGCTTTCTTCTTTTCTGCTGCTGCTATTCTCTTCTTCTCTTTCTCTTCCTCTTCTCTCCTCATGTCCTCCACGAATGTTAGCCATCTCTTCGGTTTAGCTGGCCTTTCGTGTTTCTTGACCACTTATGGTGCCTTAATTTCTGTATCTATATCTTGATCTATCTGTCCTGCTGTCTCTACTGCTATTGGTGCAGAGCTCTATCCATCCTCAGTAGCTTGATGTATTGCTGGTGGTGCAGAGCTCTGTCCATCGTCAGTAGCTTCATCCTGATTTCCCTCTCGAGCTGCTTGCTCATTGGCTACAATTATATCAAGATTCTTGTCCACCTTGTCAAAATGGCCCAATACATACTCCATAGCATTTTGACTTTTAGATCCTTTATCATTGATGACTGCTGATTTCCTAGACAGTAGATTGTACCTAAGCAACAAGCTAGTTGCAAGGTTTTCTTGTTGATCACTTCTTACAATTCTGTTTGTACTTTTCTTTCTCCATCTCTGTATAATGTACTTGTTTGGAATTTTGCTAATGTCCTTCTCAATGATTATCTTTAGGATGTGGGAGCAAAGGATGCCATCCTTGCTAAACTTTGCGCAAATGCAGGTAAACTCTTCATTAACTTCTGTGAGGTCAGTTGTTACTGTGTACCTTCTGACTCTATGCACTTTTTGAATCTGAATGCTCTTTTGCCACACCTCAAATCTTGTTGTTTTATCTCCTGGTAGCTGAGCCTAGAACTTCTTGAAAATTTCTCTATTGTATAGCTCTGCTGCCTGCATCTCTATTGTGTATCCAAAAATGAATTCCTTTGGTGTTTTGTCATTGCTGTAGAAGTCTTCTTGCTGCTCATTCCTGTTGATTGTCTCTATCAATCGGTCATACTCTGTTATGAACTTGTTAATTGTGCATGTAGGACCAATGTTGTCTTTGATCCTGAAGTTGAGGGACTCACTTCTGGAAGTAGTTTGGATGAATGGGAAGAAGTCATTCTTGTAGTACATAGGTATGAACCTATGCCTCATCTCCCACATCTTGGGCATGTAATTGTTTCTCTCAAGCTTCTTGTCTCTGATTAGATGAACCCAGTCTCTTTCAAAGTCTTCAATTGTCAGGCTCTTGTTGATGATCTCCTCAAAATCCTCAAATAGCACCTTGTTTGCCTTGGCTGCAAACACTTTGATTTTCTTGCTGTAACACTTGTTTTTGATATGAAAGAGGCAGTTTCTATGCCTTGTGCCCGAAAAAACAAGCTCAATAGCAGCTCTCATAGCTTTGTCCATATCTGTTATTTTTGTCTGTGGGTGCTTTCCACCCATTGCCTCTAGGAAAGTCTCAAATACCCACTAAAATGTCTCTGTTGTTTGATCATGTAGGAATGCGTAGCCAAACATATAGCTCTGTGCATGGCCTATGATTCCAACAAAAGGAACAAATGGCAAGTTGTACCGGTTTATCATGAAGGCGGTGTCGAAGCTCACACAATCACCGAACTCCTAATAGTACTTGATGGAGCAAGCGTCTGCCCAGAATAGTTGGTAATCCTTTTATCATCATCGAACTGTAACTTGTAGAAGAAGGTCGCATCCTCTTTCTACCTCCTCCTAAAATAGTCCATAACCTAGGCCATATCTTAGTCTTGTAATTCCCAATGTCCTTCTTCTTCATCGGCAATGCTGCAACACTTCCTCTTAGGTATGAGAGGATACTGACCATCTGTCTGGTGGGGATGTTGTTTGCATTCAGTGTCCTTAATAGTTTCTTCTCCATATCTGCCATGTACTTATGACCTGAGAAGAGCATATCTCTGTTGCCTGGCCTCAATTCGTGGTTGTGGTCAAGATCAAGATTTATAACCACCCACTTTCCTCCTTGATATTCTTCTTTGACCAACATGATACAAGGACAGTCTGTTTTCTTCTGCACACTAGTATTTCTTTTTTCTACAGGCTTCTTTCCAATTTCCTTCTCTACATTAGCCTCTTCTTGCTCAATGGATTTAGGACCCTTTGGTTTTCCTGCTCTTGTGCACTTCATTTCACACTTGATATACTCATTGTTCCTCTTCTTGCTGCTTGTCCTTAGGCTGTGTTTGATTGCAACCTTGAAACCAGCAAGGTACGCATACAAGCAGATGAAATACTGAGCATCATCCTTGCTTTCAAACTTCTGATTCATCTGTGGTGTGTAGATGCTGTCAATGGGGGCATTCTTTCCTTTTGATGCAGCCACCTGCTCTATCATGATGAATTCATCTATTTATTTCTCTATTAGCATTTCATTCCCATCACCATTTCCAGTCTCATTGGCATCACCATTGCCATATGCAGTTTGATCCGTAACACCCGAAGTAACCTCTCTGCTTGTTGATGCTTCTCCATTCATTGTGCTCAAGCCATGTTCTGATGTAGTCGTCTATTCCTGTAAATAGATTACTAGTTTATGTGAGCAATGGTTTTTGCTATTAAAGTATGACATGATTACATATCTACGAATGGTTATTTTACATTGCTGTATTACCTGATCATTACTGATGTTGTTGAACAAATTTTGTTGCCAGTGCGTGTATTCTTCGTCGGATATCTCACCCTCATTCATGCTTGGCAGTTGTCTATTGTTGTCTTCACTATAATCCTGTAATGTGTAAAGGTAAGTTCATTATTTTCTTTCAAGACAGTAACATAGTATTTTTTTCAAATATGTCACAAATTAAGCTGAAAGGTTGAGGCTGTTTCTATACCTGGTATGCTAGTGTTAAGTCTATGAAATCATTCTGTGCTTCAAATGCTTCATCAAGAGCGTTTTTGTCATTTGAAAGTAACATCTGTGTCAGGGGTCCTGTTATGTCTTGTTGTACCTACACTGTCTGTAATCATATTTTTGAATTAGACTTGTACTAAGCTCTAATCACAGTTATTTTGCTTTTGTGGTTTGCAAGAGTTGAGGATGCAAATGGGTACCTGTGCTAGAATTCTCTGTGTTGCATCATTATCTTCTTGTGAGCTGATGATTTGTTCATAAATCAGGTTAGTGTATCCTCCCTTCAATGAATTTTAAAATAGCTTAGACCTCTGTCATTTTATTCAATGCATATAGGCTTCACAAGGATAAAGATTGAAATGAGAATTCATGTTTTTATTTGCTTACCATCTTGAATGGCATTTGTGGCTGGATGAATGACATCATATGGTTACCAATTGATGCAGGATAACTACTGTTGCTACTGCCTGCATTTGCTTGACTTAAAGCTATCGTGTCTGATTGAATGGCATCAAATGGTTACCAATTGATGTAGGATAACTGTTGCTGCTACTGCCTGCATTTGCTTGACTTGAACCCATTTGTGCCTGATTGAATGCCATCATAGAGTTACCAACTGTTGTAGGATAACTGCTGTTGCTACTGCCTGCATTTTCTTGGCTTGAACCCATCTGTGCCTGATTGAATGGCATCATAGGGTTACCAAACATGTTTAGCATATCTTGTTGCCACTTTTGCATCCCTTCTACTGTGCTGAAATCATAATATGTTCCTGAGTGCCCATCCATATTGAGAATTGCTTCCTGAAAACATAAGAAAAACATTACTATGAATGGTTTTGTGTGAATTATTTTAGGAAACTATGTTTCTGTCATTTGTCAATCTGTTATTTGTCAATATACACTGTTAGATTAATGAATTTTTTAACTTTGAAACAATTTAGTAAAAAAATCTAAGTGTAAACCCAGTGATGTAGAAGTTTCTGATGTCAAACCTAGACACTTATTGCAAGAAACAAGAACTAGCAGGCAATGTATTAACCTAGTAACATGCTATACATGATTCAACTATCAGATACACAATTGCAAATGATTATACTATGAATTGCATTTACTTGAAACTACAAATCTCGTTATCAGGATATGAAATTTTATTTGTGGTCCATATGAACTTGTGCTTTTGGTTAGACAGCACTATTTTCCTAGAGGTTAAGTAGCTACTTTTTGGTAATTGTGCATGTATATTCATTCTCTAGCAGTTAGCAACCATATATAGCTATAGCAGATTTTGTTCAAAACTAATATAATGAAGTTTGTTCTCTCTATACATTATTTGAGATGAAGAAATGAATATTTGAGGGATCTAGGCATCAAGGATTCAGTCAGATCAACTAGTTTGTGGATCTAGGAGAATAATTGGATGCAAATGGTGTTTGCTCACCTTTGATTCTGGTCAGGTCAGTTGTTGCTCCCTGGATCTTGTGAATTCTTGCTTTTCTTCTTGTTCCTGATCTGAAACCTAGACAAATAAAATTATTCAGACTAGCACAATTGCATTGGGTTACTATATAATTTGCATCAAATTAGGAATACAATTGTAGATCTCAGGATATGCAAATTATACTTGCCACTGCAATAGGTATATATTGGTCTAATCATTTGCAATAACTCTATACAGCTTGTTTCAGATCAAGAATTGAAGAGATGATGCATACAGAATCAAATTGGTTTTTGCTGGCCATAAACAGAAGGGAACAAGGAGATGATTTGATATAAATGTTGTTTGCTGACCTGTGATTATTTTGAGGTTAGTTGCTCCTGCTTGTTTCTGGTGATTTCTTTATTTTCTCCTCTTTATGATCGAGGGTTTTATCCCCTTTTTTCCTCTCTATGTGAGGAGAGCAGAGCTCTTCCCCACAACAGATCTGGCCGATCTGTTTAGGCTTTCTTCTTTGCCAAGGTGGTGATATATAAGGCCACTAGTATAGTTGCTGGGCTATTTAGGGTTTTATAGTTGTTGACATGGTCCTTTTATTCTCGTTAGGTTCCTGGGTTGCAACAATGGTACAAGAGTAAATTAGGACAGACGGGCCTTGTATTCTAGGCCTTATTTGTGAAAGAAGAAATTAGGACAGACGGGCCTGGCCCTTGTTTCAAAACTTGGTTGTAACATACTAGAACAAAATACAACTTGTACAAGTATAAATACAACTAGGACAAGTACAAATTCATGTACAAGTATAAATTCGTGTGCTACTTCTTTGGAAAACATATGGATTTTCACTTTGTTGGTTTTTGTGTGCTATTTACATGATTAGCACATGAATTTTCCTTACTATCAGATATGCAAAATTCGTGTACTACATTAGTAAAAAACGTATAGATCCTCAAATCCGTGTGTTTTAATACCACAAAACACGCGCATACTATATCGGCAAAAAAACAAACGCGCACAGACTAGACGGGCCGTTTATATTTACTCCTTGGGCGGTTTCGTGACCCTGGTTTATCCATCTATCCATCCAGACTTCACCCCGCACGCCGCCGTCGCCATTCGTGCTTCGCTTTACCGCTCGAGAGGCGCTTCGGAGCTCGCCAGACTAGCCATGGCCGCCGTCATTCTCCTTTGCGCGCGCCACGGCCACCGTCGTTCTCCCCTCACCCTCCGCGCACCTCCTCACCACTGCCCGTCGGAAGAGGGAAGACCACCGCCGCCCCCTCCCATGCTCTTGTGCGACCTGCATGCGCGCAATGGCCGCGCAAACGACTGAGATGCACCACGCCTGAGCGCGTCCTACTCCTCGCCTGCACGCGAGCAATTGAGATGCGCCACGACCTCCTCGCCTCTCGCCGGAGATACTCGCCCGTGGAGGTGCTCGTTGGAGGTGCTCGCCATCCCTGGAGGTGCTCGCCTGCACGCGGGCGCATGGAGATCCTCGCCACGTGCTCCTCGCCGGAGTTCCTCGCCACGGACGTGCTCGCCGCGAGCTAGCAGACGGCCAACGCGAGCTAGCCACGCCGTGAAGCTCTCATCACGTCCCGCGGCGCATCGCCCGTCGCCGCCCGCGCACGGCTCTCCCACGCCATCGCGAGGGCGCCACTGCCGAATATCAGGATCGTCCATGTCCTGGCGCCGGAGGTCGACATCACGACGGAGTCCCGGCACTTCTGCAAACTCGTCCCGATCCTCGCTCCGCCGCCGCCACGAGCTGGATGCCTGGACTGCGGCGCCGCGGGCGTGGCCTGGCCGCCGAGAGCTGGGCACGGTACGCGAGGGTTGTCGGGTTGGCGCTGCCGCGTCCACGGGCTGGAGGAAGCTTGCCACGGTGGCAGACTACGCCACCCCGAGGAGGCCGCCCGGATCTCCTGTTAGCACGTTGTCGCCTCGTCGCCGTCACGGCTTCTTCTTGCTGGCCGCCGGCTTCTTCCCTGCGCGCTGCCATTGACTCATTGCCGTGCGGGCGGATCGCCATGGACGTGCTCAAGTGCGAACTCTGGATGCGCAGCTGCGCCAGGGACGTGCTCGATGACCAGCTCCTCAGCTTCGCGCTCGTGCCGCTCGCCGCTGTCGCCGCGGCTGATGGCGCTACGGTCGTCGAGGGGGCAGAGACGCCTCTGCCACTGCCTCCACACGACGTTGACGAGCCCATCACGGTGTCGTGTCCCGCCGCTCGCCGAACACGTCACGCGGCGGGAAGGGCCCCAAGGTAGACTTGTTCACGTTGGCTCGATCGGGGACATGGACACCGACATGGAGGCGGAGCAGAGAGCGATGCAGCGGCAGATCATGGAGATGTACGTGAAGAACATGCAGAAGTTCAGCGAGTCCTTGGCCAAGATGCAGTTGCTGATTAAGCTAGGCGGCGGCGGCGTCCACAGAAGGAAGAGACGCCCAACAACATAGGCCTATTTTGAAGAAAAAGAAAAACCACCTAGGAAAACAGCTCTGAAGGTTAAGTGACCGGTTTTAAGAGATGAGGGAGGAACTATTTCTGGTTTAGAGTTGAAAGGGGAAAAACAAACTTTCATGATAATTGAGGGAGATAAAATGGATTTTTTCGGAAACGAAATTCTGTTTCTAAGCCCAATGCAGCAAGGCCCAAAGCTGAAGATTCACAAACAAAAGAAAAGAAAGGCCCAAAGCTGAATCTGAACTGTTCAAAGCGGAGGCTCCAGCCACCGGCGGGCTGTCCTGTCCACACAAGTCCTCTCCGGTCCGGTCCCCAACCGGCCGGAAAGAGACCCGCCCAGAGAGCGCGGCGCGCAGCACACCAGCAGGCAGCAGCCATGGAGGCGAGCGGCAATCGGGGCCGGAGCGGGAGCGCGGCCCTGAAGCGCCGCAGAGGCGCCGGCGCGGCTACCGGCTCCGGGTCGACGGCGCAGTCGCTGAACGACGACATCCTCCGGTCCGTCTTCTCCCGCCTGGACGACCACTTCGACCTCGCCCGCTGCTCCGCCGTCTGCGGCTCATGGTCAGCTCCTGCTCCTCCTCCCCCCTTTCACTTTCCGTTCAGTTGTCCGCCTGGTTGCTGCAGTCAGCCGGTCCCGCGTTGTAGGATAACTTGTTTCGTTCCGTGGCTAATCTTGGTCGTTATTAGTTCATCCATGTGGTTGACTGTAAATCTGTGCCTGATGTTAATGAACTCTTTCGAGGGTTTCTGTTTTGCTCCAGTTTTATCTTCTTTCGAGAGAAAAAAAAGACTAATTTTGCTGGTAGGAAGGTACCAATTTCACCAGCAAGCTATTTTTGTGGAATTATTTGCTACTCCTCGAAGATGGAGATTTGTTATTTTAGTAGGAATTATTTGCTAGTCGACATGCTTGACTATTTTCTGTCTGTGTTTTATTTGCTATTATGATGCACCCTATTCTCTGCAAGTGAACATCTGAACAATTGAGATTGACTATCTTGTGCTACAAAGTAGATCATGCACCTCCAAATGCATGATTTTGAGTCACTGGATTGTAGATGGAGTAGGCGCAGCCATGGGCTTGTGGCTCTCTAAGATGTCTTTTTTGGTCTCACCATTTATTTCGGATCCTGTTTTGATCTTTGGTACCTTGATGAGACTAACTTGTGTTATGTATTAATAAGGACGTATGTGCATAGTCTACAACGCTTTTGAGTCGATGTTATTTCTGGTTCTTGGTACCAATATTTGTAACATAAATTCTTGTGATAGAGTATTAGACCATAGTTTTTGTTTGACTTATTCTATTCCATGCATTTCTCCTGTTTTGAATGTTGGAAGAGTGTTATCAAAACTCTGAGCCTATATGTTTGTGTTGATTAACATTTGCAATATATTTTTCTCCTCTGTTTATAGGAATAGGATAATCGAAACAGCTCATCTCATGAGGGATCTGTATTACAAAAGGAATCCAGCAGCAAAAGGTTCAAGCTCTAATATTTCAGTAAAGAGTTACTTTGAGATGCTTGCCATGGATGAGCATGCATCCTCTTTCTCTAGAGGACCTGCTGAAGCTTTTCAGTGGATTGGGCACCCAAAACAGTAAGCACAAGTTATACCTCATATATATTGTGTACAATGACAGGGATTCCAATTCATTAGGTCATTAAAAATCATATCTTTATATTCTCTACTATCACAAATCGTACTATACTTTTTACCTACTGTACTCATATTAGAAATGGCTCAATATTCATATTTATTTTCTTTCAGTTTCTTACTTTTTGCTAGTCGATACAGCAATTAGGAGGCGTGTAAATATTCTGTGTGTTCAGGAGACTAAATGGAAGGGCCAGAAGGCGAAGGAGGTGGAGGATACTGGCTATAAACTTTGGTACACGGGGACAACATCGGGTAGGAATGGTGTAGGCATCTTGATCGATAGGAGCCTTAAGGATGGAGTAGTTGAGGTGCGGAGGCAAGACGACCGGATTATCCTAGTCTGGTTGGTAGATGGAGATTTGGCTCTAAATGTGATCAGTGCCTATGCCCCACAGGTAGGTCTTTGCGAGAGCACCAAGAGGCAGTTTTGGGAAGATCTCGATAGCATGATTAGTACTGTGCCTATCAGCGAGAAACTCTTCATAGGAGGATACCTCAACGGCCATGTGGGTGCGACTAATGTAGGTTTTGAATGGGTGCATGGGGGTTTCGGGTATGGTAGTAGAAATCAAGAGGGGGAGGATGTTTTGAACTTCGCGTTGGCCTACGATTTGTTGATAGCGAACACCGTCTTTAAGAAGAGGGAATCCCATCTAGTGACCTTTCGTAGCGGACAACACCTGAGTCAGATCGACTTTATCCTTGCAAGGAGGGGGGATAGACGTGCTTGCTTAGATTGTAAGGTGTTACCTGGGGAGTGTGTTGTCCCTCAACACAAGCTTGTGGTGGCGGATTTTCGCTTTCGGGTACGTGTCCATCGGGACAATCGGGCCAAGATTGCGAGAACAAAATGGTGGAAGCTTAGGGGGGAAGCAGCGCAAACATTTAAGGAGAGGATGCTAGATGAGGGGCCGTGGGAAGAAGGAGAAGATGCAGATGACATGTGGCTAAAGATGGCAACATGTGTTCGGAAGGTGGCTTCGGATGTGTTTGGAGTGAGTAGGGGAGGCAAACGGGAAGCGAAAGACACCTGGTGGTGGCATGACGAGGTGCAAAGAGCTATTAGGGAGAAAAAGGAGTGGTTCAAGCGCCTCCATCATGACAAGAGTGCAGCCAACATTGAGGGCTATAAAATAGCGACGAGGGCTATAAAACGAGCGGTGAGTGTAGCAAAAGGTCAGGCGTATGATGACCTTTATCAGCGACTAGGCACGTAGGAAGGGGAGAAGGACATTTATAGGATGGCTAGGATTCGCGAGAGGAAGACGAGGGACATCAACCAAATCAAATGCATCAAGGATGGGACGGATCAACTTTTGGTGAGGGATGAGGAGATCAAGGACAGGTGGAGAGAGTACTTTGACAAGTTGTTTAATGGGGAGAATGAGGGTTCTACCTTGGAGTTGGATGACTCATTTGATGATACCAACAGACGTTTCGTGAGGAGATTTCAGGAGGTAGAGATCGGGGAGGCTTTGAAGAGGATGAAGGGAGGTAAAGCGATGGGCCCTGACGGTATCCCCATTGAGATGTGGAGATGCCTAGGTGCCAGAGCGATAGTATGGTTAACTAAGCTTTTTAACCTTATTTTTCGGTCAAACAAGATGCCTGAAGAATGGAGGAGAAGTATATTAGTACTGATCTTCAAGAACAAGGGAGATGTTCAAAGTTGTACTAATTACCGTGGGATTAAGTTGATGAGCCATACAATGAAGCTCTGGGAGAGGGTTATCGAACATCGCCTAAGAAGAGTGACAAGTGTGACCCAAAACCAATTTGGGTTTATGCCTGGTAGGTCGACCATGGAGGGAATTTTCTTATTACGACAGTTGATGGAGAGGTATAGGTAGCAGAAGAAGGACTTGCACATGGTCTTTATTGAACTCGAGAAGGCATATGACAAAGTAACGAGAAATGTCACGTGGTAGGCCTTGGAAAAGAACAAAGTCCCAACTAAGTACATCACCCTCATCAAGGATATGTACAGGGATATGGTGACGTGTGTCCGAACATGTGATGGCGACACCAGTGACTTTCCAATTAAAATAGGACTACATCAAGGGTCTTCGTTGAGCCCTTATTTATTTGCTTTGGTGATGGATGAGGTCACAAGGGACATACAAGGTGATATCCCTTGGTGTATGCTCTTTGCTGATGATGTGGTGCTAGTAGATGAGACTAGCGCAGGGGTTAATAGGAAGTTAGAACTATGGAGGCACACGTTAGAGTCGAAAGGGTTTAGACTTGGTAGGACCAAGACCGAGTACATGAGGTGCGATTTCAGCGCGACTAGGAATGAGGAGGGAGACGTTAGCCTCGATGGGCAAGTGGTAGCCAAGAAGGATACTTTTCGGTATTTAGGATCGATGCTACAAAAGGATGGTGACATTGATGAAGATGTTAGGCATAGAATTTCAGCCGGTTGGTTGAAATGACGTCAAGCTTCAGACGTCCTCTGTGACAGAAGGGTGCCTCAGAAGTTAAAAGGTAAGTTTTGTAGGACAACGATTCGTCCGGCGATGTTATACGGTGCTGAATGTTGGCCTACAAAAAGACGACATATCCAGCAATTGAGTGTAGCAGAGATGCGTATGTTACGATGGTGTTGTGGGCACACAAGGAGGGATAGAGTCCGGAACAACGATATTCGGGATAGGGTTGGGGTGGCACCAATTGAGAAAAATTGATTCAACACTGGTCGAGATGGTTTGGCCATGTCCAACGGAGGCCTCCTGAGGCACCGGTGCGTAGTGGGGTTCTAAAGCGGGTCGATAATGTAAAGAGAGGTAGAGGTCGACCTAAACTGACTTGGGACGAGTCGGTTAAGAGAGACCTTAAGGAGTGGAATATCCCTAAGGATTTAGCTATGGATAGGAGCGCTTGGAGACTAGTAATTAACGTGCCTGAACCGTAATCTTTTTCTTATACCATTTATGTGTTCTTTGTTTTCATGCCTCTTTTGGGTTTCATCTCTAGCCTACCCCAACTTGCTTGGGACAAAAGGCTATGTTGTTATTGTTGTTGTTGTTGTGTCTGTTTCTTACTTTTTATTTCAGGGCTACCTTGTGCCGTATGAAGAGTGGTTCAATTTTGACTGGAGTTGGAGATAAGGTGGGTGCTGCATCATATAATGTTCTTAATATGTTTCATCAACATGAATATAAAATTTGATTTGGAGTTATGGTAAGTAAATTATAGTTATTGTTTTATTAATATATATGATTGAGCTATACACTGTAGGTATTGCAACAACCTGTCTATATTTGGGAAATCTATGCATAGGACGCCTGGCAAATTATTTTTGAAGTAATGATGTAAAATATGGCTCTAACAAACAATGCCATAATGGCACATAACATGTTTATGCTATTGTCAATGGCACAGTTGGCTGCTTGCCCTATTGATGAACAAAGTTTCGGATAATTGGCTATGATTTCAACTCTTTTAGTACTCATATTTTTTTCTGTCTTTATTCTATTGCTCATCTAGTTCGTAGTTTTAACAATATACATTATTTTTTGCCAGATTCTCCGCCTTTGGTCTGCTGAAAGCTGCAAATTCATGAATGAGTACGATGTTCCAAATTCGAAAACATTAGCCGACTTCGATTTTGATGAAAATAAGGTAACAACTGTTAGTGCAGCATTCAGTTTCTGTTATTTTGGTATCACTTGCTGCGTTCTTTGTGTTTGACTGCAAGACCCAACATTACCTGTGTATCACCTTTTTATGTGTCGCAATCTTTTCTTCCTAAAGCCGATAGTATAAGTGTGTAATACGTAAACTGTCTGAGTTTATATTCCCATTTGTTGTATCATATTCATACAATCCAGACTATTGTATTTAGTATGGAACATGTACTGAACCATGACTTTTTTGTTGAAATAGCTTTGTTTTGATTTTTTAGCTATGGCATGTCTTCTCTAACAAAGTGTTAACTTCTTATTTGCCTACTAGAAATTTGATTTGAATGCTCTGTGAAGATTGTAGGTTTAACAAGCTCCCAGATTTGCATATGGAGACGCAGTGAACCAAGAAGCATATTTCAATCTAGTGGAGCCTCATTCAATCATGGGTTATGCATGAGGTGAGGAGTTGTGCTTGAAAGTATTGCACGTCATGCATAAGCTTGTGCAAATCCCATCTTTATTTGATTAGCCTAGAAAATGATGTTTTTCTGTTTTAGTTGGGAGTTATGTACCTAATGTCATTTCCTGGTGTAGTTTTGCTGATCCAGAGGTTGTAATTGGTTGTGAGGATGGTCGAGCCTTTGTATATGATATGTACAGCAGGAGTTGCTCAAGTATTTATCGGTATGTATTATTTCTTTTAAACTGTTGCCATTATGTTCCTTGAGAACAGGCTTCAGTTCGTTCAGCGGAAGTTCTGAGTTAATCACTGGAATTTCTGAAACTATGCAGATTTGAGTGATTTTGAAACCTGTGCAAACTTTATTTGCCACACCATTAAAGTTGAGAATAATCAAATAACTGTAATTGTAGTAGAAGTGAAAACAAAGAAATTATGAGAAGAAAATTCTGTATCTTGAAGTTAGTGTATAGTTCTGATTTCTAAGTTACTGTATTGTGGAATTGATGCCTGTTTAATATTTGTACTACAGGCTTCACTCCTCTCCTGTGACATCTTTGATGCTAACAGACGATCAGCTGATTGTTGGTGGTTCGACTTTTGGAAGTGTAGCTATTGCAGATCAAACCTCAGGACAGAAATTAGGTGTCCTAAAATCAAATTATGCACCATTGGGTAAGTATTCAACTATACGCATGGTCATCTGTTGATGACTCCTAAAGATGAGAGAATGTTCCGCACCTAGACTACATGGAACTTCCGTAGCGGAACCTTTTAAGGTGTTCCTTCTAGTTACACGTAACCTGTAGCTGTTACTTTCTAACTTACAAATTCCTATGATTCTTCTGTCTTATTACCTTGTCCATTCCCTTGTTTCATTTGAAGATGACAGCAGAGAAGTTTTCTTATTGCTGGCCGTGTTTAGAACTTCAAAATTTTTAATCACAATATGCAATTTGTTAAGAGGTAAAAGATACGTTGTGGCTAGATGTCGAATAGACGAATATATTATTCAAAAAGTTTAACAATTAACATATACCATTTTGCTATTGGCTTTCTATACAACATCGCTGGTGTCCCAAATTCAAATCGAAGAAGCAGACAATACTTTTACTTTGAGAACTGATGTGTGCCAATATAAATGTTCTTTCAGTTATTAAGTAGTTATATTGTATATATGCCAAATCCAACAAACTTTTCTCTTATATTATTTTAATTTTTAATTTAACTGTGAAAATATGGGTTATGTAATCTTGGTTTAATAGATCAAACTGTTTTGACTTTTTAGTGGCAATTGGTTATGACTCATTGGATACTTTGAACTAATTGTAATTGATCAAAACTCATGCTAACATAATGTTGTGAGTTCAAAACTAAACTTTGGTTTTCTTTTTCATTATTTCAGCAATAAGATCTTTATGTTCCTGCACAAATTCACACATGATATTTGCTGGTTCGTCAGCCGGTTATGCACATTGCTGGGACTTAAGGTTAGTAACAATGATACTGCAGAGTGTACAGGTTGCCAGTTTGCTAATATATGGCTGTATGAATATCAGTCAATCATGGTCATTTCAGCATTGTTTCTGTCTGTCATCCTAAAAGAAAGGAATTACATATTTGTTTATCAAATCAAGTCAGAATTCCTTCTTACTCTGAAATTTGCTTAAATGGATAAACAGTTGCCTGTATTTATGGATTAAATTATTGTTGCAGATTTTGATAGAAAGGATTTAATTTCCTGTGTCTGATAATACTTTGAAGTAGTATAAGAGGTCATATTACTTTACAGTTGAACTTATATGGCTTGTTGAGTTTACTTATGTTATGGTTAGGTTATTAAGTTGTTTGCATCTAGAGTTATTCCATTACCTAACTACCATTTGTATGTGAACTTCTATTGGACAACCGTTCATGTTAAAAAGTTGGCCATTCTAAATGACAGCTTGCTTTTCCTTATCAATCTCACAAATATTTGGGAAAAAGTTACTTTCAGAGTACAAATGCTGCCAACAAGAACAATTGCGACACATCCATTTGCTGAACTGCCAGTGTAGAGTCAAGAAAAATATAACTGTGCTTTCATCATGGCTGTTCATTAATTCCCAGTTGTTCTTGCTCAGGACTTTGAGGCCTCTCTGGGAAAAAAGAGTCAGCCCAAACGTCATCTACAGCACACGTCATCTGCCCGGTGACACGGCAACGCTAGCAGTTGGAGGCATTGACGGCGTGCTTCGTGTTATATGCCAAAGAACCGGTGAAACCATTCGATGTCTTGTCGTGGATGCTGACCGCCCAACAGCAGAAGCCACATCTAGATCCAGGCAGCAAATAGAGAAGAAACCTGTTCGCAGGATTGACCCTGATGCACAGGTGGACAGGATCCCGAGACACTTGCGCCCTCAGATTACCAGCCTGTCAGTTGGCATGAAGAAGATTGTGACCACACATGGTGAAAACTACATCCGGGTTTGGAAGTTCCACCCGAAAAGCTCGTGAGAAGGGCTAAGTTGTCGGTAATCTAATTATAGGTTAGCCCACTGTTTGTAAGACTGTACTGTTGTTTGCTGAATAAGAT
The DNA here is from genome assembly GCA_023333625.1 of Bothriochloa decipiens. Lineage (NCBI taxonomy): Eukaryota > Viridiplantae > Streptophyta > Magnoliopsida > Poales > Poaceae > Bothriochloa > Bothriochloa decipiens. The sequence goes on along the minus strand of CM041636.1, from coordinate 44,490,995 downwards.
GTTTGTAAGAATAGCCTGAAACATAGGTCTTTGTACACTTGTACTCTTCCTCTTAAGATAAGATAGCAGTTAAACATTTGTACTCGTTTTTTTAACAAATGGCGGTATGAGAAAAAAAAACCGTTTGTACTCGGGGGCCTGTAAAGTAACCTGGTAAGCTAATGCATGCTGATAAGAATTTGTCAAGCAACATATTCAAGCCGTTGTAGTCCGAACCTGAACTTATCCATACATTGATTATTGTCGGCAACACGACTTGGACTTCAAAGGGAAAAATGATAAAACTTTAAAATCTTAGACTGATCAAGATGAAAATCCGTGTATATCTGTAATGGAGCTCATATGTTTTAGGTATGTTTTTTTTAAATGTGCTGCACAAAAGAGGAATAAATCATTTACTTTGAGATTAGTAAGATCGACCTTTTGACATGGGTAGGAAATTAATTGCCGTTCCTTTGGTGAGATGTACTCGTCCATTCTAAATTATAAAACATTTCGATTTTTGTAGATACATTGTTTTTACTATATACTCAGACAGTGCATACCACCTTTTTCTCATTAATATTGCTGGCCTATTTTGGGGCAAAATGCACTAATTCGAATTTCCTTGATGTTCGAGAACCAATCTCCTTGGATTCTATATATGGAAATAGTGCCCCGTGCAAAAGTAAACACACCAGTCCCACCGACAATAGCCCATTCACCTTGCTCCTTATTTTGATTGCCTATCGCCTTAAAACTAGACCCCTCGAACCTAATAATTTAGGAAAACATGAAACAATAAAGTTAAGCGCTCATCAGTAATATGTTGAAAATAACACAGAAACATGTTAAAAATTCTGTTTAAAGTAAGATGAGCACATTGAGTACAAACCTTTTATCGGTAAACACTATGCTACTCCAGTGGAACCAGTCATCGTCGTCCATACAAGTCTCTGTGTGCAGGCCTTGTGCACGTGCCACAATCTTTGCACTGGGGCCAAGACCATCATATATAGGGTAGTCATGGACATTGGTGTAACCAAACAACAGAGGTTGCTCTGGATCAGCTATATTTACTTGGTTGCGGTTTGGTCCATCGATGGTCTGGTGCATGTACAAGTTCCGATTATACTCAAGGGACTGTGTGGGGACAGGACCTATAGAGGCATTAGCCCTGGAAAGCTACAAAGTGATGGATTAACTATTGTCAGTGCTAATATAAATATGTCAATACTACAAAAACCATCTTTAATGTTTTCCCACACCGTGAGTTTAGGGAAATACATATATCAAGACAAAAAAATGTTATGGTCACCTTTGTATCAGTTGGAATGTTCTGTGGCGTGCAGCGAAATGCACTGATACAAATCTCCTTGATGTTTGAGCACCAATCGCCGTGTATTCTTTGGATGGAAATATTACCCTGTGCAAAGGTAAACACTCCAGTTCCACCAACAATAGCCCAGTCGCCTTTGACCTTATTCTGATTTCCTATTGCCTTGAAACTGGACCCCTGGAATCTAATGCATTAATATGAAACCATTCAATAGATTGCAATTGTCTTAGCAAATAATAAAAATATTATAATTTTTTAGTGTTGTATGGTAACTCAAGTCCTACTTGTAATATAGGACTAAGAGAGGTGAGCTATTTGGACTTCTATAGTTCTACTAGGACATGAGTCTACAATCCTAGTAGGTGTACTAATCCTACTGGTGCTACATCCAAGAGAGGAGGGGCGATGCCTTATCGAGCGTGTGCGCACTGAAACATGGAAGGTGCGCGTAGTCCACCATGACGAAGCATGACTAGCCAATGAGATTTTGTTGCATGACTTATTACCAGCAGGGGCCCTTGATCATTCACTGTATGAATCTTGATATCGGTCTTGTGCAAATGTGCCTATCACGTTGTAAGCTAGGCACATTTGATGATTGTGTAGTTTGGTGATTGAGATACCAATCCAACCACTAGGACTAAAATGTGTGTTAAGATGAGTTAGGTACTCCTAGGATCTAATAGATCTTGAGGATGTAAGGGTACAAATGGTGCAAAGGTTTGAGAAGAAATGGCAAAGAAAATAAGGAAACAACCACAAGACCCTGGTTGGATGGTCCATCGATCAATTATGGAAACAACCTAAGTAGACATTCGTCTAATCTGAGGTGCTCGGTAAGCAATGCTTCTGTGTGCACTATTCAAGACACTGGCGCCCTCAAGATAGGCACTTTAATGTCCACCTTTGGCTGTTTAATTTTAGAGTCGGCCTTCGTGGTTACCTTTGCAAATCAGTGCCTAGAGACCTTGTAGGAGAGTTGTCGATCTCTATATCTGCCTCCAGAGAGGCTGAGTCCTTCTCTAAAAAGTGTTTTTTGTGGTAGTGATGCCTTACAAATTTAATACTTGGTTGTTGAGTCTTTATAATCTTGATGAGTCGAAGCACTTGAGGTCTTGTTGTTGTTCTAGTGAAGGTCTTGGTGACGTTTTGGTGACACCCCTCTGAGCTTGGTGTGAAGCGATGACGACTTGTTGTGCGGGAGACGAGGGACACCCTCCTTGATAGAGAAGCTACGTAGCAGGTAGCTCCATGGTGATTGGATGTAAGAGTTAGGCAATGGTGGTTAGACTTAGTTGCTTGCAACTCTTATTTCTGGGTTGAACAAGCCTTTGTGCTGAACTAAATGTTGTAAATGGAGAAGGTTAAGTGACCAGGACTTTGTGGAGCTCCATTATTGACAGGGCCGGTGGTGTTTTGGTAATCATTACCATGCATCTATGATCTGCATTTAATCTTCCACATTATGCTTGATTTTGGTATATTTACCTTTCCTAAATTAGGATAGGCTAGTTGATAAGATTGGCTCTAGGTTGTAATTTTTTTGTGATTAATTAGGTAGAGTAAATTAGGAATACAAGTGCACATTCTATGTTTTTCCTAATGTTGATCAAGAAAGCTCTAGGTTTGACTGACTGGCTAATCTCGAGAGGCCTTTGGGTGGAGGCTGTTTGCCTTACCTGCCTCTCTAAATTGTATGGATGTGCCCCCCTAAAAGTAGTTTTTTTTCAGCTGTGAAATTTTATGGCTGTGTACAAAAACCAATATCGTTACTAGTTTAACTGGACCATAGCAATCAACACATGATGCAATAACGTAACAGTGCATATATAGAAGGGAACATTTTGTAGAAGGGTGTTTAAAGTATGGCCAAACCTTTCATCATTGAACACAATGCTGCTCCAGTGTAACCAGTCATCGTCGGTCATATTTGTCTCAGTATGTAGACCTTGTGCACGAGCAACAATCTTTGCGCTGGGGCCAAGACCATCATATACAGGATAGTCATGAACATTAGTGTAACCAAACATTTGAGGTTGCTTTGGATCTTCTATATTTACTTGGTTATGGTTGGGTCCCTCGACGGTTTGGTGCATGTACAAAATGAGACTATAATCAGGTCCGTCGTTGGAAGCCTGCAAACAAATGAACGAAGAGTAACTACCATATTGATTCTGTCAAAAGACACTACAACAAAGATGTTTTGCAGGACAGGGGTAAACATTAATGGAGGCCTGCAGTGGCGGAACCAACCATTTTGGTTTAGGGGAGCTGGACAAATATGATGACATCTTTATACATAATTAATTGTTGTCTCAACAACTTTGTCAATGTTTTATATATGGAGTTAGTATTCATAATGAAAGATCATAACATTATGAGAAAAATATATGAATTGTTGTTGGATATTTGTGCTCTAAATTAAAGCATTTGTAGGGATATTTGAAAATTTTCTACTATGTTGGGGGGCCACGGGCCTGTTACCCTCGTCCTCTATAAATGGTCATGGGAGGCTCTAGGAAATGTTTGCCTCGCCAGATTATTTACAAAGACAGATGTCCCAAGATGACCACCTCCGTAAATCCAGAGACAGCCATTTTAGGATGTCTATTTTCATAAATCAACTGTCAGAGGTAAGTGTTTTAAGATGCCCACCTAAAAAATCACTAAAACATTTTTAGGATATTTGAAAATTTTCTACTGTGTTGAGGGCCATGGTCCTGTTACCCTCGTCCTCAATAAATGGTCAGGGGAGGCTCTAGGAAAATGCCGGAGTGCATGGTGTTTGCCTCCGACAAAATGCCTCTATTAATCAGCCTTTTTGGACCTGTTCATAAAAATGGCTACCTCAGAAGTATCATGTCGATCCATAGATTTTAGGGAGTTCTCGGTCTAGTAAGAGAGTATAGTTTTTGGGTGTCAACAACATTTCTATTTCTGTGTAGTGCCATTCATGATTGAGTTCTAGTATGGTAAGATTGTGATCATTCTTGTGGTATAGTGGACCTGTACTAAGCAGTCTTTGGGGCCTACATGGTTAACAATTTTATAGGTTGTTTGGTTTGAGGAATAAGCTAGTCTATCATCTTCTAACTTCTTTTTTTTTTTATGAAATGGAATATATTGATTCATCATCACCTCTATAGTATGAGGACAGCTTCACTAGTGAAGCAGTTTTGTGAAGCTAGACCAAGCTGTCCCAAATAGGTCCAAATAGAGTAGTGGTTCCTCACACCAAACACTATATTGCTGATTGTCGATAGACGCACACAAGTTCACTAGTTTACAACAGGCAATATATGTTAAAGGAAACTAGAAGGGCTGCATTGTATTGACTTTTTTTAATATAGATTTTTTTTCCTGTTGTGAGATATTTTTCCTAATTCAGGTCAAAATCCTCACCTTATATTTCCATGCATGTAAGCCATAGACTTACCTACTTGTAAAGTTTGCTAAAATAAGGAGAGAGAAAAAAATATTACTACGTATCGTTACCTCTGTATCCGTTGTTTGTGCTGTGCGGCAAAGTGCACTGATCTGAATTCCATAGATGGTTGACAACCCATCTCCTTCGATTCTGTTGATAGATATCGTGCCCTCTGCACAATTAAACACTCCCGTCCCACCAACAATAGCCCACTCGCCTTGGAGTTTATTTTGATTTCCTATCGCCTTAAAACTGGACTCCGCAAACCTAATTCAGGAATATCAAAACAAAGAATAGTAAAAGCGAAAAATATATATTGATATGGTTACTATCTATAGATTTTTAGATTCTAGTAACAAAAGGGGTTTTATTTAGCATATATACAATGATTCACTTGTACACATTAAAGAAGAGTCCTATATAGAAGAGCGACGTTTAACGTATTTAATAAATAAGATCAAAACACCAAACCTTTCATTGCTAAACACTATGCTGCTCCAGTGGAACCAGTCATCGTCGTCGTCCATACAAGTCTCTGTATGCAGGCCTTGTGCACGTGCAACAATCTTTGCACTGGGTTCAAGACCATCAAATATGGGATAGTCATGAACATTGGTGTAACCAAACATATGTGGCTGCTGTGGATCTGCTATGTTTACTTGGTTACGGTTTGGTCCATCGATGGTCTGGTGCATGTATAACTTGAGATTGTACTTAGATCCATGAGACTGCTGGGGGCTGACAGCACCACATTCTGTATCATCATTGCAAGGGCTGCCTTGGAATGCATCATTTGTCATGCCGTCTTTGAATGGCTGCATGTACTATATGTTAGATAAATACTAAGATTTATCTAGAAGCAAAAATTGTTGTTACACCATTATAGAGCTAATCTCTCCTATAATGCCTTGGAGATCATCCTTACATAATGTGTTTGTCAAGAGTACCAAGGCATAGCGTCGTCAGCGTGTACAACTTGCCGAATCAAGGAAACCAGCACATGTATGGCTACTTGCCGCTACAAGCCTCTACAACCTCATGCTTGGTTGCTGACTTGCTGTCCGTTGCTTGATCAATCACTAGCTAGATATGTCGTCCACTGCTTTGATTGATGATAGATAGATGGTAGCATGCTATTATGATATTTTACTAAATTTACTGCGTTTGCAGGGAGTTATATTAAAGAATTATTTGCAAGAGGGACACTTGCTGGGACATATTTCCATTTCTACCAACAGGCGAGGCCAGTCTTCAGTATAAACATTTTTTTGTGTATGTGGTCTCTCAGAGGTTTTTGGACTATCTCTTATCTAACTGTTACAATGAGTTCTTTTGCACACTGAAGCAACTATAATGCTATAACTAAGTCTTTATTTGTTTCTTAGTAGGTTTCACACAGTTTATCTCTACTATAATGCGAAACTTCTCTAAGAGTTTGAAGCGTACAAACTCACCCCCTGGCCCATATGTTCTCTTCTTCAGAACTGGAATTTCATCTATAAGTTCCTTAGGTACACAACTGATGATATCCTTCATCAAAGCACCAATTACTGGCAATCTAATTTACCTATGTCTGAGATGGTGGTGGTGGTGAGAGGCTGGGGCAGTGTCGAGGAGATGGTGCTGGCATCTCTGCCAAGCGTGACTTGCCTCTGCCCAGCGCCCTGGCGCGGTCAAGGCTAGCGGTGACAAGCTCCTGTCCTTCATTAGTAAATCACAGCATGTATGTTGAACAACCGGTGGCCAGTCCCCATGGCGGCGGTAGGAACAATTGCAGAAGTTTCTGTTCTGCAATTTTCAGTTTACCAGCAGCAATTTGGTGGATGTCGTTTTCCTTGATTAATCACTAGCTAGCTGCTGTAATTCTGTTATTGCTACTTTTCCAATCTTCCTTTGCTTTTGATCTTGAATTCTTGATGAAGGCATTGCTTTCCATTTTTCATTCTGCTTGTGCTCATCTACAAGATGAATTGTAGAGTAGTACATTTTCCGAAAATGTAACTGATGGTCTAGGGAAATTTAACTAAAAAAATTTGTGTTGTGGGAAAGGGGGTCAATATGATTTGAGTAATTGATTTTGACTTGGTGCTGATGAGCAATGTGCCCTTTCTTTCGTGCAAAATGAGCTGTTAAGGAGTTGTCATGTGCTGAATTTGACTATATGCAAATAATGGTCAGTGTAATTCCTCATTCCTTTGAGGGTTGTTTGTTTGTTTTATTTTCTACAATATTTAATATTTTTTTGTATTTTGCTAGAGCACGTTGACTGTGAGGTGGAGCAGGGCGTGACTACGTTGTGCTTGAGGGTGGCGCAAGGACAAGTTCGACGAGGGGCGCCCATCGCGCAACCTTGTGTGTGGCGAACGTGGGTCCTTGAAGTGCCTGCGCATGGCTCCAGCTCCATGGGGTTGGCGTGGACCGGCAACAACCTTGGTGTGGCATTGTGGCACGAGCTATAGATGCCGTGGCACGACACTTCTCCCTAAAAATTGTGTGGTCATATACAATTGCGCGAAACTTACGTTACGAAAAAAATATCCTCGTTCCATTGTTTCATGTGCATTTCAAATGAAGCCGCGGCGTTAGCACGGGCAGTATACTATGATCAAGGAGTTAGACGAAATGTAACTTAGATGGTTAATACGAGAAACAAGTTTTACTATATCTTCTTATATGCACAAGTGTTCCCGAAATGTATATAATCTCAAATACAATTATGTAAACAAAATATATTATTTTTTTATAAGCATCCCTAAGATAAAGCCGTAGGTTAGCACGGGCATTATACTAGTGATAATAAGATCAACTGTAATACCCGTGTCTGAAATACTTTCCAGAAAAACATGTCCATTCTTGATGTTTATTTAATCATATAACATAATCATATATTTAGTATAAAATTTTCTTATCAAATGCCTTCTAGCTAGCGAGGATTCAGATGTGCTATGACTAGTAACAATATTTTATTACAACTTAGAAACTCTAGAAAACTCCATTTTGGTAGTGATTAGTGTTAGTGAAAATTTATTAGTGTATAATTAGTTGTTAATTTCTTAGACAATGGATATAATTAGTATCTCAACCCCTTGCTAGTCTAATGTATGACATATGCACATATTTGACTACAAGTTTTAGTGGTGCTTTTGTACATATTTACTATGCATTTACACTTATTGGGTACCTTTATAACTCTAGTTTGAGAAATGAGAATGTCTTGAGTTTTTGTGCATGCTCATATTTCTCTACTTCTAAAGATTGAATAGTGAATAAGGTCGCGCGGCATTCCTCCTCCCCTACCTAGGTTTGATTGTGCAAACAAGTGGGACATGGGCATTCCCTCCTCACTCTCTCAGTCACCTCTCCACGACATCCACAGCCGCTCCGCTTCATCACCACATAAGCATACCACCCTGCACAATTCCCTCTAGCCATTTAGGACTGAGAGCCCTCAATATGCCTTCATCCAGGATATTCCCTCAACCTCACGGACCACTGTGTTACCAACATTGGTAGTATCAAACATTGACAGTCTAAGGGCATCCTCGTGCTCCCCTCTCTCATTGGGTCGCATGCGTTCTATCCGAACAGGATTGAGGGAAGCACTTCTCCGACCACCCTTCCCCTAGTGCATCATCCAACAAATCAGCCTAGCATGGTCCACGAAGCCCATCGTGGCGCCTATGCCTCCACCATGCTTATCACCGACCATCCTCCATCTTCGGTGGGCTTAGAAGGAAGGGGGCAAAGAGGAGGCAGGGAAGCCAGGCGGTTGGGGATGGTCGCCGGGTGGCTTAGGGTGCCCTGGTGGCGATTGTGGTGGCTAGGCCAGGCATAAGGCATGGGAGTTCATAGCTCGATGTGCTGGTGAGCTTCGCTATAGCAGAGGAGGCGGCGGTTGTAGGATGGGGGAGGGAAAGGAGGAGGCCACCATGACAGTGCTAGGGTTTGCCCGAGGAGCTCCGACGATCCCTAGCGCTGCTGAGATGACGGGCGGTGGGAGAAGGTAGGCGAGGTGGTGGGTCGCATAGGGACGGGTGAGGCCCAAGAAGAAGGCGGGGGGTTGGGGGGGGGGGGCGGAACAGTGCTGCCAATCGACCAGAGTCGGACGCTAGCACTCCCTACCACCACCACTGTTGTCGGCTACTGCATCTCTCTGTTGCCGACCACCTGTGGGAGTATAATGCCCCAACTCAATGACCCATAGGCCCTTATTTGATATGGTGGGGGAGGTGGATTCAAGGTGGTGGCTGCTACATCTTCTCACACACCGCCTCTGAACCCCGCATGGCAACACATCTCCGCTCCCTTGCAACTTTAAATATGCTATCCATTTACATATGAACATATAGAGATCTTATATTGAATACTTCAACATCTGAATTATATAAAATAAAAAGTTTATTAATAGATTAATAGAGGTGACGTTCTAGCGCGACCATTACTATAAATAATTGATTAACAAAGGCATTCTTCTTTGGAATGCCTGCCTCGAGTTAGCTCCTAATACATATTTGTTTTTCTTAATATAAGAGGGTGTATCTCTCGACACTCTTCACTTGTTCAGCCATCAGGTATCACAAAAATTACTGCTCGATCAAAGCCAATTACCAAAACCTGGAATTAGTAAGGGCTTACAAATAAGTCCCTCCACACTCCCACTTTCACTACCATGAGCAAATTTCTTGGTCAAAAATAGTTGAGGTTTTTGAAGGTGCGTGAAGATGAACTAAAGCACCTTGACTCGGTCTAAAAAGGCAGCTAAAGTATGAAGGGATCCTGTACTTGGCCTTAAAAAAGCTTGATGGATACCATATGGAAATTATTAGTATCCTGGTCTAGATTACGATGGAAACTTGAATTCGATAGTGAAAGCTTTGACAATTTCGGTTGCTTTTAGCATCACTAACACACACAGATGAGACAGTGTACGACTCGTCTCCTCAATAATTCATTTAGCCTCAAGCAGGCTCCACCAGCTTGG
>CM041636.1:44460696-44481259 GCA_023333625.1 Bothriochloa decipiens | reverse complement strand
TCGTCATCCTCTTACCACTGGCTATGACTATTAGGATGCTATTGAGCTTCTTTAGGGTGTGTTTGGTCGAGCCGTGGGCTATGAAAAACTGTCGTAGGTTATGGGTTGTGGAAAAGTTGTAAGCTCTTTGGTTTAAACAGATTTTAAAATCTACCTCCTACCTCAATCTCCTTTGAAACAACTCGATGAAACTGCTCTTTTTTTCTTTTGCGCAGAAAAAAAAAACTGCTCATATTTTCATCATTTTAAAAGCAGAAAGCAAAGAGTCAAAAGAAGGGTCCATACTTCTGACAAAGCAACTGCTGGTTTATACCCCTTTGGTTGGCTTTTGTTTTTTTACAAGAAAAATAACTACAAAAAGCGGAACGAAATGAGCATTGCAGAGTGTCACTCTGTTTTGTGCTTCTAGGCACTCTGCTCACCCCGTGGTAGGCCAAGCTCACCGCTTTTGATGGTACTCTTAGTTGCTGATATCGGGCAACCACTACAACTGTGGATGAGTATTTAACAATATCAGCCTTGTATGTCGTATGAATGTCTATATATGTTGCCTAGTATAGCTGATTCCCTAGATTTTTATATTGTGTAACTAATCAATCCTGTGATCTGCTGGACATTATCTATAAACGGCGACTGTGCCGTGTCTGGCCTTTGCCGCAATTCCCTCTGCTGTGTATCAATCAATGTCTTACATAGAAACTACTTTTGGCTTTATGCAACAAATATCAGATGCTGAAAAATACTGAATATATACTTTGATTTTCGTCTCTCGTGGTACCTTACTTTCTGCAGCTGAGTAGAAGACTCATTTTCATGCAGAACAATTTAACGACTTCACTTAATATATCCGCCAAATTGAAGCAAGAAACTGAAAAATCATTCTTGGGAGTTAAGGATTCTATGTGTGTCATGAGTTGACTTACTTGTGTTATTGATGAAGTACAGAGGTCGGTTTCAATAAAACCATATGTCTGCTCCATTTCATGAAGTGTCTCAATTATATACTGTGTAACTGGTCTCTTCGCTGGGTTAAAGTCAATGCACTCTACCCCTATCTTGGCGCATACCCTTACCTGGTTCAGTTCTGAGTCTTCATTTGATGTTTCGAACCTATTACTCCAACTTTCAAGTACCTAAAAACATTGCAAGTAACCATGAGTAAGGGTTTAACAAAGACATGGAAATTATAGCATGCGCAAGTAAATAAAATATTGTAAACACTTCTGATGTAAAAATATGCAAATACAGACATAAGACATACAATGCAAATTCGCCGGAAAGTGAAGCATGCCAAATACTTTGGTGCTCTGGAGTGCAGTGTTTACTTTGCTGCTGATAGGTTGTAACATTTAGATAGTTAATTAACTAGACTTATTACATCTGTAGAATATAAGTAAAATCAATTTCAATGGCTTGCTTTAGAATTGTTGGAAAAATATATTGTATCAGGCATACAATTGTATATAGCACAAAACCGTATTTTTTTTGATAATTGGAAATTTTCTTAACATTGTAGCCTTGTCTTGGATTGGTCATGTGCAATATTCTTACATTGTCAATATCAGAATACCCCTTCTTTCCAGTCAACATCTCCATGATTATAACACCAAGGCTGTATATGTCTAACTTGAATGTGATTAGTCCACTAAAGGATTCTGGTGCCAAATATCCCCTGCATCACAAAGTTTTTGGCCAGAGGAATTATATAAAAATGAGCAAGTTAACAAATGGAAAATTATTCTCATCGGTAAGTTCTGATTTCAAGATGCATAGATAGCTTACAGTGATCCAACAAGTTTTGAAGTAATAGCGTGGCTTTGGTTTTCATCAAAGCATCTTGAGAGACCAAAATCAGCAATTTTGGGCACCATATTGTAGGTCAACAGTATGTTTCCAGGTTTGAGATCTAAATGAACTATTTTTTTTTGGTGCAAATGATGTAAACCCTCACAAATTCCCTTTATTATTTGATAGCGTATCCTCCATTCAAGTCCACGAGATGCATCTGCTCATCCGTTCATGGAAAGAAAGGAGGAAGGGAACAGCGTCATACATATACGTTTTGGATGATAATCCGAACAGACGACCCTTGATTGAGAAAACCGGATCTAAAGGGACAAAGACATACCAGTAATATACCGATCAAGAGTCCCGTTTGGCAGGAACTCAAAGCAGAGCAACCTTTGTCGTACATCAGCCATGACCGTCTTCCCTTCGTAGGTCTCTAGTTTCCCTTGTGTGTCGGAGCAATATCCTAGGAACCTTACTATGTTTTTGTGCTTCACCTTTATCAGACTGCTGATCTCATGGTTGAAGTTCTTCTCGTCCATATCAAGTTCTAGGGACAGCCTTTTCACGGCGACGACTGTGCCACCGTGAAGCTGTCCCTGCAGCCGATCACAAATTCACAAATCATGCAGAGCATGAGCTTTTACATCGCCGTGTCAAGATTGAAAGGAGATTGAGAGATACAAATATGTACCTTGTAAACAACTGCAAACCCACCTTTGCCAATTTGCTGATTGTCTGAGAAGTTGTTGGTGATGGCTTTCAGAAGTGTTAATGGCAGACCTGTCGGCTCTATGCTTTCATCAACTACCATGCGTTCCAAGAGATTGTGCACACTAGCTTCACTATCCATTTGTTCTCACATGTAACTGTAGCCTGCCCTTAACTCAAAAAAGAATGTGAACTAGTTATATGGTTGGCGAATGTTAAGTATAATGAAACCACCAAGCCGCTCGATGCTTAAACGCAGATCAACTAGCAGCTGGTTATAAGTATCAAAAAGCACTAGGAAGCTTTTGGGCAGTGGTGCAGAGAAATCACCGGCGGAATCGATCACTAACCTGAATGGAGATGGAGGATGCAATTGCAAATCAGATGCCTTCAGTTCTCGATAAGAGGAGAAACAGGGGACTCGCCTTCATCGGGGAATTGATTGAAGAAAAGAAGGGAAGCTGTCGCTCAAGATTGGCTAGCTCAAGATTGGCTAGCTGGAGATGTACCGCCACTGTAGATTGAAGCAAAACATAAGTGACACGGCAAACAGAGTCAGCCCAAACGTCATATACAACACACATCATTTGCCTGGTGACACGGCAACGCTGGCAGTTGGAGGCATTGACAGCGTCCTCCGTGTTATATGCCAAAGAACCAGCGAAATCGTTTGGTGTCTTGTCGTGGACACTGACCGCCCAGCAGCAGAAGCCGCATCTAGATCTAGGCAGCAAATAGACCAGTTCGCAGGATTGACCCTGATATACAAGTGGACAGCATCCCGAGGCGCTTGCACCCTCAGATTACCAGCCTATCGGTTGGTATGAAGAAGATTGTGACCACTCATGTCGAAAAACTACATCAGGGTCTGGAAGTTTCGCCCGAAAAGTTCGTAAAAAGGGTCAGTTGATGGGAATCTAGTTATCCCATAGCCCACCGTTTGTAACCTGTATTGTAGTTTGCTGAATATTTTTTTCGAGAACCTGTAGTTTGCTGAATAAGATGGCGTGCCAACTGCACTGTGTAAGAATAGCCTGAAACATAGTCATTTTACCCAACTCTTAAGATACACTCCATCTATCCTGAAATATAAGTAGTAATTTTAGGACATATTTATGTGGTAGGAAAATGATAAGCGTATAACCCTTTCTGATTTTCCATATCCATATTTATTATGTTGGTGATAGAAATTATTGGTAGAGTCATGCCTTTTAGAGTTCTCTTTACTGAGAATCCCTTATGATTTCATACAAAATTGAATATGTTTACTCAGAACCCCACCGAAAAGAGCCCTCAAATCAGCCTGCGGTCTGCATTACACATGTTGATATGTTTTGCAGCTTGACACCTAATCTAAATTTTATTTCAACACAAACTAGACCTGTACATTACACGTGCTGATATATTTTATATTGTTTTTTAGAAAGGACGGCAAAAGCTTTGCCGCAATTTCTATTAGACGAATAAAGAAAAAGAAGGTAAGTGCCCCGCCTAGTTTTTTAAAGTCGAAACTGAAAGAAAACCACACATACAATTGTGGAGGGTACCCTACTCCAATTGAACACCTAGATCAACTCAACTCGCGTCACAAAGAGCGCCAACTCAACTCTACTCAACTCCACGCTTGGTCGGATTGGGACATCGACACAAGCCTCTAACTACTAGAACTCGGTCGGATTGGATCGTCGACACGAGCCTCCACTTTAAACCACTATGAGCTCCACCACTGACGCAACAAGCAACTAAAAGCTAGAAACAAAAAACCTAAAAACCTAAGGAACTAAAATCAAGGTAACACACCACCACTGGCACCAACCATGAACACAATGGTGGAAACGACGAACTAGCGCTGCCCAAGACATCCCGGCCGAGACAAAATCCACAACGACGCCTTCAGGAAGGTTACGACGCCCAAGCGCCGCCGTCGCTCGTCCAAGACAGGACTGGGTTTTCACCCGTGGAGTGAAACATCCTCAAATTTTCCGCGAAGAGAAAATCCACAGAACTGGTAATAATGTGAAATAAAAGCCATCACATTATTATACAATAGTTGATATCAAATCCATAAATCGAAACTTGATAAAGGAGTAACATAATAGGGCTTACATCATCCATTACATCGCCACTTGGCGAAGCATCAGATTACAATCATCTAAAACAGCTACGAAAGTAGAAGAGCTTTTGCGGAAGGATCCTCATCAACCATCTTGAGCGTAGGCACGAGACCTTCTAATCCTTACAATTCCATTCGTCTCTGTGAAGCAAGTAAATCTACATACCGCTAGATGTGTGCAGGCCATGGTCAGCACCGATGAGCTTTAGTGAAAAAGAAACAAGGGATCTGGAGATCCTATAATTTGGCTGTGGTTTTCCTATGCATGCAAGCATTAATCAAGTTTATAACAAAAGTCAAGTTTTAACACATTCCCAACCCTCACATACATCCATCCACCATCCCAAAACCATCACCACATCTCCACCGCCATCTCCATCATGACTCACTCTCAGGTCGACCAGGCCAACTCCCTCTCGGCCGGTCTCAGCGGCTCGCAGCCCTCAACCTGGCTCACAGCCAGAAGCAACTCTCAGGGGAAGGTAGAACACTCCACTCACTAGTCCGGTGCAAGCAGAACACAGGAAGGGTCCATAGCCGATAAGTTGACATATGTATCGATTGATCAACCATACACTCTGCAGAGGTTTCACTAATCCACCAGATAGCCATCATCAATGGTGTGCCCCATCTAGGCAGATTCTGGGTGCCTACTGCCATAGAATGATGTCACTCTACCATCCAGCTCTGGATCACTGAAACTGTGAAGAGATCATGTGTCCGCTCCCGAAGAGAATGCCAAGTCATGTACTCGCTCCCGAAGGGGGTGCCATGATCGTCTTGGAAGGGTGTTAGCTCCATCTTCTGCATATACCTCCCTAACACTACTCGCCTAGCAGTAGTGGCATCGATCTATCCAGCGGTTCGGCCGTCTCCTCCCCATTGGAGAGCGGGTGGAAAGCAAAGGATTCCTATGATCCGGTTACCAGCGCAACAGTTCCTAGGTGTGACCAAGCCAGGATATCTCCATCAGGGTTTACCTTTAACGTGCTACCACGGCACGCTCTTCCTAGTTTCCACCCCTCAGAGGCTTCCACCTAGGATTCTCCATCACATCCAAGTTAGCCCGCCACAGGCTCCTCTCATGGGAATGTCCAGATCAATTCCCCGGTAAGACTTGCTCCAAAAGCTCGTCGTAGATCCTAGCTCGATCGACTCAACGCTCATCCTACACCTTGCCGTAAGTTCCACCCCAAACCTAGATACAACACCATCAGCTCACATACCCATCTGATCCATCAACACACACCCCAAACCTGGCATCCCTACCAGGCCCTCCCAGGGTTCATCACGTCGCATCAAAATGTAAGTGACTGAATTAAATATATAAATAATATAGCACAAGCATGTGGCTAACGTAATAGCGGGTAAGCAGGTGAAAGGTTACGACAAGGTAGGGGCTATCAAGTAATATTCTACCATGAGGATTGCATAAAAGTAAAGCACTAGCAATTCTAGATATTAGCCATGTCTACTGGGATTTCTAAGAGAAGGTGCTGCCATGACACCGGCGCTGTCGAGGTAATAGTGGTACGAGTCTTCATCTGTCACTGTAGTCATTCGGCAGAACTTCCTCCTTGGTGCTCGTAGCCTCCTCCCTTGGATCGTTTCTCGTTCGACTCTGAAAACGAACGTAATTGTCACGTAAGCGACTCCTATAGAGTAGCACAAAGAACCAAATGATATTCAAAAGATCCAAATGCACTCAAACATAAGCTCATGACATAGAGCTCAATTTATAGAAAATTTGGATGCTTGTTTCATACTTTTCTGAGTTCGTATGAATTAGTTATGAATTTCTGAAGGTTTACATGTATTATGAAAAAGAAAAAGGGCTGAATTATTCTGGTGCTAACACATGGTGGCTCGAGATTGGGCCACGTTCACACGCGGGTCCAACAGGAACAGAACTGATGCTGACGTCAGCAATGACAGGTGGGGTCCACATGACGTCACTGCTGACATCATCACTGACTGGGGGGGCCATGCTGAACTCACCTGTTGACGTCAGCGTTGACCGATCAATGGTCAAAGTCAAGGTGAGCCCGTATTGGGCCATTAACGGACCGTTATTGGGCCTGATGGGTCAGATATGGGCCAGGCTCGGCCCACCACGTGGCACGCTCTGGTGCTGCCATGTCACTGCTCCGGACCCGAATTAGGCTCATCTCACGATTCCTGGTCCACGGTTCACCGTCTCCCTTGGGGTCCACTGCTAGTGACTCTGGTTCACGTGAGCCAGGTGTATGCGTCTGTCCTTTGGTCTATGCGGTCCATAGATTGGCTCCTCGGTGCACCGACGCTTGCGGGTCCACCTGCAGCATCATGGTCTAGGTAGACCACGTCCACCATCCTCTTCACAAGCTCATCCCCTCTCTGCTCTTCCTCGTGTGGCGGCGCGGCTCACCGGCGATGGCGAGGTCGTGCAATCAGGCGCTGCAGCGCTCCTCGGCCTTCATTAACCGATGAATCAGACTACGGGTGGCACAGTGAGCATGGCGGTGGCACTTAAGGTGGCAATTTGGTCTCCAGCTAGGCTGGCCGCGTGGTACGACAGAACGGCGGCGACAGCGCACGGCTGCGGCTCACCGGTGAGCGAACCGGAGCCCATGCGGTGCACTGGGTGTCAATTGGAGGTGTTCAGCACCCTCGTGTCATGACGGCGGCGACCATCATCCACGGCGGAGCCCGCGTGGGCAGCAACTCCAATGGCAGAGCTCCGGCGTGGTCAGTGTGCGCGGCACGGCACCAGGGAAGGCCTCATGGCTCCCATCTTCTTCCCTTTCTGACGCAGCACACCATGGCGAGGTTGTCCCTCAGGTTCTTGTTCCTAGCGGTGGTCGGAGACGGTAGGGAACGGTGCGACACGGTAGCGCTCTGGAGCGGCACGACGACGGCATGGCCATGCACGCCGGGGTGTCTGAGGCGTCATCCAAGGGGCTAGGGTGCGCACAGGGTACGGCAGACCGAGGTGGTCTCAGATCTGGTGTCGAAGCAGTCCAGGGCTCAGCGAGGAGGTAGCAAGGTGGCTTCACCGCGGCGGCACTCGACGCGCGGCGACTGGCATGGTGGCTGGCCGCTTCGGTGTCCTCCTGACGTTGTGGTGTCTAGGGGGCTCGACTGGTCTCGTGTGTGTGTGCGTGTGTCCAAAAGGAGGCCAGTGTTGGCCTCAGTCTACGTGCCCGCAGGGCAGGGCGCCATGGCCAGCAGCATAGGGTGGAGGGTGAAACGAGGCTATGGTGGCGCTCACCGGTGTTTGGAGAGGAGAGAAGGTGCGGTACATGTCCAAGCAGCTCTGGCGGTGGCTTGCGTTACAGTGTCGCCTTCTTGCTCCCAACGGTAGCACAACAGCAGCTCCAGGACGCCGGCAGCGTCCTTCTCCTTCTCCGGCGATGGCGTCGGTCTTTCCCATCCCCCCTTTCTTCTCCTTCCTCCCCCTTCTTCTCCAATTGGTGTTGGGCAGGGTGAAATTGGGAGGCTACCAATGTGGCGGCGCGTCCTGGGAACCCTAAAGTGCCGGGGCACTGCTTATAAGGACGGAAGGAGGGCATGGCGGCCATGGTGGTTGCAGGGGCATTTCAGTCCGAGAAGGAAGCTTCTTGGTGGCTTCCTCAGCCTCCGTGGGCTCCAGCGGGCAGTGAGAGGAGCTAAATTGGCTTCACGACTAGGAAAGGGAGAGGGCAGGAAGGGGACAGGGTCACGCATGGGTGGTTTCATGCAGGAGAGCGAGGAGCTCGTGGCCGTGGGTGCTGCATGCGAGGCTGTCGGCTCCTTGTCAGTTCAGGCAGCGTGCGCGGGGCGTCAGTGCGGGGCCAGGGTGGTTCAGGCAGCCTGGCGCATGGCGTGGCACTCACGTGGGCGCGGGCGGTCGTGGAAAGCAGATGAGGTCCGGGGGGGTTCTCGGCAAGCATGATGACATGTGGGTCCCGATGCGGGACCCACTTGTCAGCGGCTGCGGTTGGTCTCCTGGCGTGAAGCGACGCGGGCGGCTTGATGGGCCTGCTGGGCCGGTGCGGGCGCGCAGAGAAAAGAGAGGGAAGGGGCAGCTGGGCCGGCTGGGCCGATCGGGCGCAGGGAAAGAGAGAGGAAGAGAGCGAGCAGCTGGCCCGGCTTGCTGGGCTGCTCCCGTCCATGGGCCAGATTGGCCTTTTCTTTTCTCTTTTTTATTTCTTTTCTCTTTTCTATTTTTCAAATACATGTATATATACTTGTATAGCATGTTGTAAAATACTTCATGGTATAATTAGAGGTCATAGGCCATGTTGGGTATATTTCCCGTAGAAGATAATATTGTGGGTCCATTTTATTTATCATCACATAAATTCAAATAAAAACCAAATCACAATATTAATGCAACATGAAGGTAATTCTATTGCAATATAGGGATACCTCAAGTGAAACATTGTGACATAACAATTAAAACATAGGAAGGTAGCATGTGGTACATGATATCAAGGTATAAGGCTTGTTGAATTGAGGGGATTGGTGGAGTATGTAGGTGGTTAGATATAGAGGTTTGAGTGACATAGATACGAGATTGTTACATGGGTGAGTCACCTATGCAACATAGATGTTTAACTAATGCAACAAGGAGTTACAACTCGTGCAACATATAGCAACATCTAGTGATATGTAGAGATATATCAAGGGAAACATATAAGTAGAACTAGTGCCGCTTGAGATTCATCACAAGAAACACAGAGGGGTAGCTAGAGTGCATAGGACATAAGATTTTAAAAGGTTAGGCTCTCGAGTAAGATAAGGCGAGTCGTTAGAGAATGATAGGTGATTATGGTACAAGAGGAGTTTATAAGTCTAGCCTCGTGTAACTTGGATATAAAGGTGCAATATGGGAAGTTACGTGGGCATCAAAGGTACTTGGCTTATGAACATAAGGTACTAGACAGGGAATGATCACATGTGGCTTAACTAACTATACATATTAAGACACATGTGATGGTGTTACATAAAAAGTGTAGGAGTGAACATATGTGCCGTGTGCAAATGGGGTAGGGTTCCTACATGACAAGAAACAAACACGGGCTTGTTTCGAAAAATTTTTGTTGGTTGCATTTTTCGGTGTTTGTAATTTTTAGGGTTGTTACATGGAGTGTACTGGGGACACGATGCCCTCAACAGGGGAACGACACCCACAGGTGTCGCTGTTGCTAGGCTTTCACCCAAAGAACCCATAGCACATACGCCGGTCAAGATGTCGGGTCCTCGCCAGATACCAAAGCGCCGCTATATGGGCTGTATTGGGAATTATTGGGAGGTTCCTACTGCTACGTCTTCCTATCCGAACCGGAGCCGGCGGTGGGTCCTGTTCCATTCTATCCCCACTACTCTTGTCTTGCCATAACTAAATAGCTGGGGCAAATCAGCACATAGAACCCAAAGATTAGCAGCAGTAGGGTCGCAACACCACGCGCACTGCCGCCACTTCACCGGGAGAAGGTACCAGAAAATCCTAGCGCCGGCCTTGAACAAGATGGGCTGGCACAGCATCATGCGGGCTACGATGAACGCGGCTCCGTTTCTCGCGCTTGGTGTTATGTGTTCTTGCGTGAAGTACTCAGTACTGAAAGAAATGCAGAGAGAGCTTCGCTGCTGTGTTCAGAGAGAGATCGGAGATCAAAGAGGAGATACAAAATTCAATAAGGGATGAGATTCAGAGGATGTATGACCTCCTAGAGAACTGTGAGTCTTCTAAGTAGTGGGCTAGCGGCTAGTTAATTATTTCCATCAGGGCATTCAAACTTCAGGTTTATTTGGTTTTGGGAAGGCTTCGTTTAGTGAACATTTTACAAGATATTCCATTGGTTAGTGTATGATAGGATATGACCAATCCTAAGATTTAAGAAATGTTTGGATGGGTTGTATTCAAGTGGTATGAATCTGTAGTGGAAAATGTTTACTACCATTAGTAGTCTTGTAGCTGTTTTACTGTTTTTGTGAAGGATTGGTCATATCCAAACAGAATTGCTTTACAACTATTGTCTAGTTTTCGTCTTGTTTTCATATTGGGTTTTTCAAAAGTATATTCTGTATTGGAGGCCGTATCAACATCTAAAGCATAAGAGCAACTCCAAAAGCTTATGTAAATTTGGATCTTTAAAATGGTTCTCTAAATCTATTTAGACATTTGGAATAGATACCGCTCACAGCAGATTGTTTAAAAATGGATTTCTATTTTAAAAGTTGCCACGTCATCACTAATTACTCGGATACTTTCTCCCTTTCCTGTTCAACTCATGCTCTTTTTTGTTCGATCCGCAGCCAATCGTTTGAGAACGATGTGGGACAAGCACGCGCGAGAGGCTGCATGCCTGCATGCGAGCCGAGAGATGGCTAGCGAGCGTCGCTCGCTTTTTCTTACGAGCGGAAATCACGGGATACAAAATATGTCAAATTAGAGAGGCCGATGGAAATATTTTTGGAGAGGTTTTTTCACCGCTAAATAGCTAAATCGGGTTTTACGGAAAGATTTAGAACATCTCTTGGAGATGCTCTAACCTTTTTTTTAGGGAATTGGGGGGCAATTGATCCCCATGCTCTAACCTATTTACAAATGGAAGTAGTATTTTTTAGTAAAATAGTTCCTCAACCAGGTTAGGTAATCAAGCTTTTTGAAACATGTATAGATTTCTGAATCAAGTTAGGTAAGTGCTTTTTAAAATGAGTCAATAGTTACCGAAAGTAGTTTCTTTTAAAAAGTATGGTAAGACACGTTTCGTTGGCATAAGGCCAATGGAAAAAATAAACATTTACCATTCTTACAACATGAGAAATCTAATGACATGCTTTAGCCCCTGAACAAGGATGCTAGGGAGAGAATCTGCAAAATGCAGCTCTCTGAGACTCTGACTAAACATTTCCAGCACAACACCCGCAAATCCACAACATAATAGCACTACTGGATCCACCGCCTTTGCCGAGTGCCGGCCGCACTCGGCAAAGGCATCCTTGCCGTCGGCAAAGGCTTTGCCGAGTGCGGCTCTCGACAAAGCCCACTCGGCAAAGCATTAGTCGGCAAAGGAGTCTTTGCCGAGTATCACCTGGCAGGCACTCTGCAAAGGCTTTGCCGAGTGCCAAGCCAACACTCGGCAAAGGTAACGGGCGACGTCAACTTGACGGCACTCTTTGCCGAGTGTGATGTGGCAGGCACTCGGCAAAGATTTTCTATTTTATTTATTTTTCGAAAAATTGTTTGCCGAGTGCCGCGTCTGGCACTCGGCAAAGATTTTTTATTTTTTTGAAAAATTCTTTGCCGAGTGCTGGCACTCGGCAAAGGTATGGTCTCTTTGCCGAGTGCCATGCCAGCACTCGGCAAAGCTGGGCTCTGCTGGGAAAAATGCCCAGCTTTGCCGAGTGCTGGCACTCGGCAAAGCTGGAATTTTTTTGTTTTTTCTATTTTCTTGCATTCCAGACATGCAATTTCATATATATTCACGACAAAATCACATTTCATCATCAAATGACATCTCAACACGAATTCATACATAAAGGTCTTCAAATTTATCAGTTACATCCATACAAATTCACCACAAGTCCAAAAGAGCGACAAGTTCATCTATACAAGTCCACAAGCGGGCAATAGAGGTACCTAGCTCAACCCGGCGTCCTTAGGGGCCCCAAAGCCCCCACCTTGCTCCCACGGAGACCACCCTGACTGTGGCACCGACTGGAACATCCAGTAGGGCGGCGGAAGCAGATGGCCACTTGCAGGCCCGGAGTGCCCCTGCTGCGTCGGTGGAGGAGGAGCGGTACCTGGCCACGTGAACCCCTGAGTCGGGAAGGTCGGGCCCAGTGGAGTGCTGGCATCTGCAGGAGTCGGGTTTGAACCCGCCGACTGTTTTTGCACAAAGCATAAGTGATCTCATTAGTACCTAGAGGATGGCCGCACAAGCTAAAGCAACAGGCAATATACTCACCAGAATCCCTATAGGAGTAGGCACAGGAATAGGTGGTGGAGCGAAGATCGAGGCAGGGAGCTTGGCCTGCTGCACTCCCGGGATCTAAAGGCCCCGGAAGTAGGTGGCAAAGTCCTACATCTGACGCTGGTAGTGCTGTGTGATAGCCGCCAACTGCCGCTATGGGCTACCGCCATGTTCTCCTAGTTCTCCTGCAACTGTGCGATCTGGGCCCGTAATATTACACCCGCAAGGTTGATGGTATGTGAAGGCAAGGTACGTGTGTGAAACAAGTGAACGATGAATAAAGCCGCAATTACCTGAAATGTCAAGAACATCTGCGTGTTGCTCGGCTGCCGAGGCACTATGGGGAAGTCAGAGGAGCTCGTGGTCCCTTCTCGTCGAATCTGGCTCAGCGTGGGAATAGAGGACGACTCAATGGCGCTGTTGGCCATCCAGTACCGGTCGTGCTGCTTCCCTCCTCCCAACCTCATCAAAAGGTCTATGTCCAGGGGGTCGGTGGTGGGGTCGAACGTCTCCCCATGGTGCTGGCGAGCCGCGGAGGTGTACTCGGTGAGCTTGGGGTAGACGCTCGCGTTAGTGTATGCGTCGGGCCCATCCGCCGGGTCGTAGACGTTGTCTGCCGTCGTCGCTTTGCCCTTGTGACCAAGGGCGTACCCCGTGAACTCATTGCGACCTGCCCACCATGCGACTGGGTCTGCGAGGAAAACACAAACATGGTTACAAGTAATGACAATTGAGCGCTAGAATAAAGTGATCAACAGAAGCGTACCCATCTTTCCATGAACAATGGGAGGGACTGGTTCCCTTGGTGGTGTGGTGCCCCTCGCATCTGTAGGCGGTGCTCCTGATGTTCTCTATGCCTCTGGTATGCCACGTCCATGGTCCACTCACGCACAATGGCCGCCCAGCAGTCCCGGTACTTGTCGCACCACTTCGGACACATCTGCATGACATCAAGTATTTGACATGCCAGAAGATGAATTGAATGTTTCATGGAAGAAGTCAAAATGAATGTTTCCTACTTAATTACCTACATGTACCGCACCTCGGTGAGGTCGGTCTCTCTCTGGAGTAGCATCTCCCTGACTTGCGGCTTCTTCACTACCTGGCCAAGCACGTCGGCGTAGTTGCTGATGACACACTGGAGATGCGCCTCGTGGTACAGGTCCTTGAGACAATCTTTGTAGACCGCCTCTTGCACTCGCGTCGCATGCTGCTCTCTCCCCTCCTCGCACGTGAAGAAGTCCTGCACATAGAACTCACACAGAACTCATCATTGTTTCAAGAACGTCCAACGAATGCGTAGTATTGAGAAATGCGGTACGATGAAAAAACTCACCTAGAACTCCCTCTTGATCTTCGCAGCCAAGGTTTCGCCGTTGGAGTCCGTGACGCTAGAGAAGTGCTCCCACCTCATGGGCGCCTGTACCTCACCCTTGTGGGTGACTAAGCCAGGGTAGTACTCCCTAATCAGCAGGCCCTGGATGCCATTGATATGGCGTGAACCGCTCCCTTCGCTCACAAACGTCCAGCTACTGCATGAGTCATTAACAATAATTGTTAGTCTGCAGTTCAATTTTCAACATGTCATATGAACAAGTAGTGAAATCAACAATGGATACTTACATCTCATCCACTGGTTGAATCACCGAGCGGCAGGAACGGAGCAGACGTGGGTCAGGGAGTGACGAGGGCCCATGTTGGTAGGGCCTACTCGAACCTGAGGAATCCGTCTCGCTTGGTGTCGCTGTCTTGCCTGGTGCCGCTATCTCTCCTGGTGTCGGCTCACCCCCATCGTCGTCGTTGTCATCGTCGTCGCCGCCACCGCCGTCACCGATCATCGTCGTCGTCGTGGTCCCCCTTGCGGAGCCTCCTAGAACTGCAGCCTCCTCGTCGATGTGTGACATCCGCTGGGGGGCATCCCCCTACTGGTCGACGGCTCCACCAACACCTCCTCCTCCTCCTCGTCGTCGGCGATCGCCTGCTCCTCGTTGTGGATCTGGTACTGTGAGCAGACCTTTCATTGCAGCCACTGCCGCCTTTCACCCAGCATTTTGTGGAGTGCCTGCAATGACAAAGATTAAAATAGTTAGCATAAATAAATGACAAGTACTTGTAAAGAAACATAATGTGCAAGGTAATAATAATAACAATATAGTATTACATGAATTAGAAATTATCTCCGCGAACGGCAATATGGCTGGTGTGTAGTCGTCATCACTATCAATATTGTTGAGTTCTCTTAAGTGTCGGGCATCATCTCCATCGTCATCGTCATCTACATCATCCTCAACAACTCCATCACGCACCATCTGCCATCGCTCAAGGATTTGTAAGTCCTTAGCATCCTGCACCTCATCACCCTCGTCCTCATCGATGTCATTGTCTACTTCCATGCCCATCAGTGAAAGAATGTCTATCTCCAAACTCCCTTCTAGCCCCTCAGGTTGATAGAACTCATCTGTCTTTGGGTTAAAGTTGTAATCATCATCGTTTGGGACAGCTTTACCACGCGGCGATACCAAGTGCAAGGCTCCAACCCGCAAGCTTCTCATCTTTTTGGCACGCCCATGGGAGGTAATAAACTTGCGTGGCATCTTGGTTAGCCACAATATAGACATCGTCTTCTTTATAGTTGGAATCCTGTCGAATTTCGACTTGCCCAATCTTAAGGTCTTTTTTCGTGACATCAGGATCGAACCAATGGCATTTGAATACCACTGGCTTAAAATCTTTGGCACCCAAAAATTTGAGCTCGTATATCTCTTCGACTATGCCAAAATAGTCCTTCTCATCCATGCCGGGCGTACGAATTCCGTAGCACGTGTTTTTTAGGTTGGGCCGACTCTCCTCATAGCTTCTCGTGCGAAAGCGATAGCCATTCACATCATAAACGGTGAATGACTTGACCCTACGGGAGAAGCCACCGCCCACATGTTTCAATTCATCACTCATTTGCGCATCCGACTGGGCCTGCATGGTCAGGACAGGTAGATCGTTACATTACTCGCTCCTAGGAAGGTTACTTGGATGGTACCTTTGTACAAAACCAGAAAATAAAATCGGGCACACCATGTCTAAGAAGATGGTCTTCTTCTTGCTCAGTAGGAGCCCTATTGCCTCTCCAGTGTTCATTAATATATTCCCTGAAAAAACAAAAGACAAGGGGGTTAGATTGATAGGTGGAGGATAGTGATGGTGTATGTAACAAGCTCATTGAGAACTTACTTCTAATAAGGAATGCATTCATCCAGGTTCAACAACAAGTACCTCATGATAGTGCGCCACTCATCATGGGTCAATTTCTTGTTGGTACCTGTGCTTCCTCTTCTGAGATTCCCTTGGAAAAGACTGAGGTTCGATGAGTTCTCATCAGCGTTATAACGAGGGGTTGGATTGTGTACGCTGGGAAGATTCTCAGAATAGTATGCCTGTGTGAAGGTCGACACCTCCTCCAGAATGAATGCCTCTGCCACAGAAGCCTTAATTTTGGCTTTATTTCTATAATTTTTCCAAAGAAGCTTTAGACACCTCACGATTGGATAGCACCAACGGGCCTGCACAGGCCCCCCCTAAGCGTGCCTCGCGTGGTAGGTGCAAAATCAGATGCTGCATCGACAGGAAGAAGCTGGGTGGAAATATCATCTCCAACTTGCAGAGCAACAGAGGTGCAGCCTTCTCCAGGTCAAGACAAACATCCCGAGATAACTCCTTGGCACAAAGCTGGCAGAAGAAAAAGCTCAACTCTGCCAAGACACGCCACACTGGCTTGGGGAGGTATCCCCGGGTCATTGCAGGAAGGATCCGCTCAATCCATATGTGGAAGTCATGACTCTTCATCCCTAAGACTTTAATAGTCCCCAAGTTCACACCCCTACTTAGATTCGCCGCATACCCATCAGGGAACTGTAGCATCTTGATCCACTGCAGTACTTCCTTCCTATCTAGCCTTTTCAGGGTGTATTCGGCCAGGCCTTTTTTCCATTTCTTGTCTGGCGCAGGGGTCTTCATCACTAGCTTTGGTCTATCACAAATCTTTTCCACGTCCAGTCTAGCCTTAACATTGTCCTTTGACTTCTTACCAATGTCCATGAGTGTTGCCCAGAGTGCCTCGGCGACATTCTTTTCTGTGTGCATTACATCGATGTTGTGTGGAAGAAGAAGGTCCTTGAAGTATGGTAGCCTAGTCAAGCCTGATATATGAGTCCACATGTGGTCGTTACCATATCCAATAAAACCACCGTTCCTTTTATCAATTTGGAGATTCTCTATCTCGGTAAGGACGTTGGCAGGGCTCTTAACCTGAGGAATGGGGTCAGTGACTTGAAAGGACTTGAACACCTTTCGTGAAGTGCTTTTCATCTTGTCTCAATTCATGGTTCTAAGGCAGGAATTGCCAATGTTTGTCGAAAGAAGAATACTTGCCACCCTTGGCCAACCAAGTGAACATCACTTCTGCCTTGCATGTTGGGCAAGGGAACTTCCCGTGAACAGACCATGTTGGCATGCATTGAATACTGGTACCACACATGCATTGTGAAGTTCCTCTTTGTAGCTCGGTCATACGTCAGTACCCCCTCTTCCCAAGCATGTTGCAATTCATCCCACACTGGCTGCATGAATACACCCATATTGTTACCCGGGTGTCCAGGTATTATCAGTGTCAAGAACATGTTCCTGGGTTCAAACATGACGCCGCGAGGAAGATTGAGGGGGATCACGAAACATAGGCCAACAAGTGTACGGGGCCGCCATCATTCCAAATGGGTTGAACCCATCTGTTGCTAGCACTACGCGTACATTCTGAGCCTCCATAGCCTTGCCAGGATTCATGTCATCAAAGTGCTTCCATGCATCACCATCCGCTGGGTGTACCATCTTGTCACTGTATCTTTTGCCATTCTTGTGTCACGTCATCTGTTTCGTGGACTCCTCTGTCATGTACAGCCGTTGGAGCCTCTGTAGGAAAGGAAGGTGTGTATGACCATCTTAGGGATCTTAGATTGTTTCTTCTTGCCATCACTGTCTTCTACCTACACAAACCTAGAGGCTTTGCACTTTGGACAGTGTGTTGCTGTCTCGTGGTCTCCCCTGAATAGGACGCACCCCTTCGGACAAGCTTGGATCCCCTCATATGGAATATTAAGTGCATGAAGGAGCCTCTGTGACTCGTACGTGTTCTTCGGCAGGGTGTGAGGATCCGGAACCAGTTTGCCAACAACTGTCAACACGAGATCGAAGCCGTCTCAACTAATGCCCAGTTGCGACTTCAATGATATTAGGCGTGAAATGGCATCCAGTTGTGAAACCATTGTCTTCTCATGAAGGGGCTTCTGTGCCGCCTCCATCATGGTGTAGAACGCCTTTGCGGTTTCCTCTGGATCTTCTTCCACCTCCATTCCTTCAATGAACCGTGCATTGTGAAAGTCTGCCATCATATCTACCATCCCGGCATCTGCATCATACTCCTCGAGGAGGGGTCTCACCACCTCCTCCCTAATACGATGGTGTTCACCATGGTGGATCCAGCGGGTATAGTTTGGAACGAATCCGTTATTGTGAATATCTACTCCCACGGCACGCTTTTGTTTCTTTTTCTTGTTCTTACACTTGCTATAGGGACGCGGCATCTGACTCGACCCTTCAGCAGCTGGGCCAAATGCATGCTCTAGGAAAGCATTGGTCCCCCTAACCCTTTCAGAGGTCTTACTTGCGAAGCCTGTGTACATCCACTCACGGTCAGCCATCCTCTGTCATATGCCAATGTAAGCGGGTAACAAAACTAGCATTTGCATCTACAAGGCATTCCTACCATCTAATAGGTGAAGGATAGGTCCTATTCCCACCCGAGGATGCATAGATGAGGTTAGCTTCCATGCTCCACTCCCGTTCGAGACGGAATTTCGGCAACACCTCCCCGCTGTTCTCTCGATACACGTCCTAGCGGGGAGAGTGTGTATCCGAAGAACAACAGGGGGTGCTGCCAAAACTCTGAGTCGGACGGGAGCAGAACATGGAAGCTAACCCATCTATGCATCCTCGGGCTATCTAAAAAACATGGACATTCTGAAAGAGATACCGTTGTAGATATGCACTGATCCGCATACCAACGACCGTGTATCTCTTTTGGACAGGAGACGCCTAACTCGACTACACGATCTACATACGACAACTGTAAGGAAGAGAGGTGATCTATATCTAGGATGGCGGTGGAGATAGGCTAGCGGGACAGATGATCAGGGTCCTCTGAGGTCCCCTTCGACAGGCACTACTCTGCAAAAGAAGAAACACAATACTGTAAAAGTTAAAAATTTCGGCAGAACCTCCCCTGGAGGTTTCCAGAACCTGCAAGAAAAAACCGGCTCGATGGCCGATGAACACATATACGGCACGATGGCCTGCACATCTGCAATTCCGACACGAAGGTCATCAGTGACATAAACATCACGATGGCCAACAACCCTGGGGCTTTACCTTCTTTTCCGGCGAGGGACGGGGACGACGGCGTGGACGAACGGCGATGGGCGAGGACGACGACGTGGACGAACAGCTTCGATGACATGGAATGTTGTTGGGCCAAGGTCCTCCTCCTCCCTTCTCCTTCCTCTCCTCCTCCTCCTCCCTTCCTTCTTCTCCCCCTTCTCCTTCTTCTTCCTCCTCCCCCTTCTCTTTCTTTAAACGGACGCGAGGATCAACGGCCGGTGGGAACGACGCGAGGATCAACGGGCGGTCGGGTCGGCACCTTCCTCTTCTTCCTCCTCCCCTTCTCTTTATTCCTCTTCTTCCTTCTCCCTCTTCTCTTTCTTCCTCTTCCTCCTCTTCTTCTCCCTCTGCTGGTCGGCAGGGGACCTCGGGCCGGGGTAGCGCGGGTTGAGGGGGGCGGCGGGGAGGCTCGGCCGGCCGCGGCCGCTGCCAGAGCGGGGGCGGCGCGGGCGCTGGCCGCCGGTGGTTGAGGAGGAGAGGACCGTCGGCCGCCGGTGGTGGAGGAGGGGAGGACGGGCGGCGGCCGGGGATGGGGGGGGGGCAGCGGGGCGCGGACGCGCGAGCGGGCGGGGGGTAGGGACGGGGCGGGCGGGGGGCGGCGGCGCGCGGGCGGGTGGGTGGCCGGGGATGGGGCGGCGTGCAGGGATGGGGCGGCGGGGCAGCTGCGGGCGGGCACGGGCGCGGGGGGGGGAGGGAGTGTGCTAGGGTTGGGGAGAGATGGGCCGGCTGGGCCGTTTTACTGCTCAGGCCTTTGCCGAGTGCTGAGAACCAGGCACTTGGCAAAGGCCTGCAACGTGGCGGGGCCAGGGCAACAGCCATTGCCGAGTGGCACGTCGGCCAGCACTCGGGAAAGGCTTCTTTGCCGAGTGCCACGTCGGCCAGCACTCGGCAAAGGTCTCTTTGCCGAGTGCTCCCGCTGGCACTCGGCAAAGAATAAGTTTTTTTGTTTTTTTCTTCCCAGTTTTTTTGTGGGGCCTTGATACGGTAAACACATCTCGAATTCAAAAGTTGGTATAATTTTGACTTTTTGTGTTATATTTCTTCAATTATTTTTGTTTCTTTGAATTTTTCTAACAACTCCAAATTTGAACTGCAGGTACATAAAATAATGGAATTTGATCATTCAAAAAATAGTATTCATAATGTTCGGAGTATGTTGAGGCTGTATCCAGGACCTCGCATGAATTTATGACCATGTTGGTGTCGTAACATGACGAGTTTCGTGCGAAAAAAGTGTTTTTAAATTATTTAAAATCCAAACGAATTCCGAAAATGACAAAACGTGTCGAGGTGTCATGTTATCGCATATAGAGGCTATGATAAAAATTTAAGAATGTTTGGAGTAATTTACGACGCGGGATGTCTAAAATAACATCTCTATCCTTTGAACAAGGCGTACGGCGCATACAGCTCTGCAATATGCATAACGTATCTGTACTTCCTTCCGAGCTCGTTGTAGCACCGGGAGAAGGCGCCGCACAGGCCGATGTTCAGCAGGCGAAGGACCTCGAGGGGAAGCCTGAAGTTGATG